>VZRH01006723.1:409510-530788 GCA_013397555.1 Urocynchramus pylzowi | reverse complement strand
AGGCAGTGCTTGGACAATGACGAGTTGAAACCTACTAAATATAAGTGGGCCTTGAAAACCATTCTGTTGTTGTGAATAAATCTCAAACTGCTTTGAGTTAATTTGAGATAATTTTGCATTAAATTTCCATGCCTCCAAAACATAATAATTAAATGATTTTTTTTTTTTTTAAGAGAATCTGAGATGTTTGGCTGTGTCTGTGTTGGAAAGGAGGATTGGATCAGTGTTATGATAGCAGTGAAGTGATATAAGTACCTGATGAAGTACAGTGGTGTTTTCCACCTTGAACTCTACCTAGTCCAGAGCTGTGGATGAGTGTTTGTTACCAGTGGAAGAGCTTTAGATGCACTTTTGGAGAAGAGATTTATTGCTTCATTTCACCCCAACAAAACCCAGGTCATGCAGGCTGAGGGTGCTGGGTTTGGGACCTGCTGTGTGGAAGGTTGGGGTTGGATGGTGGTGAGACCTCCTGGGACATTCCTTGTGAGTCCCACTCCTAGAAACCTTGAATTCTGTTTTACTGCTCAACATTTAGAGCTTTCAGATCTAAATTCTATTTTAATCTGAATCTCAAGAATTAATAGGTGTTTAGATTATTGTTCCCCATTGTTCAGACTTCTCATAAGCCAAATCAAAAATGATGTTGAATCTCTGTGTATCCATGCTGGTCAACAAATAAGGCCTTCCTTAGGGATGCATCTGCTGGATAAACAGTTTCCATTGGTATTACCCTCTTTTTCTGTGCTTTTGCACAGACCTTACAGATCCTGATGAATCTGTACACTGAGTTACCATCACTTCCAGGATGTGGGAAGGGGATCTCCCTGTGGCTGGTGCCTGCTGGAGTGGATTTTGAGGATGATCAGGAATGGTTTCTGATAAAGCAGAAATAAAGCAGCCTAGGGCCCTGTCTGGAGCTGGCATTGCCCCTTGCCAAAAGCACTGTGCAACTGTGTCCCTCTGTGTGACAACCTGGATTTCTCACTCCCATTTTATTGTCAGCTTATTTCCATGCATAGAATACATAGCACTCAGTCTGACAGAAGGAAGCACAGTGTATTTTTTTATTGCTGGTTCCTTTCTTTCGGTCCTTGTTGTCTTTTTAGTGCTTGTCCCTGTGCAGATCCTGAGAGTGAGCATTGTCATCAACAAACTTTTCATTTTGGCTGTGAGTTAGCAATGCCTGGAACTACAGTTTGCAGCTCAGCTACTGCAGTTGTTTCTGAGGATCAGTCCTTTTAGTTATTCATGCAGATCCTGTGGAAACAACTGTTCTCCTGTGTCTCCTTCTGGCCAAGCCTACAGGACACTGGGTAGTCTTGACAGCCATGTGGCAGTTTCAGTGTAGAGACTGTCAGTATTCCCCTAACAGCACCTGTTTCCTGTATATCAAACTGGTCATTTTATTTGAACAATTGGGCTTATTTGACTTATAGATGCAGTAGTTGCTGTAATGAGTTCATGAAATATGCATATGGTGGACTAGAGGAAGCTATCAAGACTCATGCATTTTGCATGGGGCTCACTCACTTTTTTCCTCTTCCCACAGGTCTCCTCCCTCCTGGATAATGTGGCTTAGTGTGTAAGAGCCTTATGTTTTCAATAAACTCTCCTCTTCTGGAGCCTCATTGTTGAAAAGCTTATTTGCATTTTTAAGTGTGGGTGTTAAGGCAGATTTATTCCAAAACTTTAAAGTCCCAAGCCCATCAGGGGAAAAAAAAAAAAAAAGTCCTCCAAACTGGAAGTAAAGGTTACAGAGAATGGCTGAGGTTTTTCCATGCAGCTCCCATAGCAGTGGGCATCATCCCAAGGCAGAGTCAGGAAGCAGAAAATTTGGCAGCATGTCTGTCATGCTTTAGATAAAACCCCAGGCGTGCCCTCTGACCAGAACCACATCTGGTGAGAGGGGCTGTGCTGTGCCCTGGCCCTTCCTTGCTCACTGCCTGTCCTTCACCCTCCCTTCCTAGGCTTTCAGCTTCTTCTGCTCTCCTGTCCAACAGTGAGCAGGAAAAACCAGATCTTTCCCTCTCTCCTGGGCTCTGATGCCCCAAGGATGAGGTCACCTTCCCCTGCCTCAGAGCTTCACCCACCAGGCACCACAATCCAGTGTCAGTTTAGGGAGAATCTGGAGGTGTGTGGAACACACAGAGCTCTGGGGCATAAAACCAGAGGTGATGGGTGTCCCCTCACTACATTTTCTTTCTATTTAGCATTTCTGACTTTGTCTCTAGAAGACAGAATTGTCAGGGGGACAGAAGGATCAGCCAGGGCATTTGAAGAACCACTGAAACAAACACAAGGGTAAGCAAGGCTCAGGCTTTGAAATGCTAATTTGAAGGCAGAATGCAATGAAATGTCACACTGCATCCCAACTCGGAGAAAGTTGGATCCTCCTCTCCTGCTTCTTGCATATCTGCACCAGGCACTGGCAGTGAAGAGAGTGTTCATCCAAATGGCTTTGCCTTGGTGCTGATAAAGGTTTCACTCAGAATGCTTGTGTGAGAGCTGCTGTGTGATGGTCACACACCACAATGACAACAGCCAGCAGGAAAACTTGAAAAACCACATGAGGACTTGTTCCTCCTCTGCACTTCCTTGGCAGGTGCTGCCTGATCTGGTCTGTGCACTGTGAGTGCCCCAAATTTAATCCTTGTGCCAATGTATGGGAGTGATGGTGTGGATTTAGGTAACCTTGCCTCAGGAAAACCACAGCACTTCTTCCAGCAAAACCAGCTGTGGGTTTGTTTTTAGTTTTTATCCCCCCCTTTCCCTTGTCTTGCTGTTTGCAGAAGGAAAGAGAAAGAAAGCTGAAGTATTTTAAAGGAGATTTCAGGTGGAGATTTGCTAAGGGCTGACCACACTGCTGTTCAAAATATTTCAGATACTCATTCAGATCAAATGTAGACTGGAAAATGAAAGCAAGTAAAAAAAAAAAATTAAAACTGAGATCAGTTTAATGCATTAATTTATCTTGTGAAAAAGCCTTAATATCCCACAAATTAAAATAATAATCCTCTACTTGCTTTACTTTTACAGTGATTATTCTCAGTTTCTGTGTTTCTTACAGGTTAAAACTTCATTGCTATAGCAGATTTCAGTTCCATAGTATATGTACTTGCAGTGAGCAAGAGTTGGCATTTTAAATCCATGTCTCTCTGTCCTGTGAACTGTGGAGCTCCAGACAAAGCTGTGGAGTCCACAGAGCTCTGTACCATGGGGAGAACGGTTACATTCATCTCTCCACCATTTGATTTTGGCCTAACTTTAAGAAATATAATAATCTTGCATATTAAACTGTAATGTGGCATTCCTGTGGGCTGTGCACAGACCTCAAAAGCTTTCAAATGCATTTGCAGCCACCCTGATTGACACAACCAAGAATTATTTATGCTAACGAAGGAGAAATGTGACAGACTCTGCAGCATGTTGGTGTGGCCTTCAGGTTAAAGATCTGATTTTAACATCTCTTACTTGCAGACATGATGCCTCTGTTTGTCTGTGTCTTGACTGCAAAGTGGGGAGAGCAATTCTTCCTTGTAATTAAACTCCTTCAGAGCTGTGAAGGGGACTTGCTGTGTGAGAGCTCAGAGCAGCCCTGTGGCAGCCCAGGCTCCAGCACTGCAGGGCTTGACACAAAGAGAGCTCAGATTTTCATTTGCTTTTGTATGTTCAGTGCTGCCAAACGTGGCTTTGAAGGTGCTGTGCTGCTGCTAGGAGGGGTATTGGATGCTGAAGGAAATTCTTGGCTGCTATTAACTTGCTGTGAGATAAGTGACATTAGACTGAGAACAAATATTATTGAACATCAGTGAATGAAGACCTTTATCAGCTTTCTCTTGTCTGTCTTAAGAGTGGACTCAATAGCAGATATTTGCCTTTTATCTCCCCACCCTCTTTTCTGAGCATTTTTGAAGTGCAGATGTTGGAGAGTTTCTGTCTTATGTTAATCTATGGGAATTTTAAAAGTTGACTTATTGAAACTAAAAAAAAATCCTCTCTTGAATTGCATGTTTTAATATTTTTCTCTGGCACCTTCCCAAAACAATAGACTTCAAGGACACACCAGGTACTTTCTGTTTACAGGAACATATTTCACTTTTTCAATCAGGCATTGTTTTGTTAGGTTTATGTTGCTCAGCAAATTGCTGCCTGTGAAATGCAAAATGGATTATTTGGTAATTAAAATATTTCAAGTTTATGAGAGAGTTTGAAATCAATAAAATAGCCTTATTTCAGTGGAATAGAGCTGTATGTCTGTTAGAACAGAATCCTGTAAGTTATAGAGGAGTAGAAATAAAACTAATAAGTGCTTTCCATTTCCTTTGGGATTGTTCTCTACTGGATGGTATGTTAGCTACCAGGACTTTTTTTTTCCTCCATTTAATTTAAATATCCCAAGAGATGGACCTTGTAATACACCTATTATTTTTCATATGCAATTTAAAAAAGTGTCTCTCTCTGCTGGAATCCTTTAGTACTACAGCTGTGATTTGCAATGTGCCTTAGAATCTGAAATAAAAGGAGGGCATCACCTCATAGCGCTGGGGCTCTTGGACAGCCCAGCATCTTTGGCCAAAGGCCAATAATTCAGAAAACTCAATAGCAGAGCCAAGGAAAAAGAAAATAAGGGTTTCTTAGTGCTCGAAGTTAACCTATTCTGAAAGAAAAATGAAACTGAAATGGGAAAACTAATATTTTTTTAAAATATATTTTTTGTTACCATAGTAATTCTTGTCATACATTTTGTATAAATGTCCCCTGCCAGAAATACAGAAACTTGTACTTTGAAGAGAAGAATACTTCCAGGTGTATAATTTTGTCAAGGGTAATATTAGTGTTTATCATGGCCAAATCTTTGCAACTGATAAATATTGTTCTGTTTCCACTTTTTTATTTTCCCCTACTGACATTTTTAAGCCAATATCCTGAAAATGTCAGTATTGTTAATTTTACATCTTGGAAAGTTGAAAGGTTAGAGAGCTGTATATTGGAACACAGAAATATCATAGGAACAAATTGAAGTTTAATGAGACTTTGAGTAGAGTGCCTTTCAGACTGCTTTATTTAAGTGCAGGATATGTGTATGTTCTTTATTTCACTGCAGCTTTTTTAGCCATGACCCCCTTCCTGTTATGAAATTTCTTGATTATTTTAATACAGAAATACAGTTTTGATTATTTTAATACAGAAATGTGTCTGTAAACCCATGAAAACTTTACCAACTGAAACAGCATTGTGAAATTATGTTTAAAGCTGATGGAGAAGTTATAGTCAAGTAAACTCTTTTGAAAATTACTCTGGGAATTTAAAACTCATCATGGTGTGATCAGAATTGGAGTTCTAGCTATCTACTAAAAAAGCTCTCTACAGGGAAAGAAGTTTTTTATAATTTGAGGGAATGACATTAATGAATAGAATTGACTATTTTTGTGTATCAGTCATCCAGTGAGACACATCACTAAGATGCACAAAAGTTTTCTTTCCTTGGTTAGAAATAAGTTTTTCTCTGTATCTCTAAGGTTTTCCTCCTCCCTTTCCTCTAGCCTGGCATGACCTTACCCATGGACCATGGTTTTGTTAAGGCTGCTTAGAGGCCAAACATGAAAGCTGCTTGAAGGTGAAGTAGGCAAACACCCTTAGAAAACCTGCTATATCATAATTTCTAATGTTGTTGTCATTTTAGAAATGCATCTGTGGTGGAAAAAGTAAATCCAATTTTGCTTCTTCAGAAACTCCTGTCTTTTGTTAGAATAATTTTTGTTGGTCTTTGATGCTAAAAATGGGGCAGAGATCGATTGATGATCATGGCATAAAAACAGGAAGCAGCAAAGATTTGAAGATTTATTTTTGCAGCAGAAAATTAACAGTAGGAAGAATGTTTTTAAGTTCTTTGCCTTAAAAAGAATTCTGTGGAGAGATTTAGACTTCCAGGCCTCCTCTTACATACTGCAAATGCTGGAGGCAGGGATTGCTAATGAACAAACAGAGTGAATTAACACCACTGCTGGGTGGGTACAGGTGTGACAGCACTTACAGAGTCTACACAGGGGAGAGGGGGATTAAAATTTGTGTTACTCAAGCTGCAAAGAAAACCAAAGGGGAGAGTTAGTGTCAGTAGCCAGGTAAGAGAGGTGCTTCAATAAATGCACAAAGTGTGAGTGTTCACACAGATATTTAAGCCTCAAGGTGAAATGTGCAGCACCTGGACTGCACGTTGGCCCCCAGCTTTCTCCATATTTTGAAATTTGTGCAAGAAATGTTGCTCAAAGTATTTCATGTGTTACCAAATATCTACAAAAACAAAGCAAAATGTTGTGTTTCTCTTCACAACATCGTGTGGGTTGTTTTACTCATTACGTTTCCCCCTGCTTTTTTATTTTTATGCTTATGAATTGTTTAATTTAGGATGTGTAAACATACTCCTTTGATGCTTTCACAGATGGGAAATCTTGTCAGACCAAACTGTTTTCTGAAATGCTGCTGCACTCATGCAGCTTCTTATTTCTATCCTTAATGTGGTGCTGGTGCTGCTGCAGCAGCAGCTGATGGGCAATTCCCAACACCTTTCCCTCCATTTCTCCTGGCTAATGAGGCCAAGGGAGGGAAAGCCAGCACTACCAAAGTCTGATGCTTCCCCTGAGGTTGCCTAGTCACTCCCTGATTAATAGGAACAGTAGGTGGCTGCAGCTATTTTCCCATGTTTTTTTAAAATTATAAATAAATGCAGTATTGTTCTAGGGATACAGGCTGTGGTGATCCTACCAAGAATAGTTTGGAATTGGGATTCTTGTATTAAAAGAAGGGTCCCATCCCTATCCTTCTGCTGAGTTAGTTTTCACATGGGAGAACAATACTCATATCAGAATTATTAGAACACATTTTCCTTCTTTATTCTTCTGAACCTATGTATCAGAAACATGAGATGGAAAAAAAAATCATAATTTTAATATTGCTAGTCTTTTTTTCTTATTTCTCTCCCTGTTTTAGATTTAATTTTTACATTAGAAAAGTTACCAAAAAAGAATGAAGAAATTTTTCTAGCTGCTAGTGAGGGATAATATTTCAAACATCAAATGATCAGCATCCTGTGGGAAATAATCTTATCTCTGTCATGTGATTTGATAAAAAAAGAGCTTGGAAAAAACGTTTATTGCTGACTAAATGTGGAGACTTGTCTGACCTTTCTGCTTAAAATGTTACTTCAAATCAAATCTATCTATTTAGGAGCTATATTATAGCTTTCAGTGTTTAAGAAAGCTCAAGTATGTACTTGGTATCTTCACTCAGATCTCTCTCAGCTTATCTTCCCTCTCTGTCTTCAAGCCATCTGCTCCTTTTCTATGGTCATTGTTTTCCATATTAATTAGTACAGAGTGTCTGCTGACTAAATATGGATTTAAAGACTTAATTCCTCTGTGCCTAACTGTTTGAGGGGAAAAAAAAAAAGAAACTAGAAATAAATATAGCAATGCAGTTTGGAATTTGCAATCATTAGTATAAAGCTGTGAATGCACTTCTGGGTGTTTAGGCAGCTTGAATAATTTAGAGCCTTTATATATAGCTGACTTGCCTCATTTGATTTATCTTCTTCACATGGGATTTTGTACTATTTCTGGGTACTTTATTATCACTATTGTCTCTCACATTCATAATACAGATAGAAGCACAGAGCATGAACAAAAATTTGAGGGAGAGGGGAGCATCTGCTTACCCTCAGTTGATTTAGCAGTAAGTGGTACGTAAGCACATTTAGCCTTTCCCATCAAATACAAAATTCAAGCTCTGTGAGGCACCAGGACCTACTTTTTTCTTTCACATTTCAGCCTCCAATTCCTCTGTTTCCCCCCAAAACTTCCAAACGAGCAGCACTGCTGATCACTAAAGGTACATCTCTATTTTAAACAGATCCTTTCTGTCAGTCCTTGAGGTGCTTTTCTCAAAGGTATTTTGCTCCTCACAGCACATTTTCTGTGTGAAAATGAAAGGCAGCGTTTGAGTTGTGTGAAAACTTTTCACCTCCTCTGTCATGTGAAAATTATTAGCCATTTCTCTGCAGAAACCTCTCTTATTTGCAGAGAAGCTGCTGTGTTGACTCCAACACTGTCTAACACATGCCAGCAGTCTGGGCTGAGCTGCCCTTGCAGGTCCTGCTGCAGGAGCATTGTGCTTCTGGAGCAGCTGCTGAAGGACACACACCTGGTGGGGTAGGGCCAAGAGAGCTGGTCCAGATGCAAACCTTTGACTCTTGCTGGGTTTTGTGGGTTTGGTTTCTTGCTTTGTTTTGTCATTGCAGTAAAACATGCCCTGAGTGCTCACCCTCGTGCTTCAGCACTGTCAGAGACACAGCCCTGGGAAGCTGCTGGTGGATTCCCCAGGACAGGAATACCTGCTGCAGCTCTCTGCTTCTTTTTACCTCCACATTTGCTGAAATTTCTCTAAAATGTATGAGATGGCCATAAGAATTGGTGGTGCTCTGGAGAACCATTTGCATTTTTTCCCTTCTGATAGCAGTACAATATTCATGAGGGCTTTTGCTCTCTGATTCTTTATAACTCTCACAACTGCATTTCTCCCTCAGCGAGGTATTTGTGTGGAGAAAGCTTTCTGTGCTGGGGATTGACTTTGATATCCTTTGGCTGACAGATCCCTTTGGAGGGGTGAGCAGATTGACTGTGGAGTGGAATGTATCAAGAAAATGCAAAATTAAAAGTTGTACCATGCCAACCTCATGGAAAACTCAGTTTGTCTTCTGCAAGGCTGTGTGTGTATCCATGCAAAACATACAGAAATCCAGTATGGAGGCGGCTCCAAATTGTTTTTTGAGAATTGAGTGAGGAAGCACAAGTCAGTTTTAGCTCTTACATCTACTTTATCATTCTATCTTTTGTAGACTATATTTTTTTATATGTACTATTGCATGTTGCAATATTTCAAAATTACTGTATGCAATTGAAAGCTCATATAGTTAAGTACTGAAAAGAAGTTTCACTCTACTTCTAATACCTAATAAGTGTTGCAAATGCCTCATGTACCTATATAAAACCATAGATTTTGTCTCCTCAAGCACTCTTCCCATCATAAAAAAGCCTGCATTTGAAATATTGTGGTTAAAAAAGTGCTTTGATTTCAGTAGCACACAGCTGCTGAACGCTCCTCTTTAAAACCCAAGTTCTTCCATTCACTTACAGTTGGTAGTATTCAGTGACAAAGTGATCATCATGATTGTAATTAAATATTTATCATACAGTTCTCTTTTGTCATTTAGATGTTACAAGGCAAGCAAAGATATACTTTAAAGGCTGAATAGTAAGCTATATTATGATAGTATATCAGGCAAATGAGTGTTTGATGGGCTGTGTTAACGTGAGCTAAAAATAAGATCCCATCTGTTCACCTTTCAAACTGCATCAAGACACTGCATATGGGTTATGGAATAATTTAATGAAACACAAATGAAAATATGTTTATTTCCATCTTGCTGAAACAAGAGAAACAGGCAACTTGTTAGTAAAGATGTTTTAACAAACAGGGAATTGTGTGCTTATGGCTTTTCTGGAATATAGTAGCACTGCAATAATTTAAAGTCATAAATGAGTAGATACAGAAACAGAGACTCACTGAAGACACTGCCTCTAATAATCATATACAGCTCAGATCTTGATTACTGGTGCCAAGGGTTTGAATTGCTTGCACAGTTAGGGATGAGCCCCATTGGCACCAGACCTGTAGAATGCACGGTGTGCTGTGATCTTTGGGAACACTGATTTTGAGTGCTCAGTTTCTTTATAGTTGGGTGAGTTCTCCCAATGTATTGGTTGACTCTACAGGGAGGCTTCCCAGCCATGTGCTGATTTACCCTGTCAGTGATCTGCTCCATGAAAAGAAGCTGTTTCAAGGTGTGGGCTGTGCTCTGCACCACGGCTGGGTGCTGTTCAAGAGAGGGAGATCAATGGGGGTGCTGCTGCTGCTTCTGAGTTCTTGCTGATGGTGGTGTAAATCAAAGCCACTGGAGCAACAATCATTTTTGTGTGCTCAGGACTTTTGAATATGCTGCCTGTTTTAAAACTTGTAGTGGAATGATTTTTTTTCTGCTTTTCCAGGTAATTGTATCTTTGATGTTGTTGCAGTTGTCTTCATCTCGCTGCTCTGTTTTTCTGCAGGCCCTTGTAAATTCTGTCTGTCGCTTTTACCAAGCATTTCCTATTGCTTTGTCTTTATCTTCAAAGCTCAGCCATTTCTAGTGGCTTCAAATCACAGATCTCCATCTGCTGCTGGTTTTCTAAACCAAAATTAAAAGACGCTGTGTAATCTCTTAACTGCATTTGAAGGGTATGAGACAGTTTGTTTTTGAAGCAGCTCTGGGAGCTGATCCTGAAATTAGGAGATTATTTACCACATGTAGATCTCCAACAGATGAGGAAATGCTCACCAAGGCAGGGCCAGAAAGGAAGGGTTCATTTAGCTACTGAAAAGAGCAAAAGCAAAGTATGAAAAGTCAGGAGGAGACGAGCTCAGAGAATCTGGGTAAGGTGAGCCTTCAGGTTCAGGCTACAGGGGCACCTCTGGCTAAGTTACATCTGGTTCCTTGACAGAAAAAGAAATCCTGTGTTGTTCTTAGGAGAAAATCTGCATTTACACTCTGCTTCACCAGAGCCCCAGGAGAACAGGACTGGTAGGAGTGCCACAGGCTGTACGAGGCCACGTGCTCAACTTGGTGGCTGCTGTCAGTATTTTTTTTAAAAAAAAGGTATCCTGACCAGGCAGCTCAGAAGGGGTGGGTGGGTGCATAAATGTGTGTGTGTGTATATATTTTTATATCTATAAATTATAGCATTTGCTTTGGTTAAACAGATTGGATTCTCAAATAGCTGAGATGTGTTACAACAGCCTTGGAAATGAAAGCCACTTGCAAAAGCCTTATGCTAGAGAGGCATAAACTGTCTGACTTGGCATCTTTTCCAGGTCCCAAAAACCTCTGAAGCAGGTTGACAGGAAATACTGAGCAATTGCTTTCTGTCAGTCTTCAACAGAAATATTTTTCTTTTTTCTTTTTCTATTTTTAATTAAAAAAGGTCTTATCCAAGCATTATTCTTAGATGTGTGAAGGTACCTAAAATAGGGTGGAAAATACATAGTTTTTTCATCTCCCCCACAAAGATTTTATTTAAAAGACATTTTCCAAAATCAAAGTATTTTCTGGGAAAATTGTGAAGTAAAGAAAAACTTTGATTTCACATGAAAAAAATAGTAATGCTTTATTCTTTGACTTCTGTCCAACTCTAATTTTATAAAACTTAGGGATGAAAGATCTCTGAAGAATAATGAATGTTTTTCAACCAACTCCTGTTAAAACATCATTGTAATTTTCTTGTACTTGCCATGCCTAAAATATGATGGACACAATCAGGTAATTTGCATAACTTTCTGATTTCTGTCTTCTTCTCTCTAAAAGGTTATAAAAATAATCAAAGTACATTACCTAAAATCCTAAATTCATACGTGACTGGCTAAAAATCAAGAGCACTTATTTGGTTACCACATGTGCATAGATGTGAAATGAGACTCAGCATTTATTTTAATTTTTAATGTTTGTATTCTCCCAATTAATGTGGTAGAGTTCCATTATCTGTGGTTACCCACTGTTTACTATACATTTTGCTTGTAGACTTTTTGATTCTCCTTAGGTGAAGACCAAGAAGTGAGGGCCAATAACAATATTCCTGAAATTCTCCATAAAGTACTCCCACATAGAAATTTGGGAGCCTCAGTGAGTCTTTACTGATGTATCTTCCCAGCTCAAGTGTGTTGCCACGTCACAGTACCCACTGAAAATGCAAACAACTTTTATTGACCACCTGGTGGTTTTACAGAGAAATTTAGTCAGATATTTGAACCTCAAAGTCCATTTATAGATCATTACATGTTTAGTATTCGTTAGAGGACTCCAGATGCCAATACAGATTTCCACCAGGAAATGCAGAGTATTTCAAGTTCTGAAAGTTGGTCTGGCCAGATTTAATGATATGAGTAAGCAAATTTGCTCCTGCTGGAAGTGTTGCTTTGCTGCCCAGTGGGGGAAGGAAAGGGAAGCTCATGAGAGATGCTTCTTCTCATGGTCCCTTCTCTGTTGGTACTGAATATTGCAGTACAATATCCTGCAGTACAGTTTCTGTCAAGGAACCAGTTGGTACTGAATATTGTAGAATTGATGTGGTTTCTTTTATGGAAAAGGTTCTAGGAAAAGGTTTTCTTTTTTAGAAAAGGTTTGCTTTGATTTGGTGCCCTTTTATGCCCCACCCCATACAAACCACTACATCACTGCTGCCCTCAGAATCTGCTGCCTGAATTTTTTAATACATTTAAAAGTAGGCAGAGCAAGGCAATCCAAAGGTGCTGATGTGACCAAAACATATTTATGGTGGTGTTTTCCTCTTATGACCACTGTAATGCAAGGTCAGTGCATGTGTTATTCATCAGGTACTTTACAAAGAAGTTTTAATACACTATGTTACTAATAGAAAGCCCAAGTTTCCCCTTTACACTTTCTTTCCTCTTTTCCTCTTTTTTTTTTTTTTTTCCCCCTACAGCTTGCCTGTTAAGAAATCTTCATGAATGAAGCCTATTCATCATTTTTATTGCTCTTTCCCATTGTTCCCAGGAGGTACAATATTATATTAAATGCATATGCTATTCCAAACGCTTCTGATGATTTTCAAATTGGACAGGTTTTGGGTTTTACACTTAAGAGTTTGGGAAAAGACCTCAAAGATTTCTTTTCTTCTAAAGACACATCCAGGAAGAATCCTTTTCCCCCCTTCATTGTCCTTTTCCCTTTTCCTCATGACTTCACAGTTAGAAAAATAATTCACTTAATGATTTTTTTTCCCTTCAGATCTAGGACAATTTCCTCTTCATTTTACTTTCTGATTCTGCTGCTGCTCAGCTGTTTCCTGACCCCTCAGGGGCTGTATGCTAAGCTCCCCTTGCCAGTACTGATGCTTGTTAACGCACTGGACTGAGAGTATGCAGAATAAAATAGATGTTAATGGATGTGGGGGGTCCCAGAGGTCTGGCTGCTCCCCCTCTCTGCCACTCTGTCTGCATGGCTGCTCCTCTTCCTTCCCCTGAAACAACCAGGCTGCAAAAGCATGAGGCAAATACACAGCTCTGCACAGAGGAACATCTGTTACCTTCTTCCCTTAGCCATCACGTGCATGAATAAAAAATTAGCTGAAAATAGGCAGTAAGTTGTCCTTGAAATGGAACAACCTCATTTGATTTTTTGCATACTTTAACAATGTGTTTCTAGTGAAATGCTGGAGCCAGTGGTAGATCTTTCTCTCTGCTCAAAACTGAGGTGAACTGTGGCCTTCCAGGACCTGAGGGAAGCCTATAACAGACATGGGGAGGGATTGTTTACATGGGCATGGAGTGACAGGACAAGGGGGAATGGCTTCAAGCTGAAAGATTAAGATTAGATATATGGGAAAAATCCTTTACTCTGAAGGTAGTGAGACCCTTCCCCTGTCCCAGACTGCCCAGGGGAGCTGTGGCTGCCTCGTGTCTGGAAGTGGCCAAGGCCAGGTTGGCTTGGAGCACCCTGGGCTGGTGGAAGGTGGAAGGGGGTGGAACTGGATGGGCTCTAGGGACCCTTCCAACCCAAACCATTCTGTGACTTCATAACTGATAGCAGTGAATATTCATTGATGTTTTTGATTTTTTTGGTTGTAAACTTGAGGACATGGTTAATGATGAACACAGTCGTGGTGCTGGGTTGGTGATTTGACTTGGTGATCTTAGAGGAGTTTTCCAACAATTCTGTGATTTTCTAGTTTGTGCCCTGTCTGCTGTCACTTCTAGCACAGGAGTGAGGATATACTCAGGATATACACTGCTCTATCTTTGCTGTTGATTTCTACACTGCAACACACTGGGAAAAACTGAACTGGAAGTTTATGGGATGTATGCACAGATTGTTTGTTGTGCAGCTTAATAGCAGTAAACAACGTAGTTTAAAGGTAAAATCTGGGTTTGTTTATATGACACCTTCAGCAGAAAAATCAGCAATTTCTGTGCTAAAGACCTTGATTAAGGAAATCAGTTGCTATTGAAGGGAATACCAAAACCTCTTTCAAAATTGCCAGCAGAGCTTGATGCTCTGTTGTATTGTTCATTAGCAAATACAAACTTTAGAGAAGACTAATTCAGGAGTATGACAAGGGATGTGAAAATAAAATGTCTCTAGGAGTCTCCCAAGGCAAAAATGAAAAAAGTAATCTTACTCCCAGTTGCCACCAGGCAGTAGTTTGTATCCATCCATAAATGCAGGTGGATATAGGCTGTTTTGGGATGCTTTATTCTGGGAGCAAGGATCAATACAAAGCTGTGCTGAGTCCCAGGTGAGTGTCAGGACTGCAGGAGCAGCTTGTGCTTCCACTGATGCTCTTTTTCAGACTCTCAGATTTGCAAACACTGGCGTGGCTTCAGTAGGCAGGTGAGCAGTGTTCCACTTACACTGACAATAGCAGTGTAAAAAGAGAAATATTGTTCATTGTTGTCCCCATATGGCTTGGCAGATCCCCTGTTTGCTTTGATACCAAGGTAGTGCAGCTGCACATCCTACGTGAATTTACATCCAGGGCAGCTTTGCCCTTCAAATATAAGCATGATGACTGAGCTCTGTGATGTGTAATAATTTTTTTTGTTTTCCTCACAATACCTGCCTTGGGAAGTGAACAGTTTGGAGTGTGCATCCTAAATCAAACACTTAGGAAACCTTGTTATTCCATGAATGGATACTTCCCTAGTTTATTACACATCATCTCAGCAATAAGGTAGAGATTTTATTGAATGTATACATTAACTTACTTGAAAAATACGCATGCAAATGTTGCTCCCATTTGTCTTCCAGAAGGCAGTTAATGTCTCTCTTCCTCTGGTACCAGGTAGCCTACTGGGACATAAAAATAATTAATGCCTTGGAAGCACTATCTCACAGAATGTTATGTTTGTTTTATTTAAAGGAAAACATTTCTACTACAGGTTAAAAAAATCAGGCTAAGATTTGTGTTCCCTGGAGATAATTCAGGTGCTCTAGCAGAATCTGTTTGCATTTCTCCCTGAGGATAGGCTGGTATTGCTGCTGCATGCAGTGACAGGATTTTGGACAATATCAGTATGTCACAGCTTGTGACATTAGTGCAGCTCCCCACGTATCCTTCTCAGTCCCTCAAAATATTTCTTGGACAGCACGCTCTCAAAAGAGTTAGGCTTATCCAATGCTGAAACTTTGTATTAGGGAATCCTTCTAAGTATTTCTATTCTTCATGTTGGTGTATTTAAAAGAAGGGTCTTGTTCCATTTTTAAGGCACAATTAACAGTCTAGGTAATGATATTCCAACCCTTATTTTCTTTTGTGTGAGTCTCTGGTTGCACTTGACTTTCTGCACCAGTCTGGTGGTTCCATTTGTGACTCAGTTGAAAATACCTTACTGGAAAGAAAGTGTTCTGCACACCACTTGTGAGGGAAAAAGGAAGCAAATTCTGCTTGAGAGTAAAAATATTAGTGTGCATCTCTGTCTGAAAGATTACTTTTGGTCACTCCCTTGTTTTGGGTGTACCTTATGAATGCATCACAATATCTGGTGTAGGGGAGAGTAGGTGGACATTGTGGCTGGAAATGCACAGAACTAATTCTCAGCTGCTGTGTGTTTGCCCCAGAATTACTCTGCCTGCAGTAAAGCAGGAGCAGCATCCCCCAGGCATAGTAGTCAACTCTTTAATTTAGGTGTAACTTGAAGTTGTCTAAATAGAACCCATATTTATGCTTTAAACAGAGAGGAATATTAAAGGAACTACTTGGGGCCCTCTAAGCTTTGTTGTAAAACTGCCAATTTAATTTTGTATCTGACATATTACATTTTGAGTGTCTGGTCTGGTCTGTCAACAGACTAAATTCCATTCTAATGCAAATGAAAATCAAATGGATCTAGCCAAACACCAGAATGCTTTTGTCTCGTTTGCCTCTGACTCTCTTATACCTCATTCTAGGGATCACTCTTGCAGGCTTAATGGATTTGGTTCCAGGGAATGTTTCTGTTGTAAAATAGAACCTTTATTCATCCTCAGCTTGAAAACATCTTGCAGGCTCAAAGTCATTAGTACAGATAAATCCAAATCACACCTGTGAGATGCTCTCTGTGCTCTGCAGCCATTCTCTGCAGCCCCTTTTTTGCTCTCCATATTAAAGAATTAGATTCAAAAAGACAAGGAAGGGGAAGGAGTCTATACTACAGAGACATCTGCTAAGGCTGTGCTGAAGTTGCCCAGACCAACAGGTAAAAGTGTCTGAGAGCATCTCTGATGTGAAAGATGCACCTCACGTGGGCCTTGTTTAACAGAGTTTGGTGACCTTGTGCAGGGGCAGCCCATGGGGTGATGCTCTTGCTCTGCTTCTTTCTCAGAAAGAAAGAAAAAAAATTAAGGCTATATTAACAGATGGTGAAAAAAGTAGATAAATACTTAGAAGAAAAACATGAGCTTTTTACAAAAGCAGTACAGAAAATGACTTGTTAAGTCACAAGTATGTTTATATCCTCTTACTTTCAACCATATAAACCTCTGGCAGAAGCAGGTCTGTTCAGTGCTCTCACATTGCACAGTCTAAAAGTTAACCTGAGCTCCAAGGCTCTAAAAGACCAAAAATTAAGATTAAAATTATGTCTGTTTTTCTCTGAATTCACAGAGAAGTGATGCCAGACACTGGTTTTATGTGTAAAAAATATTTAGCAGCAGAACAAATACGGTTTGGACTCCCAGGAAAAATTGTCTTAAGGATCATACATAAAATCTATGAAATACAGTATTTATATATATATAAAAAGAAGTTATTCGTGACACTCATTGTGAGTAATGCTAATCATATGCTAGTTATAGCAATAAATATAAATTCATACTAAGTAAATCAATATAAATAAACAAAATTACATTCTAATCATAGCAATAAAAATACTTGTGAGATGATGTGGAAAAGGTATTAAAATACCCACCCAAAATCTGAACACGTGGGATTGTATGTGAAACCATGCCTGCAAATGTACAACTCTCAGTGCTGAAGAAAAACATTTTAAATATATCTTACACATGTAAAATTAGTCTGAAGACTATAATATATAAGCTGCCAAATGATGTGAAGAATTGGCTGCTGTAGAGGCTGGAAACAAAGCAAAATGGATGTGCTGAAGTTGTAAGAATAGTAATAGCCACAAGAACAGAATGTGATAAATCCATAGGGATCAGTGTTTCTGCTAAAAATGAGCTCAGCTCAGAATGCAGTGTGGTACCCTGAAACAGATTTCGTTTTTTATTGTTTTTAGGCAATCCCTCCTTGTTTACTATGATGGAATTAAGTGCACTGTGCATTGAAAGTTCTTTGAGTACATTTAGACCAAAAAAGTTTAGGACAAATTAATGATGCTATTTTTGCCTGTGATATATCTGTGCTAAACAACTTGTAATGAATGTATAAAGAAACAAGAGCCAAGATAAATTTGCAAGACATGAATCTAAAAAGCCCAAGATGTGCAAAAGGGGAAACATAGAGGAAATTTTCATATGGTGATTTATCTGTTTAATTTTTGGCCTTAAAGAGAAGGGCTTTGGGAGAAGAGGGTGCTGGTTCCTGCCTTAACGCCCATAAAGAATATATTTAGCTGCAAAGATCAGATTTAAGCTGTAGCAATATATATATACAAATGGTGTATATATATTCAGGATGTGACTATTTTCCAGTGGTGGCTTTAGCTGAAAGGGGAATGATGGGCATATTCAGAAGAAGATTTTGAGAGTTTCCTTTGGAGTGAGAAGCAGGAGGTGGGGAGTGGGTTCAGGTGCTCTGGCTGGTAAACTGTGGGGACGCTGGGCAACAGTGTGTCATGCTGAGAATGCTTTTCCAAGTTTCCTGCTGCTGAAGGCTCTTTCCAGGTGTGCTGGCAGCTGAGGAGGAGTGTGAGTGGCAGCCAGGTGCAGGGGACAGAGCAGCACCCCTCTGCCCGGTGCCTGTGGAGAGCCGCGCTCGCCATTCCGTGCCCGCAGCTCTGAGCTCACGGTGATTTCAGGGCTTGGCTTGGGATGCTGAGCCTCTGCAGCCTGGATGCTGCTGGTGTGCACTTCTCCCACAGTGCTGCTGACCTGTTTGAATTCCTTGCTCTTCAGAGTATGACTCTGAAATCTGCCTTGATGAATCCAAATTAGTGAGACACGCTGGAAGGTTTCACAGCTGGAGTCCTTTGCAGGAAATGCTTTCTCTGAGTTATGCTCAGGGAATGGACTTTCAGGTAGATTTTCTTTCCTTTTTTTTCAGTATTGCTGCTTTAAAATTCAGCTTCAAATGTTCTGTATACAGAAGGATCTGGTGCAACTGCTACAGAGCAGAGATGAATAGATGTAGTCCAAGAAAATCCATAACTCTTAAGATTGAAAGGATCAAAAAAGTAGCTTTACTTCTTCTTATACTTCAGGTTGTTCCTGTAAAAACTTCAATTCAGCTTATTCTGAAAGTGAAAAACCTGTGGAAAATAAGAGGTTGAATACATTTTGTAGAAGGACAAATGAATCTTGCTGCTTCAATGGCCTTGCAGTTTTTTGTATTTCCTGTTCCCAAAATCACCAATCTTGTAAAGGACAAGGGAAACTCCTCCAGTCAAGTTGCCCAAACAATTCCATGATACTCCCATGATCAGTCACACTCTGAAATTGCTGAGTATTTAAGCCTTAGTTGAAGTCATTAACTTGATTAAAGATGTTCAGGTTCGCCTAGACATCTTCACATTCCATTTTAGAGCCGTTGAAAATATACAAATTGAACAAGACAGCAATTTGAAATCACTTGCATTGTTTAAATGTTTTATTACAAGTACTGATCAAAACTCTCCTGCAAAAAGAATAATTTTAGTTATTGGACAGAAAGAGACACATTTCCTCTAAATGTCATATAACCCCTACAAACTACTGTCTTTAAAGTGATGAAGGAAACTCAGTTTTTCTTTGAACTTCAAAGAGGGTTGAGAAGGGGAGAAA
Organism: Urocynchramus pylzowi; assembly: GCA_013397555.1. NCBI lineage: Eukaryota > Metazoa > Chordata > Aves > Passeriformes > Fringillidae > Urocynchramus > Urocynchramus pylzowi. Next base: position 511,710 of record VZRH01006723.1, on the reverse strand, counting down.
AAAGGTGGGGATCACCCCCAACACCTGACCAGCTCTGTCTCCTTTTGGAATTACCTTCTCATCTGAGATCCAAAGTCTGTCTTGATCACTGAATGCTCTTAAAAGTGGCTGAAGTTGGCAGGCAAGTGAGAGTAGCTACACTGCCATCCATCCCTAACTACATATTTAATTTGGTAAATAGGTAAACTGTGGGAACATCCAAATATTGATTACAGTCTGTGGGAACTGGCTGCTTTCTTTAGACAGAATGAGATCCTTTGATATAGACCCCTATCAAACATTGGAGAGCATCAGGCTGCTGTATTTAAGTTTCATACAGCTTTGTGATGTTTTTCTTCAGAAAAATTATTTTATATGTTAATTTAAGCATCCAAATGCAGAATTTAGAATTAATGACAACCAACCTCCACATTTCAAAAACTTAAGGAGATTAAATTTGCAATTACTTAATTATGGTCTATGAAATATGCAAAAAAAACCCCAAAAAAACAAAAACAAAAAAAACCCCTGAGTATTGAGCAAAGTTTTTTTTTTTTTTTTAAATAGAAGTTTTATAGTAGTAGGTGCTTTGAATTGTCCAGGGTTTGATTTACAATAGGGAAAATAGCCCTTTAAAAATTTGTTTCTACTGTTAATAAATAACCCAGAGCTGAAGCTTCAATTTTCAGAAGAGCAAAAAATAGATTATATTAATGAAGGGCTGGGAAAATAAATTGTCACTCTCTTGGAACAGGAACAGATTGTGTCTCTTAATGACTTTGCATTTATTCAAATGATTTTTTAGTCTGTTCGGAATGGATCCGAATTGTATCAACATTTTTTTATTATTACTAATATCTGGACTACAGGAGAGCAAAAGTATAAAAATGCTCATGAAGGGTTGATGTTGAGGGGATGGAATATGTGCACGCACACCTCAAAATAATTAAGAATGTATCCAAACATTCTGGGCAAAATGAGCTATATCCTCCTTAATTTCCTGTTGTTGTTTTTCCCTAGACAAAGTAAGCTGAAAAGAGACATTGATTTAATTTGGTGAGGGATGTGTTGTCTGTCTGATGCCTTGTTTTCTGCTTGCTCGTGTCTTGCCAACAATTATCTTGTCAAGAGGTAATGTAGGCAGCAGAGAAGCAGTTGCAAAACTTCTGATAAAGGTAAAGTTTCCACTGCAATAATACTTGACCTAAAAACAATCCTGTTATTATTTAAAGAACTTATGGGCTTGTTTTCCTGTAAAACAAACATTGCCTTGACAATTGACATTTTCTGGACCTGAGTCCCTGCACGTTAATGCAGATCATGGCGCAAAACAGAATTAGAGCTGAAATGAAGATTAATTAGAGAAACATGGTCTAGAGCTGTGTCTGTGCTGTTTTTCAGTGCTGGTGGTTGAAGATGATGTAGCTGGAATGCTCTTGCCCTCGTGGTGTCCTTGTGGGACTGGGCACGGTGGTAGCTGGGAGCAATCTGGGACATTGCACCCAGCTGCCCTGCCAATGCTGCAATGCATGTAGGAAGGAGAGATCTCTTTTTAGACTGCTATTGATTAGTGCAATCAGCTTTAAACTCTGAGCAATTGTTCTCCATCTGTTTTGGCTTTAAAGGTTTTTGTTTCTTGCTCAGATCAAAGAAAGCTCTGGTGTCCAAAAGATGATCTGTTTCTTTCAAAAATAGCACTTGGAAATATCACCTCTCCCTCCAGTCCTTGGCTTATTTATATCCTGAAATCATCTTGGGTAAAACACTGCCAGTACTTTTGCTGTGTGTGTGGCTATTTGGAAACTCTGCCCAGTGAGAAACTGAGTACTTGTTTAAAGTCTGGGATATAGGTATGTACACATGTGCTATGTACAGAGGCTCTAAATATATGTCTGGGTCACTGTGAGGCCTAAAAATCCCTTTAGATATTGAATTTCTTGATGCAAGGACATATCTGACTTGGTGCTACTTCTACCCATTGGACACACTTAAGGGGGAAAAAGGATCCTCTTTTTCTAGATGCAGCTTCAAATGCTGCAGAACCATCAAAGTGTGGGTTAGCAAGGTTGGGCAGCCCATGGAGGAGTAGGAAGTTTGGTCTTCTGTTGGCTGTAGTGCTGTGGAAAAACTTTTGATTGTAGCAAGCTTTAAAGATTTTATAAAAATGTGTGTGTCAGCTCTCAGGCCGTGAGCTGGCTTGTTGGGGACAGAATTTTGGCTGAAAGATGTCTTCTGTACTTAGGTGCAGTAAATGTAAGGATTTAGTCTAAAAGGCAGAATGAGATTGAATTTACTACTTGGATTTTTCTTTCAGAAAGACCTGGAAACTGATTATGCATTTAATAATGCTGAGGCACAAGATGGCTGAAACATTTTCTTTCTTTGCTTTTGTAGTTCTTTTGTAAAGGTTACAATATCATCTTTTGGAGCTAGTTCAGACACTCTGGGTTTTATTTCCATTTAATTTAACGGCAAATATTGAAAGTATGGTAATGTTATTTGCCTTAAGTTTGGGGTATGGGAGAGGCAGAAGCCTTGTGTTTACTGAGAAAAGGAAAAACTTTTATTAGAAAGTTTGTATCTCTTAATACTTGCAATATGTACAAATTAAAAAAGTTCTTAGATCTTTTCTTAAATAAAGAAGACATTAGCAGTGTCACAATGAAAATACTTTTACCAAAGCTGTGATTTTGCAGATTTTGCTGAGTTATGATGACATCATAACTCACGTTTTATTGTGGTGCCAGTTATGAGTTTGTTAAAAAAAGAGGGGTTTAGTGATGCTTATATACATATTGTATTGGCTTTTAGTAGTAATTCTAGAAAATTGTTTCTGCTTTTGTTGAATGGGAGTTTCAGACAAATATTACAGAATAGTTACCACCAGGTCTGCACACAAAATACGCCCCAATTTCTTCTGCAGACAGAACTGAATTGTGACATTCAGTTCCAATGGCACTAAATCACAAGGGCACTAAATCATTAAATTCCAATGTGTGATGCTCTCCAGTAACATTTCTGATGATTAATTTCTGATACTTGCCAAATTACTGGGGCCATAACCATTTTTCTGATCTGTATTTTGATTTCAGTATCTTGTGCAATGTGACCTTGTCCCCTACTTCTGAACATTGTGCTGCGGCTCTAATTCAAGCGCCTTAATAACAACACAAATTCTTTGTTAAAATTAATTCCAAAATAATTGTGACTAATGAATGACTAAGAAAGCAGCAATGGTGTTCATAACAGCTCATGAGAAGAAAAAGAAGCAAAATGTTGAAGTGATTGGTGAACTTTTCTGCCCGTCTTTAAATATTCATGGAAGTTTGGAAATGGGTGCTGGCTTCTCATTGCCTTGGTGACCAACCCTTTGTGTGGCATGAGTGTAAAGCAGAAACCTGGCCATACCTTCAGCTGCTGGTTTTGTTTACATTGCTATGGGATATGAAGGAAATGTTTTGCTTTCCCCATTAACCATGAGGGATGTGTAGCAGCAAAAGGCACAGGAAGATGTAAGGGGAGGGTAGACAAAGATAAGAGGAAAAAATATCAAGGTAGATATAATCTTTGGTTGTTATTCACAAATTATGGAAATGCAGATTGTGGCTGTCTGATGTCAGAATGGAGATGCAGAAAAATTTATATTGGCTGATATAGGAATTTCCAGTTGGCACTAATGCCAAGGATACCATTGCATTGTGTCAAGGAATCATGGACAAAAAGTCAAGACAGGGATTTATGCCATACCTTTGGTTTTGATTGTTATGGGGCTCTCTTGGTCTAAAATTTGGCTTCTGTTTGAATATCTAATTTTTTTAAACCTGTTTTATTCATAATTTCAGAACTTCTCATGAAAATTCTTTGAAATACATACTAGAGGCTATAGCATTTATAGCAAAGCAGGGAAAGGTTAGTTTAACTGGGTAATGTTGCTTTTTGGTCTGGGCCAGTATGTTTTTTTAGCCTCCCACATTTCTGAGAAGTCAGGTGGTTAAATAAGGATTGTGTTCTCCAGACTCATCAGTTTATTTTGCTTGTCCTTCACACCCCCTTCAAGCAGTGTAGCAAACAGTGGGAGCAGTGTGAATCAGATGAAGGGATAATATAAAACAGATGATGTGGTTCAGTTGCCTCTAAAACCTTGCCACTAAAGCCCAAGGTGAAGTGTGTTTTGTGAGACCTGGGTAAAGCCATCTTAGATACCACCTGCAGTGCCCACTGACCTTCAGACAGCTGCAGCACTCTTTGCTGTCTTAAGTAACTTTCCTTCTTTCTCATCTATTTGAACTTTCTATCTTACGTCAATGCTTCAGTGTTTTGTTGCATAGCCCCTGTTTTATTGTGGTAAAACTACTGATATTTTCATTGGTGCTATTCACTAACACAAAGTTTCAGTATTAGCATTTTGTTCAAACAAAGTCCTCACTGCTTATGTTGTCCTTATATTGAAAACTTTGAGACTGGGATATTTTAGCTAAATAAATATGAGCTTTTTTTATGAACAGCAGGGATGGGTTGACTATGGCAGGGGAAGAACAGCAGTGTGCTTTCAGCTTCCCTTTGAGCTTTGGTTTGCCCTGTGCAAAGAAGAAAAAGAGAAAAAGGTCTCAGATCCCTCTTTGTGGGATGGAAGGAGGGCAGGGCAGAAAAATGTGTGGCCTTGTTCCATCTCCCTTCACTCACCTCTTGCTTGGAAGTCTGTAAAAATAGATTTTAGCTGTGTCAGCGTGTGTCCCCTTCAAAGGTCAGAGTCAAACTCTACTTCTACCTTCTAGTAAATAATTTCTGTGTGTAAAACTCTCCTCTTCTACTGGGACTTGATGGCATTGTACCCTTTGGTAAAGATGTACCCTCCAGAGATGTGTTTTATGAAGAATGGACAGCTGGATTCATGCTGGCTGCATGGGATGTTAATGCTTGTTCTTTTTGGGGCCACTCTGCAATTAAAATTCAAGCCAGGGGTCTGACAGAAGGTTGGGGTTTCCAGTAATAGTGCACCTCCACACCAACTCCTTGCCACAAGGTCCAACAGTTCCCTCTTTCAGCTCTTGTAAGGTCACAGGCTGCACCATGAGCTTCCTTTAGAGCTTCTTCTGGAGGCACCTCCAACTCTGTTCCTAGAGCACAGCTCCCAGGAAATTTGGAATCTGAACTTTTTGGGTGTTTATTTGAATTCTTTCTTTCTGGATTTCCCCACTGGAGGATGTATAGAGCTGTCTAAAATCAATGGGAATGCCCAAAATGCAATGCAAAGGAGAAAAAAGAAGGAGAAAGCTATAATTCTAATATGAGCTGATGTAAGCTGCCAAGGAAATGGCAAAGGGGTAAAAAATGGAGTAATTTTTTCTGACAAAAAAATGAAAGGCAAATATAAGGTAGAGGACTGTGCAAGAACCTTTTGCACTCTCCTGAATCTGCTTTGCCCTTATGCCTGTAGTGAGGTCTTCCCTGGCAGCATTTGTGAAGGGGATTTTTTGTGAAAAGCCAGTTTAAAAAATGAAGCAGTGTGGAAGGTGGAATTATCCTGAATTGTTTCTCTCTTCTGCCCTGATCAGATTCTGTTTCTCTCTTTGGCAATCCTGCCAGTTGCAGAGCAAGACAAGCAATTCAGATCTGAAGATGTAGATTTTTTTTTTTTTTTTCCTGTTGAGGTTTATGTTGAATGTAAAGGTTTAGAGGGCTCCAGTCAGGGAAGTTTACCTTAACAGACAGTGTGACAGCAGCCACGTGCTATCACCAGCCACCTCCAGCTCTACCTCATCCTCTAAAACACATTAGTAGCAGCATGTTTTGCAACACCAGTGACAATTTATGAGGAAAAAAATTCTTACTAGTCTTTAATTATCTATCCTGAGATATTAGTTGCATGCTTCTACTTACTCCCACTTTTATTCCTTTGTAACAAAGAACCTTTGCTGGATAATGAAACCATAGCAAGGTAGGAGAGCTGATGTTTCTGTGGGTATATGTTATGGCACTGCTGATAAAGTAAGGCTGGAAATTAAGTAATTAGAAATATTTGACACAGACTGAGCTCTTGAGGTTTGCTGCAACCCACTGTTTTCAAGCTGCTTTTTTATGAAGCGAGAGCATCACTAGAGATAGTCTCCTATAAAAAATAGGCTCTTTGATTCTCCTGTTTCATCACTGTACTGTGTGATCTGCTCTGTCCATGCTGAATAATTTAGGTAAATCATGCACACTGTGTGATTGTAATTTGACTGAAAATAATTATTCACGTAGTTATTGACTAGCACTGAAGTATTGACTGCTCTCCTAATAGAGCTGTTGTGATTCCCCTCAAGTTCTTCTGCTTTCTGCCTCTAATGATTTTGTCTACAGATCCTCTCCAGAAGTCATATGTACAAAGGTGGAAGCAGAAATACCACTTGATATTTATATTCAGTGTGTTCCTTTGCAGACAGTTCAGGAAAGCTGTATGTCACAAGCTGAGGAGTAATCACCTGGGAAGTTGGATTTGAACTTCTTGTAGGTGGGAGAGCTGAGGGCTTAGTGTGACAGCTCAGGGGGCAGCAGGGGAAGAAATAAAACAGCAAAGGAATAAATCATTAAGATAATGCAAAGTAGAAAAGAGGAACCGAGAAGGAGCTGATGCGAGATGGGAGAAACCAGAACACTCAGTTTCATTCATGGTAGGATTAAATTTAAGAGCAACTTGGAGACTATGCTGCTTAATTAAGCCTAATAGTGTTAAGAGAGCTGTAGCTGGACATACAGCTGCCTGCTGATGGAAGAAGTCAGGAACTCAAAAAACTTCAGAAAATCAGCAGGAAGAAACTACTTTCTGTTGCTGAAGAATTGAGTCAAAAAGGTCATCTGGCTGGAATTGCAAGTGAATAGCAAATTAACTCTTTGTTCTTGACTTCTTTCCTGGAAGGTTCTGATTAGGAGTGACTCTTTGTTCCTTCAGTGTTTCCACCACTTATTTGAACTGAAATGATTTCTGTGTGCAAGTATTAATTCTGCACATATGTTGGATGGAAAATTTTAAATGCATAGGAGGTGAACCAGAAAATGCCACATTTTTCAGCCTATTTCATTTATATGTTTCAGTGATGTGCAGTCCTGAGGAAAATTTGATCTAAAAGTGTTACTGTGCTTTTTATTGGGGGGAAGGGGATAGGGGGAAGGGGACAGTGGCTGAATTTATTGAAGATGGTTGAAGTACAAGTATAATTCACAAATCCTCATGTCTGATCCCTTAAGGTAATTTTTCACTAGGGGTTTTTATATCTCTTATGCTCTGTAACTATGTCATGCAGCTATATCAGGCAGAACTTAAAAACACAGACATGTAAATAGTGTAAAGAGAAAAAATATTGTCAGAGTTAAGCTGCTTAATAATAGAAAGACTCTGGTAAAAATAATCAGTATATTTTAAAGAGCTTAAATTTATCACTTTATATTTTATATTTTCCATGTCCATAATGTGCTGGTGCTGCACTGGAAACAGAGAAGCTGTGGAGCAGTCTAAAATCTTGAACAGAATTTAATTCCTATATATTTCCCAATGTGGAGAGCAAAGCCCTCCTGGAAGACTGTGAGCTCTGACTGCACACAGATGATGTGCTGTAGGAGAGAATTGGTATTGTCAGAGACATCTACAGAACATATGCAGAAAGTCTTCAGCACCAATGCAGCTGGCAGAGAAGACAGTAAAAGATTGTTATCCCAGCATTGCTCCAGAATAACATGGTGAAAGGGTTGAGAAAACAGGGAACTAGAAATCAGTTTTCAGCCCTGAGGAGCTGGGGCTTTTGGAATGGCCTGTGCTCCATCCTGAAAGGCATTCTGTAGATCTCAAAGGAGGGAGCATCCCAGATTCTTCTGGGAGGAATCACTCTTCTGCATTTCATTCCTCAGGCCTGTCCTGTTGGGACTCAAACCTCAGGATTTTGAAAACTGTTCATCCCCAGCTGTACTAGGATTGCTGCAATGGTATTTGCTGTAGGATAAGATAATCTTCTATCTCTACACCATTGTCACAGATGAGACCTGGAACAGTTTCCAGCTCACAGGTCCATGTAGACACTTATTTCTCAGTAATGAAAATGATGGGGTCTGGAGTGTCCAAAATCTCCCTGAGTGTCTGTTTTGAGCTTAAGCTTGTTAAAATGGAGCTAGAATAGCACTGGAGAGTAAACAACATGCAAGCTGTTCATAACAACTTTTGATTTATATGCTGCACTGAGCCAAAACAAAGGTATTCCAAAAGTTTTAGCCACGGTTATTCCTCCAGCAATGACTGCATCTCGACATCCCCAAAGCCAAGAATGAAGAGGTAATGGCTCTGTTAGGAGTGCCAACTTTTACCTGGGTTTTGATGCTGCCTTAAAATAATGAGATGGAATGGGAAAAGGAAGAAACCTGAAAGAATCTGTTATAATTAGAAGGCAAAATTGAACTCCAGTTTTATGCTGATGTAAATGCAGGTTAGACACCTTTTGCTGCTGGCATGAGTTTGGAGTTGCACTGGTTTAAGTGCTGACTTGTGTGTGCTGTGTTAAACATGCTCTCACAGACAGTGGGAAGTGCCTGAAGTGCTTTACACAGTCCATGAAAATTGGCATCCTTAGGGGACTCCCTCCCTGCTCTCATAATTTCATTGCTTCATTTATTCACTAAATGGCTGTTTCTCTGTACAGCTGGGATAGACACTTGAGGGGCAGCAGATCCATGTGCTTTCCTGTTCTCCAGGCAGCTGAGCCTTCTGCTCCACTCACCTGCTTCATACACCAATAATTCTTCTGGCAATCATGGCCAGGAGCCACTAGATTATTATTTTTTTTTTAAGTAACACTTCTAAGGTTTAATTTTTTTTTTTTATATATATCTGAGTTTTTAATCTGCCAGGTATTGCTAGAAACCATTATAACAATATCTGTGGTAAAATAGAAAAAAAGGAACAATAGGATTTCTTTTAAAGGATGCTTTTAAAACTGATTTTACTGCAGATGATTTCTGTCTCACAGCTAGTTGCAAACAAGATGACTATTCTGATGAGATTTGTATAAAGTTAGTGACTTCTGTGATGAGGGCAGAAATTTTAATTATAGAGAAATGCATACTGCTTTATTCTTGCCTTTGTTAGAAATTCCCATTTTTTACCTTTATAAATGCTTTTTCTTACAGTCTTTTAATGGATTGTAAAGTAATTGCAGACAAAACTTTTTTTTTTTTTTTCATAATAGAAATGAATGTTAAGAAGAAAAAAAATCATCTCAGAAAGTCCATAAGGAAACACTGGTAATTTCACATGTGTCTGACAGAAAACTAGGAGAATGAGATAGTTTTGTCTCATGTCAACCAGAGTCCATTTTGCATCTGGACAATTAATGTAAACCTCAGGGTTCTGAAAATGTTGTGTGTCCTGTCTTGCTCTGAGTAGTTCTCAGGGCTCCAGCTGAAGCACTTCCTTGGGAAGCTTGATTCACCAACTAAGTATTTTTGTGTTTTCATATAAAAATACTTCCTGCTGTTTAGCCTGCATTTTCACTGCCAGGAACATTTCTTGCTGTTCAGTCTCTATATGACCTTTTAGAAGTTCCTTGTATATCCTTCAAAAAGTTCCATGAACAGGCTTATGTAGACATCCTACTCCTTGTTGGGCCTTTTATTTATTTTTTTTTTTTGTAGTTCTTGACTTTCTAATAATTGGTTGGCCCTGTTTCTGGTTAACCAGCATAACTGGGTTTTTATATCCCTTAAATAATTATTTTGTATTGGAGAAACATTTTATAAGAGATGTGGCTCATAAATGCATTTCATATATATATGTGTGTGTGTATGCATTTCAAGTGAAAATTGGAGTATGTATTTAAAGTGGTTAAGATGTAACAGGAGGCTTTTTGAGATGAGATTCTTCCAGGATTGACCTCCACACAGCAAGTGTATTACAGTTTTATGAGTAGTTTGTGCATCCTGAAACATTAACTTGCTTCTGACCAGCAATAAATATGCAATCTTGGTCGCTGGGTGCTCCACAAGATGGGGCGATGGGTTTTCCTGCACTGTCTCTTAGAAAACAAAGACTTCTCCTCATGACCAAGTTCAGGGGAAAATATAACTAGGTACCACTTTTAAATGCTTCCCAATAATGGCTTATGATTGGTAAATGTGTTGGTTGATAACTAATGATGTTTCATTCTTCTGAAATGTTCCCTGCAAATCTCTCAGTCCGATTGAAGTGCTCGGTTTATTGATCTGTGTCCTGTTCTTTCTCTTTTGTCTCGCTGCAGCTCTTTTCATCCTTCTCTTGCTGCTGGGATTCATCAGGTTTAGTTTACATCTGCATTTGCAAATGACTCTGAAATACAAGCTGCTACTTGGAAGCTGGGAAGTTTCCATCAGCTTCACTGGGTAGGCTCAGAATTTGTACTCCAAGGATGATAAGGTTTCTGTCTCTCTTCCTACAAAGTGATTACTCACATAATTAATTAAAAAAGCCTAGTGACTGTTTCCATAAGGCACTATTCTGGCACTGTGGAAGGACTTAAATATAGAAAGTTCTTTTTAAATAAGAGAAGTGACTTTTTTGCTGCATTTGCTATTAAAGACATTGCAGATAAAATGCAACATTCATTTCAGACAATCTGCCCCACGGTCTACATAAATTTCATCACCACTTTTTGGCCTATTTTCTTGACCAGTAGGAAAATACAACTACAAAGCAGCAACAAGCAAATTTTGTAAACATGGAAACTTAAACTGGTAAGAGGCAAGCTGCAAGTTAGTATGTGTGGCAATATTGGGAGTATGCCTACAATATATCTGGGATGTTTAGCGCTTGTATCTTTACGTGAGCAAGCAGTTGTTGCTCTGGCTGTTTGTATTTGCTTAACCTTCCTTTATCAAATAAAATCCAGAACAAAATACAATTTCTGTCTGAGACAAATATGACTGGAATCCCCAGAAAGACTCTAAAGGTCAGTTCACCTGTTTTGAAATATTGTTCCTCAGTATCTACAACGTCTTAGTGACATTAAACAGTACAACGTGTAGGTTGCTAGAAGGTACCCCAGTGTTATATATTTAAAGCACAAGCTTTAGACTGGAAATAAAAAAAAAAAAAGAAAAAAAAAAATCTGTGGTGAAAGACTTCCAACTCTGTCCAGTATTTGTGGAATAAGTATACTGTAGAAACTGGATTTAATTTGTCAGCAGCAGAGCTGCAGATCTGTGATGCTCCTGGCCCTTTGTCTGCTGGTGTGGTCAGACGTGGTTCTCACCAAGTCCAGGGACTATTCCTAAAGCTTACTTCCACACCTATTTATGTTGAAAAGAAAAATGGTGATTGCTTTATGCATAAATAGGCAAATATTTGCATTTTATAATCGTTTACTTAGAGATTAGGAAAACTGAATCATAATGAGGTGCTTTTCTTCCTTTGAAATGGAGTAGAATTTTAATTAGCCTTATTTCTTATTTAGGAAATATGGCAATATAGGAGACTATTGTGCTATTGATACATATTTTTCTTCTTTTGCAGTTTTATATGAGGCTTCTTAACTAATATTGAAATAATTTATTGGGCATCTATGCAGGAAATTTTTTTTGACTGTGCAATTGTTAGCTAGATAATTTCCATGCAGGGAATATGTGATAGTTCTGGAAATCAGTGGAAGTTGAGCATGTAACCATCAGGGTTCCCTCTGAAAATTTCCTTCCCAGAGTTAATCAGTAAATGGGAAACCTTAAATGAGCAATGGGGTGAATATGTGTATGTAAGTAACTACAGGCACATACAGCTATAAATCTGATATTCCACAATAGTGGAACTCACAATAGTGGAAGAGCAATTTCAGTTGGCAAGCAGAGTTTGGGGCACAAAAAAAAGAGGAAACTCTGAGGGGAATCAAAGGCTGAAATGAGAGATGTTTCTGTAAGTGACTGCTTCCATATGATCACAATAAGATTATGTTCAGTTTCTCAGGAGATATATCTATGATTAAATTTCACTCCTGAACCACCCTGGGTTCAGCACATGATTGAGTCACCTTGAATCCAGTGATCATTTAAATGAGAAAAATCATGTTCAACATAAAAATAATCATTTTTACCTCATGTAACTCGTTTATAACACGCCCCTCTCTGTTACACTTGGCTACCTGAAACATTTCAAACTGTTGGAAAATACATAGGAGTTCAAGTGTGGATGAGATTTTTCTACTTAACTGTGGAAAAAAAGTTGAGTGCTAATATTCCAAACATATTTTTTTAAGAGGCTTTCTGTAATGCAGGGCAGACCTGAGAGAAGACAAGGTTAATTTCAATATACTGTGGCAAAGAGAGCACCTATTACTTACACCTGTATTGTGTTTTTGTGGCTTGATCATTCAGTAAGGTGCAATTTTACCTTGGAGTAGTTAAGTATAGCTATGGGGGGAAGAGGTGGTGTTCCCTACGTTTACAGGATTTGTTGGAAAATACTGAACAATCTCCTGTCAGGTGCTGAAGGTCACCAAGGTACAAACTAAGTGGGGGTCAGAATCCGGCCCCTTTCTGAGAAAATTCTGGTTTGAACTGAAAAGCCTTCATTGAAATGTAAGTGGCAAAGCAGAGCAGCCTCCTGTGGTTCATCTCATCCTTGCACAGTGACACACTGAGCTCTTGCTGCAGCAGAGTCAGGACCACACTTCATAAGATTAAATTCTGTGATTTTATTTTCTTGTTCTTATGTCTCTCTCAGCATAATTGAGTTATGGTCTGAGTTTAAACCTCCAGTTTAGTCATAAAAAAAAATAAAAAATAACAGAACCAAGTGCAACAAGGCTTTGAAATCTCCAGTCTTATCAAATTTTTATCCCTGGCATGAACAGCTTGAAACACAATTAACCTGTTATCAATATCAGGTTTTATTTATCCTCGTGCTCAAACCATTGATGTTATTGATCTGCTCTAGGGCTAATCGCTCCTCTGTGTAATCTAGGAAGTTGTTACATTGCTTCTCTCCCTGGCACTGATGTGTTTCAAACTGTAGATCAGGAGCAGCATGGTACAAATGGTAATAATTCCTCTGGTGAGATTGTGTGCTGGGGAGATAAGGACAGTTCATTGCTGACTGGGAAGGAAATTCTCACCACCACAGTGTTGTGCTTCTTTCTGGCTGTGTGGGAAATATTTTCATTTCCACCCCTTGTATTAATTTTTCAGAAAGGGGTTAAAAAGGTTGTTCTAATGATGTGTTAAGCAGAAGTGAAGTGAGGAGCATCTTGTAATGAGTATGGGCAAGGACTTTATCAAAAGTAAAAATTCATTTTGTATTGAATATAGGGGTTTTATACTTTTTCTTATCTGATATTAATAATGAAGCACTTTGTCTTCCTTCCTCCATTTAAGTGATAGTCTAGAGTCATATAAGCCAACTACAGCACTAAGGTAAGTAAATTATAGAACTTGAGATATTCACTACAATCACATGTGGTAAAGCCCAAGGCAGGTTATTGAGTGGTCAGTAGGGATCTCTGAGCAGAGGTGGCACTGCCTACAATGGGGTCCTAGAAAAGCCTGAGATTTCTGTACCATTTTATATCAATATGCAGGGTCCAGGCCTGTTTCTGAGAGCAGTGGTGGTAATCTTACACATCTGTCTGAGGCACTGGAAAAGAGGTGATTATGATCAAGATGATTATCAGGAGGCAATAGCTGGTATCCAACAAAGGTTTTTAGCACTTGACATTCCACTATTTTAAAAGATGGAAAAGTAGCCTTGAGAAGTACTCCTGCATAACCAACTCCAAAAAAAGTTAAGATTCATGGGAAAGCCACTATAAAATGATTGCAGCAATGTTTCAGGTGATTCAGTGGCCGAAGTTTTGGGGAGGGGGAAATTTCTAGATTTTTATCTTTGTGGCTGCATATGGAGTGGTGCAGCCAAGGATTCCATGTTCTGCTGCCCAGAGGGGCAGACAAGGGAAGGATTGGAAAAGCAAGGGAAGGGAGGGAAGGGAGGATAAAGTAATGGTTGGGTTGGCAAGGAAAGGGTGGGGCTGGAAATAAAAAAAAAAAAAGAAGGTAATGCAGGGCAAGGGAAGGGGTGTTATGGAGTTAGAGGCCATAAGGAGATTTAAAAGGGTTTGGAGACTGGAAAGCAACATGTGGCCATAAAAAAAATGGAGTTGTAAAAGTGGTGGAGGCCAAAGAGGTGTGGGAAGGAGTGAGAGTGTGAGAGGGAGGGCAAGTAGAGGGCAGAAACCAGTGGAGGCTAAATTGGTGTGGGAGAATAGAAACCTTGTCCTTATGACAATCTGTGGCTGTATAATTTAAAGGAAGATTTAAAATAAATTGCTTCTTAACTTTTAGAGAATGACTTCATGAGGAAGGTGAGTAAACAACTGAAAATACCAAATATTAGCAGCCTATTCTCTTTCAGTTTTCCCATAAAAGGTTAATTATTTTTAATTATTTTAATTATTTTTAATACAATCATTAAAACACAACAGGGGACAGGAACAAGAGAAAGAACAGGTCAAAGAACTTTTACATCAATTAGATGCTTTCAGCTCAACAGGATCTGATGAATTTTTCTCTAGGGCATTTCAGGACTAACTAAAGCAATGTCTGTGCTTAAAATTGGGTAAAATCCCAGAGAACTAGAGAAGGCACAAAATAAGCCTTATTTCCAATGACAGATGGAATGCAGAGAGTTTCAGGAAATATTAAGCAGGCAGCCTAATTACAAAAAGCAAGGAAGATGCTGTAAATTTAAATGATCCATATGTAGATATGTAGAAACTGAGAATAAGCTGCCATTATGAAGGTCTGTCAAGAAGAAATCACATCTCTTCTTTGACTGCTCATAGCCTGTTTAGATGAAGAGCACATGAGGTAAATGAGCACATGTAATACAATTTTGGTAAAGGTTTGTATGTAACAGTCCATAACATTTGCAAAAATAAGCAATTAGCACATGGGCTTAGGAAAATTGTGTGGAATGTACCCACTTTATACAAGGGACAGACACTCAGTTCTCCTCAACTAAAATAGGTATCAGTATTTTCCTGTGCTGGTGGAAGGATTTTTTCTTCAGGGTTTGTTAGTGGACAGAAATCTGTGTCCTGTAGGGTAGTGAATCTTGTAGTCAGGGTGTCTGAGTACATTTTTATTCCTTTTCAGAGTTTTAGAGTATATAAGAGCTGGTACCTCATTGATTATGAGTAACTAAATTTACATGTTAACTGCATGCAGTAGGACATATGCAAACACAAGAGTTGCTATGTCCTGTAGTAGAGATGTTCTGCCCTAAAACTTGGCTTCATTTTCTGTACTTTTATTGTTGGAAGAGTCTTCAAAACAAAACAGGATAGGCAAATTAATGACAAAACTGGCAAAACCACATTTCCTTCAGTGGGTTTTGAGAAGGTTCCACGCTCCTGGGATTTAGCAGTACTTTCCTTTGCAATCTGTGATTTTCCTGTTTTTGGTGATGATAGATGATTAAAGACATTAGGTTTTAATCTGAGCATGGTTTTCAAGCAGATTTGGAAAAAAGCACAAGGCTCCTGGAGTTCATATCTTCAGTTCCATCTTGGATGCAGGGTTTGCAAAGTCCCTCAGCAGCAAGAATTTGACTATTCTTTACAATTTTGAAATATTTTTTATGTCTCATTGCCTGTGATTTTCATGATGCTTCTGGTTTTATTGTAGAGTTTTTTTTCCTCTCTTCAAGAGTTCAGTGCCATTGTTGACCTAAAAGCAAATCCCCAGGCTAGTGACCTTAACAAAATCCATGCTCATTCTGGTGGTAAAAAGTGTCCTTTGAGACTTACCTTTTTAATTTTGGATAATGTTTATTACTATTATTGTACTCCATAATTGTACTGATTTAATTCCTCTGTGCCTTGGAGTATTACATCACTGGGAGGAAGGCATATTTAGGAACTGAGTCTGAAGCCAGTTACCTACATAATTTTCTGTTTTGTAGGAAGTAGCACTTTGCCAGGGACACCTTGTTGCCTTCAAGAGTCATAAACTGACTTACAAATTTTAGCACTCAGATGCTGAGGGCCCAGGAGAAGATTCCCTAACCTGTCTCCTGGGCAGTCAGCTGGACACACCTCCCAACAAGGTGGAAAAGGGCTCTGAACAGGACCTTGGAGCTCTCACATTTCATTGTAGGATTGGTCTGTCAGCATAAGTTTCCTTCCCCTGAGTTTGTGGTTACAACTGGGGCACTACAACACAGGTTTGCAACAGGAAACAAGGCTTAGAAACAAGTGTATCACTCAACTAAACCCACCAGATGCATTATTTCTTTTAGATTAGCCTTTTTTTACAATGTCTGGGGTTTTTGCCCCTTCCTTAAAGAAGGGGAGTCTTATGTTCTCAGGAAGAACAGATTTCTCTAAATAAAGCAACTTTATTAAGTTCCACTATATAATAAGAATATGATGTTTAAAAGCTATGCCAGGCCCCACACAAAGTCCCCAGCTCTTTGTCTCTTCTTGTCTTCAGTGATTTAGGACTTGAAGTGAGATAAAAAAACTGTTTATTTTTGAACATTTCTGTGCTGTTCATTAACAAAAAGAAGTTTTGGTAATTGGGCTATGATGACAGAAACTAAATATGCATCAAGAAATCCCATTAATCTCTAAAAATGTAAATGATCTTTTTAGTAATGTTTTCATTCACTAATACTAATATCGAATTAATAATACCACACAGTAACTGCCAAGTTTCTTCTCTCCTGTGTGAGAGAAGTGGAAAATGGTATTATTATAATTCTTCTGCCATTTTACAGAAGAAAAAGCTGAAACAAACAAACACAAAAACACGTAAACAACAACAACAAAAACCAAAACCCCAAGCAAGAAATCAGCCCCTCATAGCATGTACAAGGCACAATCCATAAACTGCTTTTTGCACAGATTGGGAATTAAGTAAGATTTATATTCAGCTGTTACTGGCAATATTAAAAAAATTGTGGGCTTAAGATGGATGACAACAGTAGAACTTCAGAAGGCCAAGAGAAATCCAAAAGGAATTGCACTTTTTAGTGACGTTGTGCTAACAGTGATGTAATATCATATTAGAAGTACTGAAATTAAAGGCATAGCTCCCACAGATGTTTTGGAACATGGTTTCCATCATGCTCTGGTGTACATGTGGGGTGGGAGAGGTTCTTCTCAGCAGCTAACTCTGAGAAAACTGCTCTGCCTGGATTTTCTAGCTCATTGGTTTGGAAGAGGGTGGCTAAAATGAAGAGTCGCCAGAGCAGCTTTAATTAAAATGCAATTCTGAACCCCTTCCTGGAGGAAATTGTTCTTTTCTGTTGTCTTGAGAGGGAATGCAGACCAGGGGAGATAAGCTGAACTTCATGTTTCTTCAACATGCACACATGTTTTTTGTGTGCAGTTTACTGGATGCCATCAAGCATCCATGCTACAGTAAACTTAATATAACCTTCTAAATTCCTGCTGTCACACAGCCACAGAATTTCTGATTTTCTGTGGCCCCTCAATGCTTTTGGTGCAGCATGAAGTGACACTGCAACAGGCAAAACTGCTGACTGGGCAATCTTGCTCTTGGCATAAAGGTGGCAAAACAGCTTTATACTTTGCTGTGGCAGTCCCCAATCTTCTGTCATTTTGGGAATGGAAGATGGGCATTATTCATTGGGATGGAGAAGCCAGGAAGGAGGATTGAAGCACATGTTGTCAGAGATGAGGATGGGATGGCAGATGTGAGACCTAAATCTGTATTGGTGGGAAGCCAGGGCACAACATGCTCCATCTGCTCCTGGCTGCATGTGACCCAAGCAGCTGTGAACTCTGTATTATTAAGTGCAATTTACCCTCTGGGGCAGGAAATCCCCCTCTCAGGAGAGGAGAATAAAAGGGACAAAACTGGAAAAGAAAGATCTTTGTTTTACCCGTTCCCTGGACGAGGAATGAAATGTGCTGAAGGGATGGGAGAGTTTTCCACGTGGTGGGCAGGGAAGGTTTGGGGTTATGATCCCTCACAAGGGTAGCAGCATGCTGTGGGGATCATGCTTGGAGGAGATGACCTTCCCTAGACAGCAGTGAGGTCTCAAGAGTTTGTCAGAAGGGATCACATGTGTGCATATCTCTGTAGGAACGCCTGCTGCAGGGGGAAAGCTTCTGGTTTCTGTCTGCTTTCTTCTCTGTTTGACAAAAAAATGTCTCCAAGTAGCCTGTCTCCTTGAACACTGCTCAGCTTCCTTCCTATCTTCCAGGCTGCTCTCAGCTGAACTAAACCAAGTTCCATTTAAAACCTATCCAGATTGCATTTTCCTTGTTTTTCCTGAAAGCCCAGACACCTACTGTCCATGGGTAGCGAGTGAGCCGAATTAGAGTCTGTTTATGAGAAACAGAAATGTATGCCATATTTTACAAAATGCTGTGCATGTCCTAATATTTTGCATTGTAGGAGCTTGGCTGCAGTACCTCACAGAAATGTGCATTTCCTTTCCTTGGAAAACAGACTGCCTCATCGGAATAAAGGGGAGGTTTATGCTGAGAATATAAAATGTTTCTGTCTATCCTACTATTCAGCTGAATAAAGACAAGAAGAGCAATGAAAGAAAACTAAAAAAAAATTTTTTTGATATCCCTGGAAGTGGCAGAAAAATGCCCAAGTCATAGCAATTTCAAGATCATGTGATGCCAGTTAATTGGTCTGGAGAACAATGCACTACAGGAGAATGTCAATTCAGGGTGGTCTTTTTAGGGGTATGTAATCAGTAGTTTCTTTAAGGAGAGGTAAGTCTCAGGACTGGCTTTGTTCTGCTCAGAGAAAGACTGAAAAAGAAATATTCTTTATTGCTGGAGTCTTATAGAGTTTACAGGAGCATAGAGAAAAAAAATATCATCATAAAAGCAAGAAAGAACAATGTGTTTATAAAATGGAAGTGTCTGTAAAAACAGCTGGTAGGTGATGAAAGAAAGAGGTAAAAGACAAAAGTATTATTGTTTCAGAAAGAGATCTTGAAGATTAGATTAATTTAATTTCTCCTTATTGCCATGGACACAGCTCCTAGTCTAAACCTATAAGTTTCACCTCTGCCCTGTGATAAATGCAATGAATTCCTTCAAGTTCTGCTGAATGATAAAGCTCCTGGATGGTAATTAGCAGAAAGTCCTGAAATAAATTCTAATATATTGCAATGGTTCACTACAATTGATTATGTTACTGATAATGTAAATATAATTTCCTCTGCTTTATAACAGGAAACTTAATCATTGGAAAAATGGTCCAATAGGAATGGTGCACCAGTGCCTTTCAGTCTGTTGCTGTGAGCGTGTGGGTGGTGATGCAGTTGTATCTCAGCAATAACGTAAATCCCCCTGGGATTGTACATTCCACTCAGCTTCAATTTTGTGGTCTTTTGCCTCTTTCCACTACTCTCCACAGCAGTGTGGCAACTTCTTGGAAAATTCTTGATTAAGGTAGAAAATGGGCATAAGATTCAGAAAAATTTTATACTTTTTAGTATGTCTTTGATCATCTTGAGGTTCTCGTCTCATTTGGAGTATCAGTCTTGAGAGAACAGCAATCTTTGCCTGGCCCCAACAGGACACCTTGCTGTTCAAAAGGAGACTGGGTAAGAGGTAACCATGTAAGTCAGAAGGATTTTCTTTCATGTCAGAGGAAAGCTTCAGTTTGTTACTCTTCCCAGTACAGAGGCACTTTACTGATTTACTGTAAAACAGGGAGTTGCTCCTGCCTGTAGCTTCGCGTGCTCTCTGAAAACCCACATCCAGGTGGGATCTGGAAATGGAGAAGACCCTTGGTGAAAGAGCTCCCTTCATCCAGAAGTCTCAGAACACATCACCTCTGTGAGGGATCTCATCTTGTGGGTATCTCATGGTCACCACGTGCCTTTCGACGGGGGGACCTGCCTGACTTGTGCTTTTAATTCAGTTTGAGGAGTCACAACCTGCGCAGTTCAAGACATTTCCTGAACATCCAGCATGTAAATTACTTTGTGATTCAAGTACTTTTCTTTCCTCCTATTGAAACTCTTTGAATGTCATTTCAGAAATTGGGCTTTCACTGAGTCACAGCCATTTTTCAGTCGCTGCAGACTGAGAGGGATTAGCTCGTAATTGAAGCTGCAGAGCCATAACCAGAGGGTAAACTCATCAACCTCGTGCATATATATCTTATTCTATACAGTAATTGATGCACGTTTATCAGATTTGTCTGGTGGTCTGGGGTGAAGGGAACTTTTGACATTCCTTTCTGCTTTCATATACTGCAATTTCATACTTATTATTTAAATAAAAAATAGGCTGAGCATTTGCTTTCAATGCAGTCTGTCCTTCTATGCTACCTGACATTAGCTGTAAACTAAGATGGAAAAATTTGGACAAAACAAGCGTGAACATAACTGAATAATAGGTTATTAAATTTTCAAGAAGACAATAGGTATTTAAATTAAGGAGACATAAAAAATCTGCATATAAAAATATTTAGCGTAAAGGCGACAACATCTAACAAGATGAGACAAGCAAGAACTCATCAGCAGAGGGAGGCTCTAATTGGAGTGGCACAGAAAGGAAGACAAAGAAAACTGGCTTTTCAACCTCAGTTGCTTTTTTTAGGGAATGAAATTTGTCAAGAAACCTAGGAGAAATCTCATTCTGCTGTTTACTGCCCTATCATCAAGGTAACAGAACAAAACGTGTTAAAAGAAAACGACATTAAAGAAATTCTGCAAAAAGAAATAGCAATCTGGGATAGATGGAAATGCTCCCTGTGAGTCAAATTAAGCCTTGGAGCAGTATAATACTCCCTTACGTGCTATCTTCATTAGCAGCTATTCTGCACCCTATTTAGTGGGTATTTCTGTGAGTGGCAGAACGCATGACGCTTGATTTTCTCCAGTGCCATCTGTCGCGGGGAATGTCTAATAATGGTTTAATCTGCTCTGTAAACACTTCTTCAGTGGGAGTATTAATCTGCCTCCCTTCTTGGTCGTTTCATGCCACCTCTTCTGACAAACCTGGGAGCTTTACATCTCTGGTGCTTCTACCCCACTGTCAAGCAGGGTTGAACATAACTCCCAGGCGTGGGTGGGGAGTTTGGTGTTTGAAGAGCTACCAGGTGGAGAATGATAGATAATGAGAATCTATTAATTTGGTTTCCTTAGGAAGAAGGGATTTCTGAGCTGGGCTTAGAAAAGAAAGCTTACTTCTTTAATAGGTTTCATTTTCTTGCATGCATAGGTCCCCATTTTCTAGGAATGTGGTATTTGTGAAGAGCTGATTACTAATGCAAGATGACTGAGCTATGTTCATGATGCCCAGTTTGACCAGAACTGCCTGACCACAGCACTCCATCTGTCATTAGGAACAAGCACTTATGCTCACAGAAAACATCCTGCACTGGGGTCACAACAACCCCCACACAGAGACACAGGCTGGGGGAAGAGTGGTTGGAAAGTGGCTCTGTGGGAAAGGATCCAGGGGTGCTGGTCAACAGGGGCTGAGCTTATGAGCCAGCGTGTGCCCAGGTGGGCAGAAGGTCAATGGCACCTGACCTGGATCCAAAACAGTGTGGCCAGCAGGAGCAGGGCAGGGATTGTCCCTCTGTTCTGGGCACTGGTGAGGCCACACTCGAGTGCTGTGGCTAGTTCTTGGCCCCTCAGTGTAGGAAAACATTGAGATTCTGCAGCAGGTCCAGAGAGGGGCAACAGAGCTGGTGAAGGGTCTGGAGCACAAGTCCTGTGAGGAGCAGCTGAGGGATCTGGGAGTGTTTATCCCAGGAAAAAGGAGGCTCAGGGGAGATTTTATCACTACTCCTTACAGCTGCCTGCAACTACTGCTCTCTCTGTTACCAGTGACAGCTCCCGAGGGAATGGCCTGAAGCTGAGTCAGGAGAGGTTTATATTGGATATTACAAAAAGATTCTTCACTCAGAGGATGGTTGAGCACTGAACAGGCTCTCCAGGGAAGTGCTCATGGCACCAAGCCTGGCAAGAGTTCAAGAAGTGTCTGGACAATACCCTCAGGCACATGGTGTGACTCTTGGGGGGTTCTGAGCAGGGCCAGGAGTTGGATTTGATTCCTGAAGGTTCCCTCTAACTCAGGACAGTCTATGAATTTCCCAGGTTATAGCAAGGTGAGGGTCAGTCCCTTCTCCCAAGTAATGAACAATAGATGAGAGGAAATGGTCACAAGTTGTGCCAGGGGCAGTTTAGGTTGGATATTAGGAAAAATTTCTTCACAGAAAAGGATTTCTTTAGCAATGGAACAGGCTGGCCAGGGAAGCTGTTGAAGCACTATTTCAAGAGGTATTTAAACATTTAGATGTGGCACTTGGGGGCATGGTTTAGTGGTGGACTTGATAGTGCTGGGCTGACAGCTGGACTCAGTGATCTCAAAGGTCCAACCTTAATGATTCAATGGTTCCATAAAGCAATTCCATTAGCTCAAGTGTGGTGGTGTTAATCCTCATCTACAGGAGCATTGCTGGCAGAAAACAGCAGCCCTCTGTACCTCATCTGAAAATATAATTGCTCTGTGCATTTAGAGATTGATCAGATCCTCCTCCTAGAGTCAAGGAAAAGCCTCCCAGTGATTTCAGGTTTTGGGCACTTGTTAGAGACTTCTCTTTCATTCTGAGCTACAGATAAATAGCCTTAACAGCAATGATCATGCAATACTGGTCCTGTTTAGAAGATGAATTTGCTGGGGAAGAGAAATGAAAGTTTATGTGAGAGGTACTGTAATCTAAAGGATAAACCATTGTTTTCTTAACTGCAGCAGTTATCTCAGTAGACTGCACTTTTATCACTGAATAACAAACCATCTTTAAATCTCTGCTCAAAGTTGGATGCCACTAAAATACTTGTAATGCTTTGAGCAGGTAGGAAAACATGTTCATTAAGGTCAAGGATCAGAGTCTTCTCTTTGGTAGGGAAATCTCCATCAAGTGAATGTCTCTATTATGATAAAATAAGGAAGTAAACTACAAGGAGGTCATTGACTGTAAGAAGCAATTTTCTAGCTCTTATTGCCTCTGAAACTCTACAGTGTAATTCACAAACAAAAGCATAAATCAACAGCAACCTTTTCCAGCAGGTTAGCGGAGAATGGGGAGAGATGAAGGCACATAACACAGGATATTAAATTGCCACGACCAATTTTCTATAATCATTCTTAAAAGAAAGCAGAACATCTCTTCTTTACAATTACAAAGATATTTTGCAAAATCCTGCGTATTTTAGGAGTGTTTCAGAGCATCCAATGTAATAACTCCTTGTGCTGTGAAAAGTATGAGCAAGCAAACAAACAAATGCAAGTGCTCATATATATTCCTCTGCCACGCCAGTGAATTTTCCTATCACATGCATGACTGCTCCCTATTCTGGCACTTACTTTATCACAACATTTACAGAGGCTTCTAGGCCATGTACAAGTAGTTTCAAGAAAAGTATGTAGAGGCTGCCATGTCTCATAAATACAATCCATTTTCTTTCATCTCTTGATAGTATATGCTCAACTCTAACAATTCTGCAGACTCAGCTGTTGGGAGTCTTTATAAATTGTACACGTTTGTATTTCCCAACGTCGCTCACAGCAAAAATTATCTCAGTGTTTTGATGCTTCTTCAGTGAGAAGTGCTTCTCACAATCCTCACAGGCATATATTGTTTGTAAGTAAACTGAATATATTAGTAGAATCACGACCTTCTGAACTTGCATTTTAACTTTGAAAAATCGTTATCTTAATTTCAGGGGTTTGTAATGTGTTGGAACAAAGTCAGGATATTGGTGGTGCAAGCTGCTCACACAGGATCCTTCCCTTCTGACAGACCCCTCACAAATGTCCCAGCCTGTGGATCATGTGTAGTTTTATTTTATAACGATGCCTGTAGTGGCTGATGGACTGAAATTTAGAATGAAAGTGTGCATTGAAGGTTTGGGGTAATCAGTAAAAGAGGAAAACATTTATGCCCAGGACAGAAACGTGTGCTGATTTGGTGGAGTTTCCCAGAAAATTAAGGAATTTTTTTTCTGTATGTATGTACATGTACATTTATAATTAATTAATAAACTGTTCTGTGAAAGTGTCAGAAATAGAAATTGGCACTTGAGAAGCTATCAGTGAAGGAGAAATTGAAATGGAAAATAGAATGTAGAATGTAAGTATACTCAGTTAGCAGAATCATAGAAAAAAATCTACTCCCATATCTTGAAATTAAACTCTATTTCCTCTTTGAATTAATTTTAAGGAACTTACACTGTGTGTTAGGACATTCATAATTAACTTTACCCTTCAGCTGGTGCAATAAGTTACTTTTAGCTGAATATATAATTCTGTTCAATGCCAACATTGGAAATGGTAATTTTTACCTGGCAGGAAACTCGATAATACAAGAAGCCAAAATTCACAGAGAAAACAACAGGTATTAAGTCACTGTTTCAGTAAGGTGGTTGCAGACAAATTTTAGCCTTATGGAGTAGGGTTGGTGCCCTGCAACCCCAGGACTTCTGACAGTCACAGCCCAAAGGATGTGGCAGGGAGAAATGTCCCTCTGACATTAATAGCATGTTACAGGAAGGTATATTGCTGTTATACCAGTAAGTCATTAAAAAAATATTTAATATTTAACATTCCAGAGAGAAAGCAACACAATAATCTGGAAGAGCCTGCTCATGGCAACGAGTGAGTGCCAATTTAGTCCTGCTGTGCTGCTTTAGACACAGGCAAAAAAGGATGAGGACATCCTCATCCTTTGGGATATGGGGTGTTTTTCCTCTGTGCCAGCTCTGCTCCCTTTCTGTGTGGTCTCTGAATGTTTTGCTCATCCCACGTAGCACTCACATTTCCCCCATCTATGTAAATCACTCAAATTACAATTAAATTTGGGATGAAGTATCTTGCACACAAAATGGAGTAGATAAGCAGGAGCATCTTGGCCATACTGTGTCCCCACAACACCTGCAATCACAAATAGTCATGCTCATGTAAATAAGCTTTTCCTTCACTTTCCATGAATTTTGCTTTCTCCTACTTGCTGGGTAAAACTTTGAGAGGGACCTTCATTTCCTGTAAGAGATTGACTTGGGTGTATCTGTAAAAGTTCACTTTTGTGAATCATTGTTTCTCTTTAAAAGCTGTTTCAAAAAGGAGATATTTTTTCATTTTTAATATAACTATTCTAGGAAAACAGTTCAGAATATTTCACCTGTGAAATTAAAGTGCAGAAAATAACTAATATCAGCAAAATACTGTGAGCAATTTTGTTGTTTGACTAGGACAGAATAGGAAAATAGCAACAAAACCTCAGACAAACCCATTTATTTGATATTTGTGATTTATTTTTGTAAGGTAGGGGTTGTAAACCAGCAACTTGTGGAGTGTGTACAATCATTTTTCTTTGTATCTGAAATAATCTTAAACTCAGTCATCTGTGTAGTCTCTGGGTAAAATCTTTCTAAATGAAAAGTGATGAAACACAAAATGAGCAAACATTAACAGGAAGACAAAAGCTTATAAAAGGAAATGATGACTAGTGGTTTTTTTTTCTTGTAAATATGCTGATTTCATATGTAATTATAGGAATAATCTATATTTTAGAGATATTTTTTCATATGCCTTATCTATTTGCATTTTTGTTAAGAAATTCACTCTTTCTTAAAATTGCCTTTTACCTTTTTTTTTTTTTTCCTGACAGAACAAGGGGGAATAGCTTAAGCTGAAGGAGGGTAGATTTAGATGACATATTTGGGAAAGAATTTTGCCCTGTGAGAGTGGTGAGGCCCTGGCACAGGTTGCCCAGAGCAGCTCTGGGTGCTCCTGGATCCCTGGAAGTGTTCAAGGCCAGGTTGGACAGGGCTTGGAGCAACCTGGGGTAGTGGAAGGTGTCCCTGCCCATGGCAAGGGGGTGGAATGAGATGTTTTTTAAGGTCCCTTCCAACCCAAACCATTCTGTGGTTCTCTGATACTGTTCCACTGCTTATCTGCTCTGCATCTCAGTGGTGATTTTGTAGTGGGTCCAGGTAAGGTTCACCTCACTGATTTAAAAGTTCTGTTTCTTAAATATTTTTTGAATTTGAATTTCTTTGTGTATAAATAGAAGGGCATTGCCAGCAGGACCCCTGTTTTCAGCTGAGGATCCCTTCCCATAAATTACCCCAAGTCTGCATGGCAATGAGGCCATTTCTATGGAAAGAAGTGAGCTGCTGTTCTTCTGCTGGCTCTCCAGCAGCTCAGGAGCTGCAATTCACATTGTGAGAAGTGCTTGGTGAATTAGATCAGAAGCACAACTGGGGATTTCCAACTTCCTTTGATAAATATGCCTCTAAACCTGAGGGTGGTGACAGAGGCAGGAGGTGCAAGTGATGGTAAGGTCAGGGGAATGGAATTTTATTGTAGGTAATGGTCTCCTCCTTCTCTGGTCATAAACACTGGGGGACAGCAGAGGCCTTTATCAAGAGGTGGAGTGAGCTCAAATGTCTTGTCTTTCATAAAGGGAGATGCCTTTTTGTTTTGGATGATGTATTGGTGAGTCTTACCAATTAAACCCAAGTACCTCCAGTACATTAGCAGGTACTTACCCAACTAAGAAACCTATCTGTTCTCATTTCCCTAGATAATGAACATTTCTGAGAGACAGGAAACGTGCAGATTTGTTAAAGAAATATGGTTGACTTGGATTTTATTTTAAAGCAACTTTCTTAGCAAATGCAAGTAAGTTCAGGTAGAAATAGCAAGTATTTTTGGAGTGTGGCCTCCAGTGAATAGCAAAAATTGCAACAAAGCCATGGTAGAACTTTAGCTTGTATTAATTAATTTTGAACTTCACCATTTAGTGAGTAAAGGCTACAGTTTGGGTAGGGATGTCCTAGAGTGCTAAGTCTGTAAATTGGTAATTTGGAACTCATTTCTAATAAAGGAGCCACTGAATTCCTAGGAATATGTGACACTGTACTCCTACCAGTCACTGAATAACATAACTGATTTTAGTAATTTTTTCCATCACAAACAGAAAGAAAATTTTTAGTCATTTGAAACATTTCATATAGAAAAAAATGCTGTTGCCTATATATGCACTCACACCCCTTTCAATGTGTAAGTGATAGATTTGTTATTTTATTTTGAATGCTCAAGGCTACTTTTGGATCTTAAAACCACTATTCTTTCAGTCTTGCAAATTATTAAAAATTTCCTTATGATTTGAGGGAATACATTTGAAAAGCAAATTTGTGAGAATAGGAAGAAATAAAGAACTGTATTTGAACCTCTGTAAAGGCAAAGGGATTTTTTTTTTCCCTGTGGACTGAATTACAGCACATTATAAGTCAGTTTTTATTGTAAGATTTTCCATGCATTTTCATACTTTTAAGTGAGTGAGGATTGGCAGAGGGGAAAATATAAAACAAAACATAGAAGTGGATGACTATACCTTGATTTATTTTGATTAGTTGTAATTTGACAGTAAAAAAAATATTGGATTGGCTACCTTAGCTGGCTACTGTTGAACAAAAAAATTGCCATAAGATAGAAAACTTGCAGTTCTGCTCCCCTTTGTAATTAGGGGCACTTGAAGATATAGAAAAGATTCAGAGTCATTCTGTTTCTTGGGTAGGAATTTCTGGTTTTGAGCTGCTGGTATGTGGATGGTTCCTCACACTCTTTTTTCCATAAATGAAGAACACTGTTTAGGAAAATATAAATTGTCCTTTGCTGGTGAAGGAGCTGCTTGAACTCTCACACCTGATACTCTGGGGGAAAAAATGTGGATTGTGGAGTGGAGGAGCATGAGAGAGGGGGAAAAAGGAAGAGGGAATGGTGTTCTGGTCCTTCCCTGGAAAAAACTGACACTGCATTTATCCTATGGAGTTCCCTAGCTCCAGGGAGGACGAGGAATGCTACTTGTTTGAACACAGAGATCTGTCAGAGGTACTCATCTTGAACTTTGTCCACCTGGTTATTACTGCATCAGGATGAAATATTGGGCAGTGGCTTTCCTTCTGAACAAGGGGAAAATGAAAAAAAAAAAAAAAAGCAAAACCAAAAAACAAAGGAAAGAACAGAAATGGAATACAAGTGGAGATTTGTCTTACTACGTGAGCTCTGTCTGATGTCTCCCATCTCTCCCCCAGAAAATGCAATTTGGAATGGAGTGTATTAAAAAAAAAATGCTTTAAAGAGCCTTCACAAATTGTTCAGTGCATTTATTTATCCACATTTCACCCTGACTCATTACACATCATCATGAGGCTCCCCAGGCTACGCATAAAAAGAAGAGCAGGCATAAATCAAACTGGATGCAACTCTTCCCTTCAGTGATTTTCAGATTCCACCCTACCCACCCCCACCCCAAAATGGACACAGAGAACATTCTTTTTTTCTTTATCACTCACAGAAGAAATACTGTTCCTTATATTATGATTTTTGTTATGAAATAACAATGATAATCCTCATTGCATCAATACATCAATAAAATGTATTTTAAAGCAAGATATAATGGTGGTGATGCAAGCCATTATTTTTGCCATTTTTCATCAAATTTCTTGAGAATTTATTTTTCTACCAAGTAGTTGATATTAAAATTTTCTGTCTACTTTTAAGACAAAAAACTTTTTGCTAAAAAAACTCTTGAGTGCTTTATCCCTCTGCATTTCACTCTATGTATGGAAAATAATACAACCTTTAAAGTGTGCTACCCAAATGTATCTTTTTTCCTTTCCTGTGGGCAAAGTATATAAAAAATAAATTCTCTTTGAACAGTCTATTGAAATCAGAATTGGATCCAAAGTCTTCTGAGGAGTTTTTTTTTTGCAATCTGTATCTCCAGTAATTTTAACAAATTCCCTGTGGGTGGTATTCTTTCTGCCTCATTTTAGGCTTGTCTCCTGAAACAATCTGTCTAGACTCTTTTATGTTCAATGAAGTGAGAGAGGTTT
This sequence comes from Urocynchramus pylzowi, assembly GCA_013397555.1. Classification (NCBI taxonomy): domain Eukaryota; kingdom Metazoa; phylum Chordata; class Aves; order Passeriformes; family Fringillidae; genus Urocynchramus; species Urocynchramus pylzowi. Next base: position 482,831 of record VZRH01006723.1, on the reverse strand, counting down.
CCCTGGAGGATGGAGCACATGGTACCTAAGTGAGGCTTCTGCTTTGAATTTCTCCTCAGAGAAACAGGACTTGTCCTGTCCCTTGTCAATACAAGGACATGGCTTTGATTCCTATTCCAAATTTATGACTGAGTGCTTTTTAGTCACATTTTGTTGTCCTTTCTTGTTGAGATTGGTTGCTTTGTTTGGTTTTATTTCCTAATAGTGATGCTGATCTTTTGGGTGTTAAAAATATATCATGGAAGGGCTCTGCCTCTGCAGGCCAAGAAGTCAGGGACTCCCCCACGGTCTGTGTATTCACCAGATTCCTGACAATGTGCTTTCAAAGGGCTGGAAAAGCAGGGGGGAGGTGTTCCTGGCCAGAATTTGGGTAAGAAAGCAGTTTTTGGAAAGTGACAAAGTCAATAGTTTTGATGTGAGACAGAAATGTCTGATCTCAAGGGCATGAAAGTGAACTCCTGATAGACCACTAAGCAGGCTGCTGCTGCTGGGCTTCACCCAAGGCAGACTGAAGTTAGTTATCTTCTTTTTTTTTTTTTTCCTTTCTGGATGTTGCTCAGTCTCAGTGTGGAAATAAGTGAAGATTTAGTGAAAATGACAGGCAAGGCTGAGGGGAGGCAAGGTCCCCTCCCAGATCCACTAACTGATGAGTTGAGTCAACATGAGTTAAGATTCAGCTTTGTCATTTAAAAGGAATTATGTGAGCAGAGAGGAGGGGGCAGAAATGACAAGAGACACCCTTTCCCCCAAAACCACTGTAAGTGTCCTTTGCTGAAAGAAAGATGATTCTTTCCTGCACAGGCACCTCTCAGGACTTGTCTCAGGGCATGTTTGTTCAGCAGCTCATGGGTTCTGCCAGAACGCTCCCAGCACACATTTCAGATGTCAGCAGAGGTGAGAATTGAATCTCACTGTTGTTCAGGTTGGGAAAAGTCATCCCAAATTGTAAATATTAATTAACACTGTTCTTCACCCAGTGGATACTCAGCTGTATAGATCTATATAGATATAGGAGGATTTTTTTTTCTTATTTCTATTACAAGAAGTTCTTCCACTCCGTTTTGTGGTGGTACTTTGAAAATTTGTTTAATTCTACTTGATCAATGCTGATCTCAGTACTAAGTGTTTTGCATTTTTTCCATCTTTATTTTTTTAAGATAAAAATAGCTAAGCACTCTTTCCAAATGGAGTGTGGCATTCATTTAAAGCCTTTGGGTAAAAATGATTCTTTGTAATATAAAAATCTGTACATGGCTACATCTAGCAATTTTGAGCAAAGTCAGAATAAATTACTACTCTAGAAACTTAAAATGTTACAGTAGAATATAAAACAAAAGCAGGTGAGCAAAACCTGTAGTTGTGAGGACTTTCATTTTCTTACCAGTAAAAATCATCAGTTTATGTAATGATAAAAAAGAGATTCTTCAGGTTTTATGCAATATAGTCCTCTCTCCTTTAAGTTCTTTTTCTTATGATAGCATGATTAAGAAAAAAAAAAGTATACTGTATATGAAGTTGGAATAATGGTTAGCAATCACCTATTTCAGTTGTCCTGCACCACTGAATAACTGAAAAAATTTGGAGGAGGGCTCAAAACCCAGGCTTTTTCTTTTGCTCACAACTTCCCCAGCTATTAAGACAGATTGCTTCTTTTTGCAGCTCTCTGTAATGTACTGGCTGTCTCTTTGGTGTACTTTTTGAAAGAATGAATGCTCTCCAAAAGGAATTACTGCCAGGAGGGAGGGAGAGTGCTTCTCTCTCAGCTCCTTGAGCCCTCAGCTGGGGGAAAGTTGCTGATCCTGATGCTAATTCAGCTCACAGAGGTTCAGGCAGCTACCACTGAGCTGCCAGGCCCACGTGGATTTTCAGGCAATAAAGGGCAAACAAATAGATGTCTGCATCTAAATTTGGTGGCTTGGAGATTGCACAGCAAAGCTTTCATCAGAATTATCTGGTGATGAATTCCAGTTCAACTTGCAGCTGTCCACTGATTCAGGTCACCCTTCTTGGAGAGGCACTATCTCATTTTTCAGCTCTGTTTCCACAGCTGAACAAGATGGGGCCTCAGTTTATAAGAAATCTGTGTAATTCAGATAATAACTTTGCTTTAGATTAGAAAGGCACTTTTTAAAATGTAAATACAAAAATATCATTTATATGGAAACAAATAGGAATAAACAGATATTATGAAAAGTCAAACCTATCTATTCACACCAGGTTTTCTGGAGAGGGCTTTCTGAAAATGCCATTATTTTCACTGGAGACATCTCTCACAGCATCCTGTTCTTGTCTTATGGTAGATCAGGTCCCACCAGGTATAGTCATCTACTCCCCCACTCACTGCTGCTCTGCTTCCCAAACCTGTAAGGTCTGAACCATGATGGATCTCTAATATACTTTAACAGTTCAAAACAAAGCACCCCACCCCACAATGCTTTCAATTAAATTTAATGTTTTCAAGTATAATTTGGCATACTTTTGTATGAGAAAAATAGTAGAACTAATTTGTTCATAAAGCTACTGTATCTGGAGATCAGCATGTACAGGAAGAACATTTTAAAGGTAATTTTTAAAGTCTGAAGGCAGATGCTATTAATCTACTTAATTTTGCTTTAATAAACTCAGGTGCAACAGGTAGATGAACTTATGCTGCTTGTATTAAAGTGGTAAATATAAGAGTATTGCAGTTACTAGACAAATTGTTTGCATTTTGTATGTTGTTCTCTACTAAATGTCTGACACCAGACTGTTGTCATAATTCTACAATTTTCCTCAATGTTATTTAAGTAATAACAATTTCTCTCAAGTTCAGGATACCAAATACTTCATTTCAGTAATTTAAACTGAACAATATATAAATCCTCACCTGTAATTTTTGGGCTAGGCACTGTACAAAGTTTTAACATTTCAGTGTACAAAACTTTATTTGAAAACCTGTAGTTCAGTCATGTAAAAAAGTCATTCAGATGGCATTAAATATTATTTTTTTTTTCTTTGCAAGATTAGGAACTAATTTTTTTCTGGTGTCTTGACAGGATTGTTGAAGGAAACCGCTTTTGACAAGAGGTTTATGTCTCATCCTCCCATCAATACTGGCATAACAAAGCCGTGTAACACTATCACTTTATACTTTTTAAAAGCCTATGAATTTACTTCCTCCCTCTGTGTGATCTGCTCTGTTGTGATACTGAAGAAACAGTTGACACTTCCCTAATTTTTCAGTGATAAATCGTGATCTATATTGATCAGTACCACTCAGCTCATAGCCCAACAGCAATGTTTTTCATTTTAGTCTGGTACAAAGATGGGAAAAATCTTCCAAGTATTTGGTATTTCTTTAAAAACATTTGGAAATCTGCTTGGGAAGTTGGCACCAAATTTAGTTTGCTAACATTCCAGGTGAAGGAGAAAATTGTGCTTGAAAGTGTAAAGAAAACAGAGGTTTAATTACTTGCTTTTTGTGGCTGTTGAAATTTAACTTATTGAAACAGCCTATCATTGCTACAAGTAATAGTGCCTGGAAGTGATTTTCTGTTTTCTTTCCATCATTAATGGCTGCAAAGCTGAGTAGAAGTGAAAAACAGAGTTTATACTAATGCGTGTTGAAATTCCAGACAGGTGTATTTGAAGCGTGAGGGTATTCATCTTTTCCTTCATAAAAAAATACTTTTGGAAGTGCCTCTGGGAAGGGTATTTACATATGGATGTGGTGTGGTTTTAGAGTATTGTGTTTGAGCTGCATCACATGATGAGGAGGCACTAATTTTCTCAGAATTCATACTTCATAGAAGTTCTGAGAGATCCAACATCTCTCCAGTCCAGCAGGTTTTTTTTGGCAGAGTCTGGTCTAAAAAGCAAGTCATTAAGATTAACTATTATTTAACTTTGTTGTCCTCTAAAAGTATCTCATTCAAACAGCAGGAACAACATTATATGAATTGTCAAAAAGTTACAAAAAAGCAAATGTTTAAATTACATCTAGTTTGAAAAATAGAAGTAATCCAAGTTATTAGCCAATAATAAAAAAATAGGAAACATAAGTATAATTGAATTATCAGCTAAAATCTTACTGTGTTTATCCATGCCTATGACAAAGAAGTGAATAAGAGATAATAAATAAATAAATTAAAAACCAAGAAATACATGTTCCAGAAGCTTCTCCTAGCACAGAACCCCAGTAGAACTAGGTGGTTTTTCCCTTTAATTGAATTCCTCTTTCAATCTGGTTGGTGTTTTGAGCTGCTATTTAAAAGACTTGTCTCCAGGGAAACGAGATCTCTGTGGGACTGAGAGACTCTGACTGACAAATTACAGATGGTTGTAGTCACAAAAAGGGACTCTGGAAAAGTGACACCGTGGGCTTCCATATTTCTCCTGCTCTGGGACTCCCAGCTGGCAAGTCAGGCAGGGATTTTTCTATTATTGTTGTTGTTAGAAATGAAGGGATGGGACTATTTTTAAGTTAAGGAGGATTTATTGTTTAGATAAATATTAGTCTCAGAGGCTGTGAGATTTAGAGGAGTAAGTATTTGGTTATAGTTTAAGAGTAATCTCAAGTTTTTTGGTTATAAGGTAATATATAACTTTTTAAACTAATAGACAGTTGCTAGAGGATTTTTTTTTTTTAAAACTCATTACTTTTTCTTACTTCTACTGTACTGTGGATATTTTTTTTTAATGGACTTTAAACTTACATGTGCACATATGCTTTTATTCTAACTTCTAAACTTTTAGCAGTTATACTATATATATTTAGAAGCTATAATATATATTCATATAGTACTTTTAAACTTCTAAACTATACAACAACACCCTTACATTATAATTTTTTCCCATCTTATTAGTACAGTTTCTCACTTAAGGCATATTCTTACTTATAACTATAGAAATACAAGTTTGTGGGGTTTTTTTTGTTTAATATTTGTGTATTGTATTTTTTATATTAATTTAAGCTTCTTCTAAAGTTGTAGATCAAACCTTTTGGTGATTGTGGAAGTTTTTGTTTTTCTGATTCTCACATTTATCCAGCTGCCAGGGGTTTGGCTCAGCATGGGAACACAGAAATGAGCTCTGGTTCTTCCTCTCACTGCCAGACAGCAGTGCTGGCTGTGAGCCCAAGGTGGTGGTGTTACCTCTGGTGTGCAAGGCAAAATTCATCTGGGTTTTCCTAATTTTTAAACAGGAAATTTAATTTGTGCTTGTTTGTGGGCTCTATATAATTCACACCAGCCTAATTCACACTGATCCTTGGTTAGAACAGTGTGTTGTTTTCTCTTTCTGGGATTATAGCTTGGTGCAAGTCTCACACAGAGCAGGTTAAGTGTGGAACCTCTTTCTTTACAGATCAGCAACTTTAAATAGCCTGTTCACCATCTGACAGTGCAAAAGGAATATTTCTCCCATGTGTGTGCACATACATGAACTAATTTTTTCTAGAAGAACTGTTGGTAGTGTTTTGAAATCACATAAACCTCAGGAGTGGGAGTGTTGCTCAGTAAGCAATGGCACAAAAAGTCTGGTTTGTTCATGCTCTCTCATGATTTTCCCTCTGGGAGAACCACTTGTGCAGCTCAGCAAATGATTTTTATAGTTTACTTTTGTATTTCTAAGTGTCTTTCAGATTTTTATGGAAATAACTGTTTAGGCCATGTGGCCTGAGACTTTTTATGGCCAAGCAGGACCTCATTTCCCTGCCTTGGGTCAGCCAGAAGCTGATTGAAAATGGCATTGTGAGCTTGGACAGGTGAACTTCACCTTCGCGGTTGAAGAGTGGGCAGAGGAACTTGACCTTTGGAGTGGAGCTCTGCTGGGTATTTTTCATCCTGACCTCAGCTCAATAAGTGTGCTGGGCCAGCAGATCAGGAGACTGAATTAATGTTAAGCTAGCCTTGATTTTCTGCAGAAACAAGTGGAAGAGGTTGAGAACCTCCCTTCTGTGCTGCGGGCAGATGAAGTGCAGCTGCGGGCACTAGCTGAGCCTCCTCCTGCACACAGGGAATGGTGGTACCCTGAATGCCTGTGCAGTGACAGCTCTCTTCTGGAAAATATAATACCTATTTAATAGAGCACTTTTTGATCCTCAGGTGTGGTGAAACTTAATTGTACTTAACCATTTCAAGCCAGTAAGAAGATATTTTTATCAAATTCAATGAGCTTTCTTTGTTTTATAAACCAGTGGCAACATATTAATGATAGCAATTCTGTGTCTCTATTCCTTTTACTCATTTAGAAATCTATTATCATAAACCCCTTTTTGTTTTATTTTTCAATCAACCATCATCAGACTTTTTATATTTTAAATTTCTTCACATAAGCATACCATTATTCTAAAATGATCCTTTCTGCAGATGAGTGTTGCACTAAAATTTCCCCTGATTATTACTTTTGACATCAGTACTTTATTGAATTAGCTGTTTCCAATTTAATTATACTTGCTTCATTGTCTAGGTCACCTTTTAAACAAATTCATATCAGTATGAAATTGCTGTTATTACTGAATTGGACTGTGATGGCTCTATGCTCATGAAGAGAATTTCTCTTTTGTTCACACTTGGAAAAGTTAAGAGTAATTTATTAAAATGGTTTAGAAATGTATTATTTCTGCTAGTAGAAGTGGATATAAATAATGCTTGCTTTAGTTTTTAAACAACATATGTGAAACAGTATTATTAAGAAATACTTAGCTTAATTACTGTTCATTCCAGAAAGTGAAAAGGTAAAGTCATGACTTTTTCTATTATTTTTATTTCTGAGTTATACAAAATGTGTGGGGGCTTCACAGAATCAAGCAAAGACATTGGTCCTTGAAGGGCATAAGGTGTAAAAAACTTTTCCAGTGGATGTTTAAGCCTCCAAGCCTTCCTACTAGACTTGGATGAAAATATCTACTCACAGTTGTTTTAAGATTAGGTTTTAAACTTAGATTTGGCATAACAAACACTGGTCATAAATGACTGAACCGAGATGTAGGTGGACAGGTTCAGTGATAGATAGAACTATAATGACAAAATAAATGCTAATTTTAATAAGAACATATTGGTAAATCAGATTTCTTATAAACATATTTATAATCCCATTATCCTCTCCAGTTGAGACATGCTTTTTAATAAGGTTGTTTAGGGGATGTCAACAACTTGTGTTAATAAAACTAATGCCACTTACATTAACTAAACCAAGTGTTGCTACCACCAGGTGGTCAACTAAATGTTTATTTTTTTTTCTTTCCATTGCAGATGTCATATCTGCAGAGCTTTGGTGCAGAACAAAATACAGGTTTGTATAAACATCCATTTTTTATCTTGCATGAGTTTGCTCAAATCACTGTTTGTATATGACTGTTTTTCTTTCAACACTTTTCGTTGTAATATTGTCATAGTGAGTATTAAAATTTTAAAGGCTTGGATATTTTTCATGTCAAAAAAATATATATGAGTGAGTTTATATGTACAAATATTTATGTGGTGATGTACATGTGAGAGGGGCCAATCTGATTTTTGCTTATGCCTCAACATATGTTATACATGAGGTGAAAAATTGTGTACATGGGTGTACTCTAGGGGCTGTCCCTGTCTTCTCTTTCTCTGTCTCTCTTTTCCCCTCTTTGCTTCCTGTTTGATCCCCTTTCCATAGGAACACTGATCTTTCTTTATCAATATACAGTTCTCAGATATATTCTCAGATATATTATTAATATTATTATATTATATCTCAGATAGAATTGTATTCTCAGATATATAAATAAAGAACATTTGCCCTTTATTTTCACCTGAGAAATTTATCATAAAGGATCCTCCCCAAATCCTTCTTGTACAGCAGGACAGGACAACATATAATATCAATTTTTTGGAGCACAGAAGTCAAGAAAGTACTGGCTTTCAGCTGAGCCTAATTTAGAAGCCAGAAAGATAAATCTGGAAAAATCTATTATACAAAACATTAAAAATGAAAGATAGCCAAGCCAGTGAGGATGGGATGTCACATTACAAGGGCCTGGAGTGACAGGACAGGGGGAATGGCTTCCCACTGCCAGAGGGCAGGGTTAGATGGGATACTGGGAAGGAATTCTTTCCTGAATGGGTCCTGAGGCCCTGGCACAGGCTGCCCCTGGATCCCTTGAAATGTCCAAGGCCAGGATGGACAGGGCTTGGAGCAACCTGGTCTGGTGGCAGGTGTCCCTGCCCATGGCAAGGGGTGGGATGAGATGGTTCTTATGGTCCCTTCCAACCCAGGCAATTCTGTGATTCTGTTACCACTGAGATGCTTTGGCATGGTTTTAGCCCTCTCAAAGAGGTTGTTCTAAACACAGTTTTTGTACATTTATGGGGTATAAAATATCCTCTAGCTCATGGTATGTCCTTTAGCTCTATGCAGTGGCATGTTCAGAGCATCTGCAAAATGAAGCCATGTTAACAGCCAGCGTGAGTGGCAGAGTCTGACTGTCCTCCCCTGTGGCTGAACTTCAGCATTTTGAGGCCCTCAGGTTTCCTATCACTGCCTCCCACATTTATTTATCTGCAGGAGGGTGTGAGCAAGGCCTGCTCTGCTTTGAGAGACTCAGTCCAATAGATTTGGTGGCACCTGGACTGTGACTTCTGAACCAGGGTAACCAGGGATGAGTGTTCCTGTGAAAGCAGGCAGAGCACTTGCTCTTGGTCACTGGACATGGACCACAAAAACCCAGTCCAGGCTGGGGTTTTGGGACATGTTCATCCCCATGGGAGGTGCAGAATGATCTGGCTGCATTATGCTGACCTTCAGTGAAAGGGATAAGTGCTTACTCTCATTTAGATAAAGTCATATGGAGCCTGGCAGAAATCTTCATATGTACCAATGTTTGCCAAGGCTACTGAAAAATTCACTTGGGACTGATGGGCACATTATTAACCACTTGATCTTTGGTATTTGCTGTATATCCAATGAGCTGGGAATGCACTTGTTTCTTATGGAGGCATTCTCCCTGCTGATTCTGTCAGAGAGCTGAATCTGAGATAACAGAACCAGGAGCTCAGCAGTATTTCTTGGGCTGAGCTTGAAAAAGATGTTGGGAAAATGTCGTAGTGTTTTGCAGGAAACTTTGATGTTCCATAAACAATAACAACAATGTCTTTGAAAATGTCTCTTCTGAATTCATGAGAAAGTTTGAAGATGGGTGGAATTTCTTCTAAGGGAAAAAATATAAACCCAGCATTTAATTTACATTGACACAATTCATTTGACAATTCAACCTTAATAATAGACTAGGGTATGCTGTTAGGTTATGTTATGCCAAATCATATTTTAAGGAACAAAGCCTTTTCAGTCAGCAGCTGCTGAGGTTTGAGGGAACAAATTAATTTTGGAAACTGTGTGTTAATCTTTGTCCAAAGGCAAAGTTGTACAGATCATCTGTTTTCTGGGACATCTTAAAATATTATATGTTATGAATTAGAAGAGAAGTAAACTTCAAAATGTCAAAATCTCATGTAGACCAGAAATTCTCCTCATCAATCGGCTCTGTTCAATGGATATTTTCTGACATTTTTGCAGCCAAGGAAGAGACCCTTTATCACCATCCCAAGTCCTCATGGAAAGGACTTACATCATCAGCATCAAGCAGGAGCTGACCAGGTGAGATACAGGAGAGACCCTGCACTTAAAAATCACAATAGTGACATCTGCAGAATCTTAAAGTCCTGTACTGGGGATTAAGAAGTACAAACTTCACGTTTTGTGTAAATAGAGAACTTGCAGCTGATACGGCTTCTGCTTAATATAGTCTCTGTTCTTTATGGGAGCAAAGGGAGAGGCAGAGAATGCACCTGAAACAGCACTGACCTCACAAGCTGCACGTGGGGGCTGCCATGGGAAATGGTCTTGGGTCAGTGATACAGCCTGGAGCAAGCTGGAGCACATGGGGCATGGGGTACTTCCTTTTGGACAAGTTCCTTTTCTTCCTCTAATGTTTCTCTGAGAGTGCCAGAATACTTTAGTAAAAGGTAGACAATTAAGGAAGTAACACACCAGAGACACCTTGCCAGAAAGTTTGCTAAAATAATAGATACTAAGAATGAAAATAATATAATGATGTGCTTTGGAGAATCACACAAGGGTCAGCACTACCAGCCTGACTTAACACTCACCAATAAATAAGCTGGTTTGTGTTGGATTCCCTCCTGGGGAGTTTGTTTGGATAAATACTCTAATTACAGTGATGAAAATATTTAATAAATAACATAGTCTTGGCTGGATGTCTAGTGTCTTCAGTCTTACGGAGAGATTTAATAAATGAGACCCTGCAACTTTTATTTAGTGTCTTCAGGTGGTAAATTAACTACAAGTAGGCTTCCCTATTGTTCAATGAAAGCAATAAAAGCAGAGGGAGGATTAAAAGCAAGACACTAATTTACATCTGAGTAAATGGGCTAAAGAGGCAGGGACCCTATCCTTGGTATATAATAATATTGGTATGAAGGCAGAACTTCATAGAAATTAAATTTAAATCTAGAGCATATATTTGAATATATGAACAAACTCCTTTGTGAATCTATTTGCCATACCACTAAAACCAACATTATTTCATTGCTTTACTTTTAGAACATTCTTTGCAACTGAAACTAAGAATAAATTTGGGGGTTTTAGGGCCCTTCATCTGACTACCAGATCACCAAATGATGCAGAGAAACATTTGTCCACTGAAGTCATCCCTGGCTGGCAGTTAAAGCAGAGGGATCATAGTTGTATGTGGGTTTTCTTTTTCATGATTCATGCTGGACAAGAGCAGAAAGAAAGAATTTCCCTTTGCTCTGCCCTTTGTTTTTTGGTGGATGTGTGAGAAGGGGCTTTACAGGAGGGGATCAGCAGCTACAACGAGAGACAAGATCCAGCCTGGCTGGGAAATGGGCAGGCAAGAGTAGGGCAAAGGTGGAGAGTAACAGCTGTGCAAAAAAAAAACAACTTCCAAAGTGCCTGGGAAATGATCACAAGCTCCTTCAGGGCTATTTCTGTGCACCTTCAATGCCTGGGAGCAGTGGTGGGACCTCTGCACAGGCCCCTGCTGTGGAGCTTCACAGGAAAGCTCAGCACAGAGCTTTTCCCTTACTAGGAAGCAGTCTTGGGACATCTCTGCTCCCCTCAGGCATGTTGTGAGATGGAATCCAGAGGAGTCCCATCCCTTTTCCTGCTGAGTTCACTGTGAGGGACACGACAGCATAAGCATCTCTTCCTGGGGAAGCTGAACTGAAAACCAACGTGACAGACATGGGGAAAGAGGAAGGTGCAGATGGGACCAAGAGGGGTGGGAGAAGATAAAAATACCAAAGTTACAGAAAGAGACACAATGCCAAGGCTTGGGAGAGCTGGACCATCTGGTTGTGTTGCAGCACCTCTCCATGATCATCTCCTCTCTCTGCTTCTCTTTGTTAGCAAGAGGAGATAAACTCAGTGAGGTGTAACATGAAGGCTTTGGTGTAAAACAGATGATGAAGTGGCCTGCATTAAGCAAAGCTTGTTTTATTCCCTGTGGTTTGCACAAGCTCTCTCAGCAGTGCAGGCTGTGACAGTGATTTGCTGCATGCAGATTTTTCACTGCAGCAATCGCTGTTTGCAGCCCCTTCCCTCATGGATAAATTGGGAATCCCTGGAGCAAAGCTGAGCCTGCTGGTGTTTTACAGACCTGTGCCTAGTTAAAGCCCTCTTGCATGACAGTAGATGACCTCTTCTCCTGAGCTGTGTGGGGCAGGAAGGCTGAGCCAAGGGGTGCTCCTTGCCACCAGGCTAGTTCAGAGAGTTCCTAATGGAATACAAAGCCTTTCACTGCTGGCTTGCCTGTCTGGGTCCAAAATGACAGGGAGAGCTCTGTTTGTATGGTCTAAGTGTGCTAAAAGTGGTTTATTTCCCTCTGGTCTGCAGCCCAGCTGACACATCCTAGCTGTGGCTGTGAGGAAGAGCAGTGATCCTGTGTTCATGGCACATAAACCACCCAGGGTGACTTCCTTAGCTCCCACCAGGTCATGATGGACGTGGTTTGGCACCTCCAGGTAGGAGCTTGCAGTGCCATTGCCTCTTCTGAAGCTCCTGCAGAACAAAGAGCAGCCCTAAGTCTCAGTCTGGCACGTTTGATGGGCACTAAATGGACTTGGGAGGGATGGTGAGAAAAGCATTTGGGAAGCACATCGTAGATCCAAAATCATCCTCGTGCCTGGAACTGGAGTTTCAGTGCTTACAACAGAACAGAAATTTTACATGAAGACAAATTTCAAGCAAAACAGCCGTGGGGAGAATGTGACAATTCAGCAAAGCTTGCTGCCAGGCTGATGGGAGAGGGGAGTGCTGAGAGCACGTTCTGCCTGTGACTAAAAGTGAAGCCTGTGTGGAAGCCATGCCATCTCTGAAAGAAGCCCTGCATTGTTTAGCATTTGACATGCAGCATTAGAACTGGGAGAATGGTTGAATGACAGCCACAAAAACATGTTACATTGTTCATAACAGTCAGGTGTCAGCAAAAGGGATTGATATCTAATAGGGAGCACTAGTGGGTTCAATTGAATGTAGTAAATGTTCTGTAATGTCTCTCTGAAGTTTCTTGCATTTTCCTGTAGTGGTACCTGAGAGAAGTAAAAATATATGTGTTAATACAGATATTAAAGAATTAGCAGAGCACAGGTACCAAAAAATTCATGTCTAGGAAGATCTGTTGGAGCCATATTCTTATTTACTGGTTCCAATCCTTCTTGACAGGATGCAAATTTCTATACTTATGATCAAAATAGTATTTTCAAAAACTGCTTAAGGAAAGAGGCAGCTGCCACAGAGAATGCAATTCCTTGTTAGACTGACTGTAACCATGCCAAGGTATTAGGAGCAAATGGGATTTCTTTAGCCTAAGTCAGCAAAGTTAACAAAAACTTAATATATTTTATAGTGCTACTAACGTGAATTTGCATTAATAGAATAGGAAAAAAAACCTTTGGCCTCTTATTCAAGACTTCTAAAATAGCAAGGCCTATATTACCTTGAGGATAAGAGCTCTGTAGAAAACTCCTTTTCCCCCTGAGAACAGTTTGCTGTTGTCATCAAATTCTGCTGCTGACACAGACCCAGATGAGCTGTCCTTGCTTTGGTATTTAGTTCATATATGTTTAAAAAGTCTGCCAAACTGTCAGTGAAGGTTTCTGTTCAGGCTTTGTGATAATGCAGTGGCACCTTCTTGGTTTAAAACTAAGCAGAAATCTGAACAAACCCCACACAGTCACAGACTCTTGCACCCTGTCTTGTGTGCAGAAGTTAGTTAAGTGATATGAGAAATTTAAGTATCTTTTAAACCCATCCATTTGATCCTCTAGCTTGCACATATTGCACGTGAAATAAAAACTCCAGTATGTGCTCTGGCACTCCAGGAATATGATTTGGTTTGTTTTCTGGTGTGACTTGATCTTATCAAGAGTTCTGTCTTTACTAAGCACTGGCATTGGAATAGGTTTTTTTTGGCTTGACTTTGTTCCATGCCTCTGTTGTTATACAAAGGTGTCATTAACTAAAACAATTGTCCTACAGATGCTTCCATTTGCTTCCAGCTGCTCCTGGAAAGGTCTGTAATGTGTGATGTACATAAAAGGTTAGTTTTAAATACAAACTTTCAGTTTATGGAATCCAATGACTTGATGGAGACACATCCCAAGAAAACTCTGCAATCCGTGGTGATAGCGAGCACAATCTGAATTTCACCTGCAGTAGCTTTGGTCTTGAAATCTGTAGCAGAGAACTTTCTGTCCTTGCAGGCATCCATTTTTGAACAAAGGATTAGGACAATAAATTATTGCCTCACATAATCTCCTGGGATATGCTGTAGGAGTGAGTGACTGCAGAATGCTGTAACCTTTGCTACAGCAGCACAAAAAGCAGACCCAGAATCATGCAAAGAAGTAAAACTAATGAAAAGTGTTGGGTTTGCATGTCTTAGGCAGAGCAGCAAATTTGCTTTATGTGAATCATGGTTGAGGTAATTAGAGAGCAATCAGCAGTGAGCTCTGACAAGAGCTGGAAATCAGAAATCCCTGGGGGAGCTGTTGGATGTATTTTGGCCCAGGTACAGATGCACAGACCTGGAATGCTGGGGACAGAGCTTGTTCAATTTTAGGTGCTTGGCACAGCTACTTACCTTGAGCTAGTGCTTTTGTTGGTGTTTTCAGACCATTTCTATTTGGGAAGCAGAGTCTTGATTACCATTGATAGTCTGGGCCTTGCTAAGTAAACAAGACCTTTTATTTTGTTTGACAGCTGAGATATTTTTATTGCTGGTTTCTAAATTCTGTCAGTGCGGAAGATCAAAGGAAAATAAAAACACTGTCTAGATTTTGTTTCTCTTACTGGTTTTAAGAATTTGAATATGCTACTCTTAGTGTTACCTGTGATCCTACCTGTATCCTGAATAGAAGAAATAGGTGTTTGAGGTGGTTACTGTATTTTGTGATTCTTACCGTGCTTCTGTAGCAGACTAACTCACATGGGTTTAGATACTTCTGATTTACAGGAGAGTTACTGTTGGTCATCCTGGAGAAAAGAAGGTTTTGGGGAGACCTTAGAGCACCTCCCAGTGCCTGAAGGGGCTCCAAGAGAGCTGGAGAGGGACTTTGGGCAGGGGTCTGGACAAGACAAGGAGGAATAGTTTTAAACTGAATGTGAGTAGATTTACATCAGGTATTAGGAAGAAGTTCTCCCCTTCTTCCTAATGAGAGTGGTGAGGCCCTGGCTGGCACAGGGTGCCCAGAGCAGCTGCCCCATCCCTGGAAGTGTTCAGGGCCAGGTTGGACAGGGCTTGGAACAACCTGGGATAGTGGAAGGTGTCCCTGCCCATGGCAGGGGTGTTGGCACTAACTGATCTTTAAAGCCCCTTCCAACCCAAACCATTCTGTGGTCATGAAAAAAGGGGAGAGAGTCCAAGCTGGATTTGATGTTTTAATAAAGATATCTGTATCAGAGGATAGTGATCCACAAAGCAAACTGGCTAGATACAAGATATTAAATCAGAGGAACCAATATCATCCTTTTACCTCTTTTGAACTTTGAAGTTTTATCACTGTTATGAAGAAGAAATACTCTAAGTTCATGGGAGGAAACAGAATTGTTTGTTTATCATGAACACAAATGTGGTTTGAGATTTATATTTTTCCCCCAAAATGACAGTGAGAGGCCTTACAGATGCATCTTTAAAAGCTCAGAAGTTGAGTTACATGCATCTTAAATAGCAGAAAATTACAGAAAGAGTAGTGTTATGATTTTTTGGCTTTTCCTGAATCAGCTCCAAGCTGACACTGCAGATGCCAGAAGAGACTGATTAGTATGAATATCAACACTGTAGCTGAGATACCCAAAATAAGGAACAGAGGAATTGTCAAAGATAGGGCTGGACAAAATATTGGTGAGATTAAAACAATCATTAATACTGAAATGCTCAAGTGGGATAAAAGGGGCCATGAGCATTAGGGTGCAGCTTCCCATGGAGCCTTAATACCCTTTTTGTAATTAAGAAGCCATTAGCAAGCTAAATGCTGGGCAGTGTTACTGTAACTCCCACATCATGTCAGTCAGAACACCATTAACACGTTTGATGCACCATGAGGTAAATCAGAGATAAACTGCCCAGGTCCAAGAACATAAATTTACCATTTACCCTTTGACAGAATTTGTGTGTGTGTGTCTGATTTCAGTTCCAGTGCTCCGTGGGAACACCATGTTTTTCCCTGAGTTTCCTGTTCATGGTGGTTTGGACTGAAGCTGGGAGGAGAAGGTTCAGTTCTGGGTCCTGCTATGAGCTTACTCCGTGATGCTGTCAGTCATTTTTTTCCTCCAATGAGTCTGTCGTTTTCATGTGTGGAAAATCAAAAAACATAGTGATTACTATATAAAGAAATTGGAGTATTAGAGGTTAAAAATGTTGTTGTTCAGTTGTATCTAGATATATATACACGCATATGAGTATGTTAACACCCAAACCATTGAGCTTCACACTTTGACAAAGTGTCCATCTGTTTCCTACTGCTTTCAACATGATACTCTCATTTATTAACATAAGCAGGATTGGAAGCAATTGCATTGCTAGTTTTAGCTTAAAATGTTAATCTGATTCCAAGTTTTCCGTACAAGATTATGGGTCAAAATACTGAGGGAGTTTAAAATATGTATATACCCACTGGATATTACAGAAAAGTTGGAACAAACATTGACAGAAATTAAACATGGATCTAAAGATCTGTGAGTCCCAAAGGTACAGATCAATAACAAATTAATAAAATAGTTCAAAGGCATGCACAGGAATAGTTCTTTAATTGACCTTAAAAAGAAAATCAAGGGTTTCAAGTAGAAAGCAAGAGGAAAAGGGGGCTCAGAGGGGGACAGCTCTATTTGATACTGTACTAGATATATTTTAATAAAATAAATGTAATGGTTGTTCAGTGTGATAGAGTAGGGATTAAATGGTACATGTTTCACATGCATAAAAGGCTTTCAAAATGCAGCAGTATTTCTTAAGTGTAAGCCTTGCTGGTGGCTTTGGATGGAAGAGGGTGACAACAGTTCAGTAGTCTTGAGCTTGAGATTTATTTCTCCATTTAATTTCTTTGTTAATTAGTTCATTTCACTAAATAGCCATTTATGTGATGGATGATTCCTTAAGCAAATGCAACAACAGGCATGCAAGCTTGGAAATAGTTTTCAAGAAGATCTGCCAATATTGCAGTTAGAGGTTTCAGGGATTAGTGATTAGCTGATTAATATGTACATTTATGTTCAAAATGACAACAGCCTGTGGTATTGAGATGTCTGGAGTTCACTGTTAGCACTTGGTTTTTCAAGCTGGAGAATTGCCTAAAAGGTACCTAACTTAGCATGTTGTCAATAAATAGGTATAAGGCTTTATATATTACTTGAAATAATACATCCATCACAAAATAGTCAATAGTCAAGGGAAGTAGAGGAGACTATAATTGATTCTAAGAAAATATAGAACAGTGCCCAGAATTACTGTAAAAAAAAAGCCAAATAAGTTACTTTAGCTTTTCTCTTCATGCCAAAAAGGGTTTTAAAACCCCTGTGGCTTTAGGGAGTGAAGACCTGAACCCACCAAAGTCAAAGGGAGTATTGCTATTAAATTCAGTACAAGCAGGATCTCACCTCGGGTTCAGGCTCTGGGAGTTCAGCAGGCACAAGAAATGCAGGCATTTAGCTTTTGATTTATGAACTATATCTTGCCATGTCAGATTACTGGATTACTGCTGGTTTATGTTAACAAAGACAGGGTCAGATCTTTCTGCTGAATGCCCCCTGATTGCAGTCATTTGAGCCAAACCAAACCTCTGTTCCTTCCTAGGAACACGGGATTTACAGAATGGATCCGAGCACTTGTGGTTCCCTGTGAAGTGCATCGGTATGGAAACAGATATTACACAGCAGCCCTGATAAAGTTCAAGCCTGTAACTGCTGATAGCCAGAATAAAAGGTGAGTGTGTTAGGGAAGAAAGGAGATCCTGTCCTATTTTCTCTCACAGTCTTTTCTTCAGCATTCCCTGTTGGAGATGTGGGAAGTAGTTTAAGCAAATGTGTTTGGACACTGTGTGGCATTTCTTGTCACTTTAAGCTTTTAGGAACAACATTTTCCCCTTTGTTCCCTTTTACTAAAAGTATGGAGCAAAAGAGCAAATATCTAAGTCCTGAATAAGGGAGATAGACAGCCCTGTCCTCAACACACTGGGATTGTGGATGCTGTGGAAGTTTCCATGCAGCCAAGATATCAGTGTGGCTGAGATATTCCAGCAAGACAAGCTGCAGAAAGGAATGGTGGTTGATCACTTCTTTCTAACAGTCTTGAGTTTCTAAAACTCAAGCCAGGTGAGGGTCATGGCTCTTGTAGCACTTGTGTCTACACCTGCCTGTCAGACACACAATTTGAGTCCCATCCTGTCCCAACAATCCCTAGAATTCCTCTGATTTTAATCACTCCCTTCTCAAACCAGTGTCCTTGCTTTCCTGGCCCATTTCTTGAAACCTGCAGTTCCTCTCCAAATGGGGTGGCAAGGGCAGGTAAATGTGAGGCTTGCTCTGTGCTGCTCCTGCCCAAGGTTGCAGTTGCAGTGCTCTGTTGTAGAACCATGTGGTGGTTTAGGTTGGAAGGGGTTGTAGATGAGACAGAGTCAGTACAATGCAACACACTCCATTTTCAGAAAGCTTCAAACCTGTTTTTATTACAGCATGTCTGCTTTTTATACATTCTTACAAAGCCCATAAGTTTACACTTTACACATTGGTCACAAGAGACAGACAAAGGGCTTATTGCAATAGGCAGTTGCAGGTTTCTCTTATTTATCCTTCTTCCTCTTATTTATCCTTCTTGGTTTCTATGTCAACAACCTTGGTAGAAAATTCTTTCTGGGGTAAACATGGATCCTCTAGTCAAACTTCTCTCTGGCTCACAGAAGTGGCTGTAGAACCTCTTCCACAGGAAGGGATTTTAGAGTTCATTCCATTCCAACCATCTGCCATGGACACCTCTCACTGGACCAGTAAACTCTCACGGATTATTTTGGACCAGGTTGCTCAGAGCTCCACTCAAACTTTTTGTAGCTTTTAGATATCAGCATGTGCTGCTTCCCTGGTGTTTCCCAGCACTGCCTTACCCTTAACTTCAGGAGCACTTGCCTACTCCAGCTCTAAGAGGAATTGGAGAGACAAGAGGAAGCAGGGAAAGGGCTGTGTGGTGAGCAATGGTGAGGATCTTTGGTGGAAAGAAGTCTGCACATCCTCTTGGCTCACTGCCCTTCTGGTGAGCCTTAGCTGCTGTCACCCAGACTGGTGGTTCCTGGTTGTCTGGGGGCATCTTTGATTTGATTTCTCACTGCCCTTCTGGTGAGCCTTAGCTGCTGTCACCCATACTGGTGGTTCCTGGTTGTCTGGGGACATCTTTGATTTGATTTCGTGTAAGTCACCAAATACACAAAGAATAGAGCTGTGTGAACTCTGGAAATGCAATTGAGTGCTTTGAGGGAAATGTCCCACAAATAACAAAACAACCAGGGAATCAGTAGAGTCCTGCTTCAGTTGTGGAGTGAGACATTTATTATTAAGTAATGGAAAATAACAATGCAAACAGGATTATCTCTGCTGTGATTGGGGTGAGCATGAAACCTGGGTGAATTTGGTTCTTGGAAATAATGGAGCTATGCAGAGTAGTGAGTTCAGTCCCTGCTTTGCTGCATGCCCTGAGGGTACCCTCCCTGCTTTCAAAGGTGGTGAAGGAAAGAAAAAGAACCCAGAAGTGGGGTTTGAAATGGGGAAAACCAGAATTCTGGATAATGCAGTTTGTTAGTTTGCAATTCTTCTTTGCACCATAAATCCTAGAGCTAGCATTATTTAAGATAAACTGTGGTAGAAGAAATACCTTCTTTTCCTTGACCTTTCTGGAATTATTGAGATGATTTTCTTTTAAGAACATGCAGAAAGAAAGTCTATAAATATGGAAATATTCTTATGAACTAAACATATGTTTTTGAATCTAAAATAAATGAAAAATTCGTTGAGCTCCTTAGTACTTCTGTTGAAAATATCAGATTATTTTGGTCCAGACAAAAATTGAACTTAAGGAATTAAATTAAATTAGCATCTATAAAGTTCCAGATGTTCTATTCATGCATTTTCCTTAAGATATGCATCAAAATTACAAGTGGATCAGAAGACAGTTGTTATACTAAATTCTAACTCAATAAACAGATGCGAAGGTGTTAAAAAAATGTTGGGTTTTTTTCTCCTTTGTGGAGCAAAATTGAAATGATGAAAATGCAAAGTAGTCCCTGACATTTTTATGTGCTCCTGCACTTGCAGTATTTCTGATTTTTTCAAAATAATAAATGACAATGAAGATCTTTTCCTATAGCAAAGGAAATTTATGAATTGCAGAGCATAGCAGAAAGAACTTTTAATGTAAATACTGCAATACTAGTATGCTGTTTATGGCCATCCATATATCTCTTTATACATTTTTATGAGATTTATTATTCTGCATTTTTTTATCAAGCCTTTTTGTTTTCTTGTGGAAAAATGAATGCAGATTCTTCAAGTTTGAAAGATTTTTTTTCTTCTTTCCACAAATAACTTTATCTTCTTTTATTCTAAGAAATAGTGCCTAGAAGAAGAGTCTTGGGTTATTGTAGTATACAGATAGAACATGGGATAGGAAGTAAAGAAGATATGAAACAAAATTTTTAAAGCCAGTTTGTAAAAGAAGCCTCCAGGGATTTGTAAACCCTTTTCCACATTATTTGCTCAGGAGTATCTGTTTTGGATTGTTTCCATCATTTTACAGTCTTATCAGTGAAATCCTAGTCCTATGTAACTTCTTGGAGCACTTACACAGAATGTCATCATTCTGTGAGTTTACAGAACATTTCATCCCCAGTGCCAGTCTAAACACCATGGAGAGAATTTGGCATCATCACAGTTTTCTGGATGTAAAAAAGGGCTGACTGATTTATATGCTAAAGCCACTTTGCTTGTTGGATCAATTAGTAACTGTTCAAAAGTTTAATCTGAAGCTGATCTATTGAGAAATTAACAGATTTACAAACTATAATCCCACTGCATTTTCACTTATTAAAGGCATATATGTTGTAGGTGATGGATCTGACCCTGGAAATCAGTGTGTAGCAAGGGATACCCAGAGCTGCTGGTGTGGATTCTGAAAGTAGCTGAGAGGAAAGCTGTCCTCCCAAGTGCAAAGTCACTCCAGCCTCCTGGCAATATGGATCAGAAAAATAAATCAGGAAATAAAGTACCAGTTGAAAACCAACACTCAGAAAGCAGATGGGGTATCACACAAACAAACTTTGCAAACCTACAGAGTCCTTGGTCTCTGTATTAATAAGGAGCTCTGGAGGTTAATTTACTTTCTTGGTGGTAGTTTTATGTTTTCCTACACTCACAAACTCTTTCCTCTTTCCTCTTATTTCAATGGTCTGAACCACAGTGACAAATCCTTTTTATTCAAGAGTTAAATACTGTTAAATTCCATGAAAATCCCTCCAGAGCCTTTCCTTGGTATAAGTTCCAAGAAAGACTTGTCCTTTTAACCATTACATGGCCTGTTTTGAGGAGTGGTTCCTGAGTTTCATTTTGTTGTGGTGTGTTAAGGAAAGGTTCACTATCCAAGTGATTGGCAGAAACTAATAATAAAAAAAATCAATATTTTTTTTCCACTGCAGCAAAATCCTATGAAGAAGAGTCTTGATCTACCTCACCTCAAGTACCTCAGGTTGTAGTAGGCACCCAAACTCATGACTTCTGATGTAATAGTGGAAGGGAATTAAATGTCTGTAACAACAGAGATGACAAGTTCTAGCTGTGTGAGAGGAATTTCAAAGTAGGTTCTCCTTGATCACTTACTTTTACAAAACTTAAAGGAATATTGCCCTACAAGATTAAAATGGAATGGGTGGGTGTGATGGTGGTGGTGGTGGGGAACCAAACCCAACCCCCAAAATGCATGGAATTAAACAGCCCCAGCCAATAAATAATTGGACAATTTAAACAAAATGGCAGCTGCTAAGAGAAGCTAATTAAATGCAGTGGGGGTAAAGATGGTTAGCTTTAAAAAAATGTGGTGGTGTAGGTCAAATTGTTGTCTTTCATTTCTACCTCTGAGCTTCCAAAAAAGGATATCTTGCTGTGTCAGCCATGACCTGACATCATAAACATCAAAACCATCCCAGGTTAAAATCAGAAAAATTGCTCTTTTGGCAGTTTCAGACCTGAAAAAAGTTTTCCTTTACTATTAAAGGAAACTTTTCTGCTCATCTCGTGCTACATAAATGTGAGAAGAAGAGAATACTCCCCACGTAGAGTCTCAATTTTGTGGTGTTTACAGTCTGTAGAACCATTCCCCTTTGAGAGAGTAGATGGAGAATTTTAACATTACTCATTCTAGACAGATTTTATCCCTGCCATTGGTGGAATGAAAATTCCAGACCTCTCCAAAAGTACTAAAGAGGGTGGGGCATTAAAAGATCAAAGTCTTTTTTTCTCTGTCTTAGAAAGAGAAAAGTAAGATAAACAGGAAGTGTTTATCCTCTCTCTTTGCATATTCCTTCATTCTTAGTAAAGGTAATAAAATCATAAAAGCTTAAAAATGGAAGCCAGCTCTTTAAATTTATCCTTCTCTAGTGGCTCCTTACTTCTAATTTCCATGTTTTGAACTTGCTTAATTAAATCCTGGGCAGGTTATGTTATTACACGTAGCCATCATAGATTGTTAGCTAAATGATACTGTAATTTATACATCCTGGGCTGTTTAGGGATGTGTGTGGGAAATTAGAACAAAATATGGCTACACAGCTTTTATTTGTATGCAAATTTCTGCTATTCTGCATGCAAACACTAGAATACCTAACCAGGCCAATAATAAAAAATAATTAATGTCAAAGTTATAGCAAGGAACGAGGAATGATCTTGCCTTGATAGAGTTTTGTGTACAGGTTGATAGAATGTGGGTCTTTATGAATCACTACTTTTGCAAGTTTGCCATATTTATACATACACATATATATTGATCTGGATTTTAAATTGGGTGCTCTTATTCCCTCAATAAACATAAAAATCGAGGACTTTTTTGCCATTTTTTCAACATTTTTTTTACATGCAATCTTCCCAAGCCCAAACCAAAGTGAAAATGCAGACTAAATAGTGAATTTAGTACAAATTATGAATTTTGCACATAATTTTCCCATTCTAATTCTGCCTCAGAACACACATCTTCATACTTGTTAAAGGAGAGCTATGGTTCAAGCCTTAAATAGCCTCAAAAAAGTCCAAATAACTTTAAAGAACATGTTCTTTAAAATTCCAAATTAGAACCTGGAGTTCTGTGCACTACCCTCTGAAATGTTCCTTGCAGTTCTCTACAGAAATATCTAAAATGGAGCTACTGAACACACAACAATTCTAAAAAAGCTGTTGCAGCCAAGTAGAAGCATGAAGAATTAGGTTAATATGGATAAGGACATTAAAAAAGCCCTGAGTTAATGTATATTTCTGAGTATTAAAAACTTGGCTAGCTTAGTATAAAATAGATACATTAGGGGAAAAATGTGTTTTAAAACTGCTGTTTTAACACAGGACTTTAAATTGCTCTATCTTTAACAAATAGATTTATTGAGATGGCTTCAAGATAACAGCAGAGGGGTTGGTTTTGACATCTCAAAGTCAGACAAGTTAAAAATGTTGCAACTTCCAAAATTTTTGTTACTCATATGCAACCAGGAGCTCTTGGGGAAATTTATGCCTCTAAATGCAGGGAGTCTGTAATGGGTGGTTAGCATTAGCCAGACTCTAGTGATATGAAAAGATTCCTGTAAACCAAATTGTAATCCCACAGTTTAGGGGTGAAGAGTCTCATTTGTGTTTGGATTGTTTATATATTCTCTTTAGAAAGACCAGGAAAGCCTTGTGTCATGTGGGCTTAGGGCAGGTGATTCATGGAACTAATAGGATGGGAATTTTTTTCAGGCTGTAGGATGGAAACACCAACACAAGAAGATAAAACCAATTAGATGTAATTATTCTCCTTAAAGAATTATGTATGTTGCTTCTGTTTCAGTGCTCCTGAAAAGTGGATATTTGAAATGGCATGGATGATGTTGATAGAATTGCCTCACAAAAATTTTAAATTTCCTAGGTGGAAAGTACAACTTTGGTAAATATATGTCTCTGGACCTTGCCAAGCAGTTTAAAATGGTTTGTAGGTTCTTAAACACACACACACATGATATATACACATATATATGTGTGTATCTATGGAATATGCTAGTGGAAGTGTTTTAGCTTCTGGGCTTGGAGAGATTTGCTGCTAGTGACATAAATTGTCCTCTTCCCCTTGTTTCCCATCAAGTCAAGGAACATTTTTAAGTTGAAGTCATAATTTCCAGAACTGTCTGAATGCTCAATCTAAACTGGGGCAAAACCAGGTCATTTTTGTGCCATTGGTTTAATAACATGCCAAGTAAAGTCAAGGGACATCAAAACGTGGTCTGGAGTAAAATGCTTGCAGAGACACTACTTGGTGATCTTTTCCACCCTTAGGTTTCCATCATGATCATCCAGGGCTTCACTCACTCATTCCAGGGGCACTACTCCACCTGTGCATGGAAAACTTCATTCTTCACAAATCTGCATGACACATACACTGTATGATAGTCCTGAGCTGTAGTATCACAAAATACAGCAGGCAGGCATGAAAACCTTCATGGTCATCATGCATATGAATATTTTATTGGTGTATGAATGTCTAAAAATCTTATTTTAAGCCTTCATCTACTTTTTTCCTAAATGTCAAGATTAAGTGCTGATTAAATTGCAGTATCTAATGACTGCCTTGGATATTTGCAAAGTTATTTTCAAATTGATTAACTAAAATAATATAACTTAAAATATGATCTAGATGTTGATTTAATTATAAGATTTCATGTCCCTTTTAAAAACAAGCAGTATATGATTTAATGCAATTATCATACCTATTTGCCTGCAAGTATTTCATTTCAAATTAATCTTTAGACCTGATGGCTATTATTTTCCAGGTTGTTTCAGAAAACCGGAAAGATATGAACTAGTATATTATATTGAATTTTTTTTTTTTGTTATTCCATCTGGCTTTCAAGCTCCCTGAAGCACTAATGAAGGTCAAGGAGTTTTAGAGTGAAATGCAATCCCTTCACCTGGAGTACAGAACCTGCTGGTACAATAATAACAGAAAATATCACTTTCTTTCTAGAGAATATTGGATTGCTTCATAGCTCAAGATCAGAACAAGGATGCTGAAAAATAGAAATGCCTCTTGGAGTGAGTTCTGCTACTTGAGATTCTAGTGGCTGGTGCCTGATGGCTAAAGCTTATTGTTATTTTACTCAGGAGGAAAAAAATGATCATAGCAATAGTTAAATGCTGACAGTAAAAATAAAAATAGTTAAATGTCTTTCTCTTGTGGTCCAATTCTAGCACAGGGAGCTTAAAGGTACCTCTGGTACAATAAAGACCAGCTGTAACATGAATTCAAGATGAGTATATATATATACATGCACATCCTAACTTTAGGCTTGCATAAGCATTCAGAGGGACTGCTCGAGTGCCTGAAGAACAGGAATATGTTTGCCTCAATGACCTGCTGGAGCAAAGCAGCATCACCATCTCTTTTACAGGATTCATTCCCATGGTCCTGCCCAGCAGGTCAGTTGTTGCAACTGTGCAGTGCAGGTTATGCTCAGGTCTTCAGTTTCCTGCATCTAGGGGGGAAAAAAAAAATTCAGTGGAATACTCATACCTGTGCAGTTGTCCCTCAGATCTACAGTAATGAATATTAATTCCATTTCTTTGCAAGAAAACTTACAGTCACGGCTGAGTTAAAGTTCTTTAAAGCAGAAGTTTTTCACTTATTGCTTCTTTTTATTGGACAGTGTCATGAAGACACCCTCAAATTTAGGATGTTGCTCCATCAGGGTTCATATTTTTCCTGTTTCTTTAGTTCACAGCTTCCACTAGCTGCAGTTGATTCACAGCTCAATAACACTTCCCTATCAGGGGAGCATATATGTATAAGTAAAGGGGGAATAAAGAAAAATACATTGTAGTCAAAAGACAATTATTTAGGGAAAAGAAAGAATGTAGTTACAAGAAGTCTCAGAGGTCTGCCTCATGTTAGGACTCAAATTCTGTAATGCCTGGAGAGTAAAATACCTTAATTTTTGTGCTTTTCTACCCTGTGTTGTGCTTCCCTGCACAGTGCTCATCACAACTAACCTTGCATATGTTTTATAATTGTGATGTTCCTTTTAGGTGTGAAATGAAATCTCCATCAGGGAAATGGAATGGCTTGCCCATGATCTGAAATGCACATTTCTAATGTAAAAGTGAAGAGAAAGGAGTGATAAACTTTAGAGTGAGGTGTCTGAGTTCTCCTTTCTCCAACAGAGGAGAGGCATGTGCAGAGCCTGGGCATTGTGTTCTTGCTGGCTACGAGCTCATTTCTGTGTGCTGAGAGAAACCTTAGCCAAATCTTCCAGTTTTGAAGTTGTACAATAGGCAGATGCTGTCATGCTACTTGAGGAGGAAATTTTCAGTTCTTCATTCTAAAGGCTGCTCCTGTAGTCCCCCTAAATTACATAGAACTACACAAGTATTAAAAGTGTATTTATGTCGCACTGAGCTACTATTCTGTCACCACTTATGAGAAAATATCAAAAAACAAGACAGAAGGGCTTTGAACAGCATCTTTATTAGAAATGCTGTTCTGGTCTCCTGACTTTCTTTTGTTCCCTTTCCCTTTGTGGCATTTTCTCTGCACATCCTGGGAACAGGGCTGTGTGATGTCAGAGCAAAGATCCATTTTGCTCAGCAGTACCCTGTTTCTTGCACTCTCCAGTAATGGATGCCTAGGAAAGATGGAAGCTGGAGATAAGCAGAGGAACCTGGTCTGCAGCATGCCCTGGATCAGAGCTTTCCTGCACTAATGGTGGCTCTTTAAAATTTAATAGTGTTTAATGGGAGGTATGTCCCTGACTCTGGTGGATGCTGGTGCTCACAGCTGTGATGACAAGCACCATCCCAACAGTACAAGCTCCCCCTCCATGTCCTCCCTTCCTTCCCTCTACTTTCCTATTCTCCTGCTTTTTAGAAAGTATTGCAGTATTTTAAGATGTTTCCACATCTTTGGATGCTTATCTTTTGCTCTTCTTACTTTAAGGCACGAAATGATTCCCTGGCACCTCATGCTGATGAAATCTGTTGTCCCAGGGAAGAGGGCCCAGGGGGAAGGCTGTGAAAAATGAAGCCTTTATATCCCCACTGAGGGCTTATAGAAGTGAGTGGATAGGATCTTAATAGCTTTTTAAATACTGACCATCTTGCATGCAGCCTTTGATTTTACCTTCTGAGCTGGAGAGCTGATGGCAAGAAATGCAGTTCTGATTTACTATATTTAATACAGAAAAAGTTATGAAGAAGTTTTCAGAGGGTAAAGCAGTTGCAGAAAAGCTACTGCTTGAGAAGTGTGGCTGCTTATCTGTATTAATTGGATACAGAAATGGAGGTGTAAATCTGAAGGGATCAGGATTTGTTCCAGTTCTGTATTGCCCATTTCCATACAACCCAGAAATTGCACTTACACGTTTCCCTCAGGCAAATTTTCTATCCTAAGCACACACACATAATATAATAAACTGTAGATAAACTTCTGTGATACTGGGTTCAAAAGGAAAGAGGAGAAATTAAATCAGATATTGGGAAGGAATTCTTGACTGTGAGGGTGGGCAGGCCCTGGCACAGGCTGCCCAGAGAAGCTGTGGGTGCCCCTGCATCCCTGGAAGTGTCCAAGGCCAGGCTGGACAGGGCTTGGAGCAACCTGGGATAGTGGAAGGTGTCCCTGCCCATGGTAGGGGGGTTGGCACTAAGTGATCTTTGAGGTCCCTTCCAACCCAAACCATTATATGATTCCAAATTGATATAATTTTAATGTCTTCTGTAAAATTAAATATCACCTTAATTTTAGAATTATTTGTACATTGGCACTTGTATCCTCAAAACTGAGAACACAGAATTTTGTTTTAAAAAAGATTTTTTTGACTCACTAGTGAAAAACCTAAAACTCCCATCCAACTTACTTACCTGAACATAAACTTGCAGGTTTTAAACAGATCAAATATATATTTTTACCTCCTGAAAAATTTTGAATATGGATTACTCTGACTATTTTTGTAGAAACCTGTAGGCACACAGTTTGTGATGATTGGGAGTGGGGCTGGGCCCAGCCTCACCCCCAGTGGGCACAGCTGTGAGCAGCAGGGGAGCAGCACTGACAGCAATGAGCCATGGAGTGCCCAGGGGCACTGAGCAACACCAAAGGAACAGAGGGCACACAGGGGCAGGGCATGGACATGAGGGGGATAAAAGGTTGGGCTGAAGAACAAGGAGGGCAGATGTCTGCAGCCTTCTGAAGTGCTATGGTGTTACTCTGTATGGGCTGAAGCTTTCTGAAATTGTGTGGTGATACTTTGTGTATTGTGGCTGTCTCAACTGCAACGTGCTGTGACACAAACCTGATATTGATTTCCCATTACTTCATTCCCTGTGGTTTTATTAACACAAGCATTACAGTTCTTACTGTTTTTGTGGAATTCGATGAAATGTGTGAGTCCTCTGTATACTGGAGTAAAAGGCAGTGCAGGGTTCATCACTGAGCCTAGGGAAAGGAAAATTTTGCTCTGTGCATACACTTCAGCTCTGGTCTTGAAAAATTTCAGAAGAATCTAGTTAGATTTCTTACTCATCTTAGTGGTGTTTTAATAGTGATGGTTTAATTTCAGTATTGTGAAATTTTAGGATTTGTTTTTCAAGCAAGCTGGAACTTG
Organism: Urocynchramus pylzowi; assembly: GCA_013397555.1. Taxonomy (NCBI): domain Eukaryota; kingdom Metazoa; phylum Chordata; class Aves; order Passeriformes; family Fringillidae; genus Urocynchramus; species Urocynchramus pylzowi. The sequence continues at coordinate 454,422 of VZRH01006723.1, read as the reverse complement.
CAGCTCCCATTAGAAGTATGATAATATTGCCACCCTGAAATTCTTCTGTTTCAGGCTGGGGGAGAAGGGGAAGGGAAGGAAGCTACACAAAAGGTTTGATCAAGAACCCCAAATAACTAGGTAGATGTGTTAATATTGATGTGTTTTGGGACTTAATAAATAAAATGAATCCACTCTGTTTCAGATGATGGGATGAATATCCTGCTGAACTCACCAGTACACTCCAGGAGAGTTGAGTGTCCAATTCACATGTCTGAGATGATGAACAGAACCTGAAGGAACTGACATTGTAAATCCTGAGGATCTGTAATTGCTAATAAAAAGGTAAACCACAGTTTTGCCACAGATAAGCTTTATATACTTTGGCTCAAAATGTGGGGATATTCTGGGTGATGTTTGTGGTTGTTGTTGTTGTTGCCTGTTTTTAAGGAAAAGGTTTACAGTTAAGTAGAACTAAAAGACTAGCAAGTTCTGATATTTTTTCTATATATACTTTTCCCAAATCAGCATTTAAATGCCAGGTGCTACATGCTCCTTAAGTAGATCTTTTAAAATAGTAATTGCATGCTATGAAGGAATTTTAGCTTTCCAGAAGTTTTTGGAGTGGTCCCCACAGTTGCCCCAAAAAATCCATCTGCCTTCCTTCTCCTCAGGAGGAGAGAACTGGATTTCTGTTTGAATCATTGAGTAACAGCACAAGAAAGCTGTACACATTATAGAGAGACAACAAAGCTGTGCCTTAAAAAACTCACCTCTCTGAATTTGACAATAATTATCAAGTAACTTCACATAAGTTGATATGTAAAATAAAGAAAGAGGAAGAATTGGGTAATGCTTCCAGAGGGCAGCTTTGTAGTGCTGGTGTTACCCTGCCTTTGGGTGTAGTTTCACTGAAAATGGCCATTCATTCTGTCCTTGTCCCTGAGGGAAATGGCAAAGCTAAAATGGGTGGGAGGACAGTCACAGCAGGGTGATACTGGCAATGGAATCAGCTAAAACAATATCCTGCTAAAACACAGGATATCTGTATTTCTTACCAGGATTCAAGCATCATTTCTTAGGGTTCAAATTAATATCTGAATTTATGCAGGATAGTAGAAATAAATAGTAATTAATACCCTGAACAATAAACAGCATTGTACAAAACATCTCAGTCCCAATAACTGCTTTAAAATGCCCCTATTAATGCCATAGCTGCAAATGGCTTCTATTTGATTTTATCAAATTTTATTATTTTATTTTATTTTTTGACAGCTTTTGATAAAAGCTATCAAAAAGCTAGGGTGACAAACAAGCAGCCAAAGGCCAGGGTCTGGTTTATGTGTTGATTGGGACACTCACTGTGGGTGGGGGGGTTGGTTCCTTGAGAAGGTGCAAAGTAAGGATGGATTTGCTCCAACTCTGCCCCTCCCAATGCCAGAGACTCTCTCTGCCCAGTAAAGGAGCTTAAGAGCTGCCTGAGGTACCTTGGCCTGATGGCAGAGTGCTTGTGCAAAACGAGGGAAATTCCCTCCATCCTTCTTGTTGAATGTATATATTTTCAGGAATGCCAGATGGGTGAGACAAAGAAGGGGAAAAAAAAAAAGGCAAAGAAGAAAGTATCTATTTTTTTGGATGAACTGGTAGAAAATACCTCTCAAAGAAAGGTGGAAGTTTTGGGAAATTTCTCTTGTTAATGTGGTTTTATTCTGCAGGTGTAATGGTTTTGAAGACATCAGGTTACTCATCTTTTAGGTTTATCAGACTTTTTTCCCCCCTCAAATAAAATTAAAATAACTGATCTTGTGGATCACTGTGATCTTCAGCCTTTTCTCACAAATTATGGTTCAGAGTGTGAATTCCAGTGGTGAATTCCTGGATTTATTTGGGCAAATTCCATACTTGGCACTGTAGTCAGTACTAGAGCAGGGGTTCAAGCACTGGGTGTTTCTGGGGTGAGATACCTGAGGTAATGTGAATTTCCCTCTTGGGTATGGCAGTAAAGGTTTCCTCAATAAATGGATCTCTGGCAATGTGGTGTAAACTTTAATGTCTTTGGTGTACCAACAGCAAATACTAACAGCAGCTTTTAATGTCTTTTAGTAGTTTCCCAAGGAAAAAATGAAATGCTTGATTTCTGTGGTTAAATTAAGACTGATAGAAAGAGATAGATTTTCTTGATTCCTTCATTATCTTTATAGGTCTGATATTAAAGGACTTTGTTTGAAAAATCTATTTTTATTCATGCATAGATTCAAAAAACTTAGAAACCAAAACATTATTCTGCCTCTGAGAAAATTATTCTTACTGTCATTAGTCTCTTATTGTAAGAATAATGGCTAATATTTTTAGAAAAAAGAAATCAGAGAAAATATACATTCCAGAAGGCACTTTGGAAAAGACCATTGTCTTTTCAGATCTGAGTACTTATAATATTGTTGTGTTCTCCACTCTGGATCCTGAATTTGTCACTTTCTGCCTCATCCAAGGGGACCTGCCTTCATTCAGTGAGCAGGTCAGATGTTTCTGAGGTTGGTGTCTCTTTTATTCTTGAAATCTTCAGTTTGTGTATGTCTATTTTCTCTAATTGTGGATGGAAAGTGAGGTTTATTATTTAAACATTTTAATATGCAAATGTCAACATCACTACTTGAAAAAAATATTATGAAGTAATGAATAAATTAATAGCTGTAGGAGGACCTCCAAAAAGGTTAGAGGTGCCAACATTACACTCTCAGGGTGTCTTGAATTCTTCTGTGCAGTTGTGTGCAGGTATTTAAAGTGCAGAGGTATTTAAAGTACTGAAATCAAGTTCTCTGTGAAGGAATCAAGTAATGCAATTAGCATTATCCACAGATTGCTCTTATATACAGGAAACCATCTGTAGGAGCATTTTCACTGCCATGTCATCGTTTGGTGTTTAAAATGCTACGAAATTTAAGTGTGGGACTTGCAGATTATACCTATGACATCTGTTAATGTCCCTCATGAGTGGCTCTGTCTCAGTGCAGAAATATGAGTGCATTTAAAAGAACTCAGATACTCTGAATTTCTTTACCTTTTGTTTTAAATGAAGAAAACTGTAATTTTGCTTGCAGTTCACTCTTTTGCCTATCTCGATTCTTTGAGTGGCGTTGAGAGAAAAGAGGGAATATAAGCATCCTACCTTTTCAAAAACATAAAATGGAAGAGTAACCTCAAATGGTGTTTTAAAATCATAAAAATCTGCAATAACTGCAGATAAAAATTGTGTCTCTCAGTCAAAATGTCAGAGGAAGATTACCCTGAAGTAGCAACAGCTGATATATCAACAGCCAGGTTGTTGCTGGCATTTGATAGCTTAATGAAGGAAGAGGAAACAGAGTAGTTTGCACCACTGGCATCCTCCATTGTATCTTTCCTGCTGAACTTGAGGCAATGAGGAATTTCTGGATGGTCTGTGTGACACCCTTTCATGCTGGGCTGTGTTCTAGGAGAGACAGCTGTGGGGCTGGGCTGGTCTTTCCTCCTCTCTTGCTCTGCTCACCCAAAGGGATGCTGATAGTTGGGCACAGCCCTGCCTTGTGCCTTGCAGGGCCACTGTGGGAGCTCCTAAGACAATATTTGGCACAGGAAATACATTCCTGGCTTGGCACAAGAGTAGTGAAGAGGATAAAGTAGATTTGGGCTCCTTTTAAGCATAGCAGGTAATTTCAGGTTCGATGGCCTTTGGAAATCATTCATCCAAAGCTCACTGCATCCAGAACAAGATTCTTGGATACTGCTGAAATTACAGTTTAGAAAGACAGATTTTTTTTTTTTTTACCTGCTAGGAGTGAACCAGCCTGTTGCAGTCACTGCTTGCCCACTCTAACCCAAGATCCCTCAAGTGCACTGTGGCACTGTTCTTCGTTCCAGTGGTTGTGCTCTGCTGAAATTTAGAGAAGTGTTCAAGTGAAGTGTCTGCTTCTAAACACTCCCACTGCTGATTGCACCATTTGATAACACCATTACATTTGCTACCAGAGTTCCAAGCAGGGCCAAAATGTAACCTGTGATATAAAATTGTGTCCTAAATTCCCATAATGCAGGGGGTTTAGGAGCTCTGTGTGTTAGCATCCCCAGTTTTCTCTTACCAAAGGGTCTTACCTCTCTACAAATTGCTTTAAAGTTTTGGGAATTGCTGTTGTTATACTGGAGAGGACAGTTTCTGTCTTAAAAGAAAATAGTTTTCCAAAAGCCTCTGTTTTTTGATAAATATTTTAATGATAAAATATTTTTAAGATAGAAGAAGATTAATATTTCAGATGAAGTTGAATAGAAGTTGATGAATATTTTTCCCATTTTAGTGCTTGCTTTCCCCCCCACTCCCCCCTTGCTTTTCCTTGTAGTGAGGCTCATCAACTTTCTGGTTGTATGGTAGCAATATATAGATTTTGGGTTTATTCTGTCTTTTAAATTTTTCTTTCCTTTTTCACCAGAGACACTTGGAAAGCACCTATTAATGGTGTTGGGCTGAACTTCTCTCATGGTATTTTCAGTCAGACCCCTGGGGGAAGAGAGTGGAGGGGAGTGGGCCACTGCCCAGGGCATGTTCTCTGCAGGCAGGTTTTACAGCTGGCTTAAGTCTTTTGGCAAGAGAGTAGAAAAGAATAAGTAAGGAACAAGCAGCTTCTGTGGCAGTAAATTTTCAGACAAGGTGGCTTAGCAGATCTGTCGTGAGTCAGGGCAGTGCAGCAGGGCTGTGCTGTCAGCTGAGTGCCTGCTCTGCAGGACCTGTGTGGTCTGAACAGAAACACTACTGAAAAACCTGGAATAACAAGGTCAGTGCAGCTGGGAAGCAGAGATTTAACAGGAGACACTCAATGCCTGAACACCAAAGACAAAGCTCCTGGGGACAGCTGGGTGGAAAAAGCCAGGAGAAAACAGTGTCACCCCACTGGGGAGGGTTGTCCTGTCTCAGGGGAAGCTGGAGTGACCTGGCAGTGAGACAGGGGAGATGCTGTGTGGGTGACAGGCAGCAGGGCCAGCCCAGGGACAGTGAGACAGGGGAGATGCTGTGTGGGTGATGGAGCAGGTGGAGAGTGGGTTCAGGGCACAGCAGAGGGTGGGACAAGGTAGTGGGAGCACTCCTGTGCACTGAGAGCTGTAAACTCTGACAGCAGAGTAAACTCTGAGCTGTCAGAGCAGGCAGGGCACAGAAAACAGGGCAGGCTTTGCTGGTGTGGAAGGGTTGATGAGTTGATTTCCTTCTAGTGAAATATTGCAATGTTTGTGCTGATGGATCAGGTGTGGGTGAGATCTGACAAATCCACTTGGAGCCAGGGCAGCTTCTGCCCTCAAACATCATCGAGACACTCCTGACAGCACCAAAACAAGGAGCCAAGGTGGCAGCACAACTTCTGAAGTGTCAGACAGTATCAGGTCTCCAAAGTTTTGTAAGAAATCTTAGCAAGGGTCTTCTTCAGTATCTTCTGCTTCCAGCTGTGCCCATAAATACCCCAAGCTGTCCCCTCCAGGATGTTCTACCTCTCACAGCTCCTCCCCATCAGAGCTGAAAGACAGAAGTATCTGTTTGTGGGCTATAAAAATTCAAGGTACACATTCAACAAACTACACAAACCCAGTTTTTAAGAGACTATAAATCTATTTTAAATAAATGAAGACAACATCTCATATTTTCCTTTTCCACAGATTAACATTTAGTACAAAATTAGTTTTTTAGAATATCAACTGAAACCTGACAAGCTTTATTCAGTTATTTAAGGGAATTCAAATATTTAACTGTTAATAATGTGTGGCTTTTGTCTTTTAAAACGTAACTTCTATTTATAACTTGTTTAAAAGAAAATAAAATGCAGAATCAGTTCTGAACTGCATTTTTTACTTTGAGGAATGTAGAATGATTCCTAATTTTACACTTAAAAATTTGCTGATAGTTTGATATTTTTGTTTTAATTATGAAAATTAAATTAATCATTTGCTGATAATATTTTTCATTAGTATATTAAAGCATAAATGATGAAGGAAAATATCACTGTAACAAAATGCAAAATGTTGATACAAAAATTAAATAATTTCAGGTTGTCAAATTCTATCTTTAATTAAAAAGCTGCTTTATTTTCTCATTTCTGGAAGGTTAAAGCATTCAATGATCTTTTCACCTCTAATGTGGAAGCTCATAATTTTATTATGGAGTTTAGGAAGGTATTACAGAGGTCAGCTGATAAAAGTAAATGCAGCACATCAATTTTCTTAGGAAAGTTTATAATTCTTTTGAGTAAAATGGCTTTTCTGCTCAAGTTTTTAGACCCAATCTCTTTGGTTTAGGATACAGATTCAAAATCAGTTAGTTTTTTTGGTTTTTTTAAAGATGAACTTACATTGGCATTAATTTTGTTATGGTGCACTGCATTTTATTGAGACATATTTTCATCAGATAACCTCTTAAAAGTCTGATTACAACAGTTATAACTGGTATTTTCAAAAGTTTCACACACTGTGTTTTCCTGCAAAGCCAAATGTAAGTCTGGTAATCCTCACTTTATCTGCACTCCAGTGTGTTGCACAGGAACATCAGCTGAACTTTTATCTCTGCATTTTCTCACAGGAACTTCAAAAGGAAGTTGATGCCAATATGACAGCAACACGAAAACGCTGCAGAAATCTCTTGTGCTTGCTTAGTGAGATCTGAAAATGGAGTGTGTGTAGGCACAGAGCTCTTTCCCATGGTTGAGGTAACATGGCACAAGCTGGCAGGGAGTTTGATGTGGTGTTTGTGTACACCTGGCCATCGTGGCAGTGCTTTGCCCGCTTTTGGCTCGTTGTTTGGAGGGGTTTTGTTCCTTGTTTGCTGGTTTGCTCTTGGTGGCACTGTTATAGTTAAAAACCTAATGGAAAGGAAGTTGAGCTATTAATGTTTTCTCAGCAGAAGTGCTCTCTGTTTCTGAAGCTCTGCTTCCCCAGTGGTATTTGCTCTCCAGGAAGCAGGTCCCGTGTTCTGGGTACAGCTGCTGCCAGGGCATTGTCCTCACTTCCATGGCACTTGCTGTAGGAGTTGGGATGTTTCACCAGCCCAGAGATGCCCTTAAATCCAGAGCTGTGCAGAAAACTGCCAAGATATTGCCCTTGTCTGGTGAATACTGGTAGTGGATCAAGCCTTGGCTTGCCCAAGGGCTGCTGAGTCACCAATGAAAAGGTTTTGGATGAGTGTCCTTGCTCCTTGAGGAGTGGGAATACAGCAGCAATAATTCCTGCAGGGCCAAGGTGGGTGCTGAAAGTGGTCAGCATCCCAAAGGCTGCACCCTTTTATGCATAGGCATTAAATAAGCAGTACAGGAAAAAAAAAAAAAAAAAATCTATAAAGAAATTGATTTATCGGTGTTGAGGAGAGGTGCCCTTGAAAATACCACACATTGCTTGGAGTCTGTTTGTCTTCTAACTGCCTGCTTCTCTTGACTTTTCCTTGAGTTTAGCCAGCTGTTTTTCTTTCTGGCACTAATTTTGGCTGGATATTCAGATGCCTTAGCAACTTTGCCATTTCAAATATTCGTCCCTGTACCACTTGTGCTTCATCTCATGCTGTGTAAAAAGCTTTCAGAATGGCTTCCTACAGGTGTTGAATAATTTAGCTGAAAAATGAAACTTGCTGAATGCCACAATCAGTTTTAAGTATATAGAAGAGTTGCTGATAAGAATGACCTTTTCAGAGAAGGACTTTTGAGGAAGGTTCTCTTCATCCCTATAGCTCGTTAGAGATTTCATTATCCCTTCAAAATTAATAATAAACATTAAGATTATCTTATTGCTGCAGTAATAATAAGGCTTTATAAAGACTGATAATGTTGTTAATAACAAGATTAATAAAAGAATGAGCACTGGATCATCAAATAAAGGAGTATTTAAAAATAGTTTGGACACCAGCACAACTAAAGTCTTCCTGAATTCCATCTTCTCAGGATTTGGCAATCAGGTTAATAAAACTGTAGTATATGCTGTGGGAAACTCAACATTTCTCCTTAGGCCCTGTGTTTCAGGAGCTTTATGACACTCCATAAATGATTTATGACACACTCAATATGTCTGTGAGTTAAAGACACAGTTTCTCTGTTCTAATTATTAATATTTTTGATATTAAGGAGGAGGGGGTAGATGGTGTCTTAAAATACAGTTTATGAAGTGTAATGTGGTGATTTGATTATTGTGTTTTGAAAAGTTTGGTCAAATCTGACTTGAAACCAACCTTTATCAAAATAATTGAAATACTTGAGGGTGCAAGTACAAGTCCACAACCTGGCATAATTTCTTCTGTTATTTTAGTTTGGAAAGCAGGGGTGCCACCCACCTGTTTTTAATTGCATATTCATAAATGTCATTCATAATTACATCTTCATAAATGTTCCTGATATGTTCATGTTTTGGTTTTTTTTTTTTTTATATTTCACTTATCCATATTTAGAAAGCAAACTTACAGTTCCTTCAGAGCTGTGCATGACAACAATGCTCATTTTAAAAGCATTGAATTTTAACTCAGTTTTGTACAAAGCTTGCTGCTCTGTGCTTCACTAAGGGAATAAACCAGAAATTAATCTGGAGGAGAAGCTATTCATCGTGAACCTGTCGCTTCCATAGTCTCCTATGGATTTTAAAGAGGTATTTTGAGCCACATTATAAAACAAATAATACCCTTCTTCTGAAGGAGGGCAAAGAAAAAAAAATGTTCTTTAAATAGTGCTGTGTTGTCATGAAATATGTGCTTACTCTCAGACAAATCTACTTACTTTTAATAACACCCATGCTTTTATAATATGCTGCCTTCATGAAATTTCTCAGCAGCCAATGAAACTCCACTGAGCCCCGTGCTGATGGATGGCATTGTGAGGCCAGAGCCAGTTTGACTGAATTTATCTGCCAGATTCCCACTGAAGCCATGCAGTGTGATGGAAAGGGCACCTGGAGAATCCCCTTCTACCTTTCTTTGTTGAAATGTGGGTAGAGCATCCTGCATCCAACTCAGCCTTAAAACTGTTGAATGGGTCACTTCCCTGCCTGGGTGACAGCTTTTCTGGGTGATGGAACAGGGGAAAAAATGTCAGTGATGATCTTCCCTGTGAATGCTTTGGATCTAGGGGTGAAAATCAGACCTGGAGATGATAGGTGTGGAGACCTCCTTCTTGTCTGCATCCATCTATGTCAGCCTCTCACGTGACAAATTCTGGCTTTTTCCAGCACCCGTGGGAAATGAATACCCTGAAGTAGAAATCTGAACGTGCTCTCTTTAGTCTGGGGTAGGAACTTGTGTAGGGACAGCTGGGACAGGGAGAGCTCCCACTGCCCCAGCCATCTGGTGACTCTGGGGAGCACACAGCTTTGCCTCTCCCCAGGCTGAGCCAGCCACGTGGTGGGACCATGAGGGCATGAAGTGTCAGTGGGGGCAGCCTTTTAGATTGGTGTTAAATTAAAGATGGTGTGAGATCAGCCAGCTGACCCTCAAGTGAGGAAAGGGAAAAGGAGAGCAGGTGAGCTTGTCCCCTCGCCACAGGGAAGGAAGTTGTTGTAACTACAGGTGTAATTCTTGGTGTTTAACCTCTTCCTTTCTGCCTTCTTTTTATTTTTTTTCTTGAGGGTTTTATTTTAGTACCTTTTGATTTAGGGCTGAATATGAGCAAACAGTAACACCTGGAGACAAGTACAGGTAGGAGCAGCTGGATGTGGGTTAAGTATTTGCTAGGCCATTTTTATAATGTCTTCTCTTCATCTATCAGTATAAAGGATGGATAAATGCCCTTGCTGGCTTTGTTCTCCTGGGTCACCTTATTTTATTTTGCAGGGACTTGTGACAGATAGTTATGAGGTGAAGAAAGGGAGGTCCTGCTTGTAGCTGTGCTCCTGTCCTGGCAGATGCTCAGAGAGCTCAGGGACAGCAGTGCCAGCTGTGCTGGGAAGGGATCTTTGCTCATGCACCATAGTGCAGGGGAAAATCTCATTTGTCAGAGCCATTCTGGGTTATTAACTGGGTAATTAATTAATTGGTATGTATTTCCCCTCTCATTTGCAACGAGAGCTTTTTTCAACAAAGACTTGTGGTGCTACCCTGTGGCTCCAGCTTGAGCAGGCTGTTTGTAACCACTGAAGTAAACTATTACCTGCAGTAAAACAAAGTCTAAATCTCTGGGGAAAGTACACAAGGCAGAGATATTTCCATGTGCAGTGTGTGAGTTACACTGCAGAAGGTATTTAGGGACAAAGATATTGTTGAGAAGTAAGAAGAATGTGGTATTTCTTACAGCTTTTAAAAACTTTCAGTGCCTTTGCTATTGGCACTGAAGTTGTGCCAATAGAAAGTTGTGTGATTGACATGAATACAGTCCTGAATTTCATCTGCAAACTGCAGTCCTGTGTTCAGCAGGGATAGAATTAAATTTCTTCCTAGTAGCCAGTACAGTGTGTACTTTGGATTTAGCATGAGAACAATGTTGGTAACAAAGGGATGTTTTATTTGTTACTGAGCAGTGCTTCCACCAGGTGTTTGGGGTAAAAATCAAGGATTTTTCAGCTTTTTCACCCCTCCCCACCAGTGTAGAGACTGGAGGGAGGGTACCAGAAACTGGGAGAGGACAGAGCTGGAGAAAGCTAACCCCAACACACCCAAGGAATATCCCAAACCATGCTGAATCATGCTCAGCAAATAAATTAGTGGGAAAGCTGTCCAGGGGCTGCTGCTCAGGGACTAGGCATCAGTAAGTTCACAATAAGCAATTGTTTTCATTTGCATCACTTGCTTTTCTTGGAATTTCTTTACATTTTTACTATTTTTCTTTTCATTGCAGTTGTGATGATCATTATTATTAACAGTAATTTATGTAATTTATGAAGCTGTTTTTAATTCAACCCACAAGTTTTCTTTATTTTACCTTTCAAAATTTATCTTTATTTTACCTTTTATTTAAAGGTAAAATAAAATTTACCTTTATTTTACCTTTTATTTAAAGGTAAAATAAAATTTACCTTTATTTTACCTTTTATTTAAAGGTAAAATAAAATTTACCTTTATTTTACCTTTTATTTAAAGGTAAAATAAAATTTACCTTTATTTTTCTTTATTTTACCTTTATTTTACCTTTATGTACCTTTATTTTATCTTTTGTTTATTTTACCTTACCCCAGCCCAATGGGGGGAGTGAGTGACTGGCTGTGTGGGGGTTTCCTGACTCGGGTTAAGCCATGACAAGCTGGAGCACTGAACAGTGATGGAGTGTGAAAGGATGGTTGAATCTGCACTGAAGGTGGATGAGAACACCCACCCATGGCTACCAGAGACACAGACAATGCTCCTCTTGAGCGTTTTCCTCTGAGTTTTGGGCAGTGAGTCCTCTTGTGCCAGAGCCTGCTCTTGCTCAGTCATGGAGCCCTGTGGAAGCATTAATGGGATTGCATGGGGGTAGGTGGCACAAAGCTAGATTGGGAAAGAGAGCTGGAAAAATGGAGGGAGTCCTTAGCCCTCCCAGCTCAGTGAGTCCACCTGCTGCCTTTGGATGCAGTGGCCATGTGGATACTGTGTATTCCTTGGGGATGCTCAGGTGTGGTGCTGGCCAGCAGGGCTTGTCTCCGTTTGGATCTGGCTGGAAGGACAAATGTCCAGTTGTGCATGGGTCTTGGGTCTTCAAAGACACAGCTGTTGGTTGCTGTAAAGTTGTTTATTGCATGAATACATCAGTCTCAAAGGTGAGGAGTTCAGAGTGTTAAAGTCCTTGCTGGAAGCTTTCTGGCATTGTGTCCCCATGTTCTGAGCAGAAGCAGAAGCTCCCACCTTTTTTTCTTCCTTTTTTTTGCACCCCAATACAGGGGGAATGTATTCATAAATCATCCAATCAGCTAAAAACATTGTTCTAAAACGTTTTTCCTGAACCCACCTGAGCTTAATTCTGATGTGTGAAAGTAGTGTCAGTTCTTAAATAAAATTTACACATAGAGTTCTGTCTGTTCACCAAATAGTTCTGTCTGTTCTGTCTAGAAATGCAAGCAATGTTCTGCTATGGTTTCAATATGTCTGGAGCTAAGTTAATTTAGTGAAAGGTATCACTACTGAACTTTAAACTAGGCTTTAGGGTTTTTTACTAGCTAACAGAGTCTCTTAAGGCACTTAGGATATGTTTCTACTTACTTAAAACTAAAACTTACACTCTTCATGTCTGTGTGGCTTAATATATTTCAGTTTATCTAAAGGTTCCAATTCAATCCCTGCATTCCTTTCTCTCTCTGAGGGACTCAGATAGCCTTCTACTTCATGCATTCCAGCAGACAAACACTCTTCCTTCCAGCCTGGAGCCTGGAGTTGTCACTACTGGGTGTTTGTGCTGGCATTAAACCCTGCTGCTGTAGTGTGGGATGTGGCTCAGAGGGTTTGCAGTGGCTTGGGAACCAATTCCAACACTGTTGTGTCCCTTTCCTGAAATCAAGATTTATCTTTCTCAAGAGAGATCCAAAGCCTGGATGTGGCTGACCTTCCTGTGGCAGCAGCTGAGAAGTAAAAGGTTTCTTGGCATTTCCTCTTGCAGAAACTTCCCCTCCAGCAGTTTCTCTCCTTTCAGCACTCCCTTTCCACCCTGACCTTCCTCTGGAGAGCCCCGTGTGCCTGCACAATGAGAAGTTCTTTTTCTCTCTTATCTTAAATGGTCATAGACCAAACTCAATCTGGTATTAAAGAAGTGATGTCAAATAAATTCAGACAAATATTGAAAGACAGTGGCTTTATCCACGTGCCTGCTATTTTTATTGCTTCCTTTATTACAACAGATGAAGCAAGTAACTAAAGAATCTATTGCTTGTATTTTAGCTCCAAGACTTTGGCTGTAAAATGTCTGATAGAAATTTTACAACACAATTGAAAAACTATAGAGTTCTCTTAATAAGAATTTTAGAGACAGTTGCAACTCTAATGTGTCTGTCTTGCAAATGCTGCTTAATATCACATAAATCAAGTAGTATTATGAGAGTGACAGTAATATCAGGGGAGGGACCATGTGCCCAAGTTGTTAGCATGCAGTATTAGAAATAGATTAATCTGATTAAATTTTAATATAAAATAAATTGCATTTGCAATTTATTAAGATTCTCTTCCTGGGCTAATACTCTTCATCTGTAGCATCCTTCATAACTGATCTATATGCACAGCTTTATTTAATCAACAACATGGCCAACTGGAAGAAAAGAAATGGAAAAGTGTTTGTGATTGTAACTGTGTATCTCTGAATATTATTTTCATAGATTTATTTGCTCATTTTTTCTGCTTAGATCTCATGCCCTTGACCTCCTGAATTCACAGTTTTCACAATATATGTGATCTTTGAATCATTAATGTGAGTAACAGAGCGTCACCTTGAGCTAGGAAAATGCAAATCAAGTAAGAAGGCATCAGCTGGTCCCAACCTGGCCATCCTGCACTGCACATTGTCCCACACTTGGGACATGTGGGTTTGTAAAGATGATGCTTTTTAGAAGCAGATTTTCCTCCAAAACTCCTCCAGTGTGGCAATGACAGCCCCAGGAAAAAGAACTTCCCAAGTGATCCTCATGCAAAGACTTCGAAGTGGCAGTGAGTAATTTCTAACCTGTGATCCTTGGGACTCAGGTTCCTGCTGTCTTAACAGGAATTTGGGGGAAAACAAGTTGCAAGGTGGGCAAAATCCAGGAACTGTCAAGTCAGTATGTGGCTAAAGCTGAAACAGAGCTGATGTGCCACGTGGATTTCCTGCTTTTGGCACTGACAAATGCAGGTTCCTTCATTTCTGGTAGGGCCACGTAAGCAGATCCTCTGGTAATTCCCCTGCCTACGTTGATCAATGCAATTGAACATTTTACCATCTCAGAAGCATTGAGATAAGTGGTAAAAGTGAGCCAGGCATCACTTCTTTTCCTGGTTGCAATTAGAAAGACTTTGCACTGTGAGGGAGCAGAGTTTATCTGTTAGGGAATTTCCAGGCAGTTGCAGCTATTTAAAAAATATACTTTTGGCTTTTAGTTAGAGATTGTACAGAGGAAACATTGGTAGGAAGGGCTGGATTCAGAGATTTCCAGTCAGAGCTAAATCTAATTCTAAATATTGAAACTCTGTTTCAATGCAGCAAATTAATTTAGCCAGTAAAGCTAAAATCTATCAATACATGTTTCTTGAAAAACACTGTCTTTGAAGATTTGTACTGGATAATATCCTTTTTTTTCTTTTTTTTTTTCTTTTTACCATGATCATAGTGCTTTTTCCAGATGCCCATTTTGTCAGTTCCATCACACCCTGTTTATTTTAACTTATCACATCTCAGGCTAAATCTACCACATCAACTGCAGCGATCACAAACTGTAGTGCCTGAGGCCAGTTGTGAATGCCACCGTGGCAAAACTGTCACCAGGGCTTATGCAGACTGGGGGGAGGGAAAGCTTGCTTGAGATGTGCAGTTCAGACAGCCTAAGTTGCCTTTTTGGCTTTAATCTGTTTAATTTTTCACAGTAAAAATACTCAGTAGTCATGATCTCCTATTTGAGCAGAAGAAACGTGTGTTTTCACTCCATTAAAATAAAGGTATGCCTGAAGTACAGCAGTTGAATATCAATGTGTAGAGCAGTCACATTTTTCATAAATTTTAGGTAAAAATTTATGTTGAAGACCAAAAAAATGCCCATGGCTTCTTATGTCATCCATCTACATTGAAATTTCATATCCTCAGCCTTCTCTTGCAAGAGCTTAAAAAATTACTTAATGATAAAGGTGTAAATGCTACTAAAATTGCCTTCTTGATGTGACTGCAAAAATCCCTTTATCTACTACTGGATCATCTATCCATCCAAAACCAGCTCATGCCAGTAAAATTTCATGTGAGTACACACTCCTGCTGTTGCTTAAGGGCATTTCAGTTGGGGTGATGGAAGGCAGCAGCTCTGTCAGTGCCAGCAACCACATCTATTTTACTTTGCTTCAATTGGAAAACAAGAAAAGAAAGATCTGAGTAACCAAGCAATTCAGAGAGACCTCAGTATTGTCTTCAGATACACTATTGGCTGATAACTTCATACTTCCCTGGTTTTCTTCAATGTTTTGGCTTGATTTCTTTTTCCTTTTATATAGAAGTGACCTTCTACAATGAAAGTTGTCTGGCATAAAAATACGTGCCCTGCTTTTATTTGAGAGACACTTGCTTGGTCCCAGTGCTTAACACCTTATTTTTAAAACAAGATAAAACCCTCAAAGAACAACTTCAAGAAGAAAAAGGATTCACCAGGTTTACTTGCAGGAAACAGAACAGCCTGACTTGGCAACATGCTATCTGACTTTCTTCCTAAAACGAGTGATCAATATTTTCAGTACAGCTGCAAATGTTTGCTAGTGCACTCCCAACATCTACTTTTGGCAGTTTCCTTTTTATGTAGCAGTTTAATTGACTTATGCAAGATAAAAGTATCAATGGGCAATGTAAAATTATTTTGTGATATTAGCACCCAGAATATAAACAGAGTACTTGGTCCAGTGTTTATCAGAGCAAACTTCTCCTTGGAATGGAAACCTGAAGCTTTTTGTCTGAGGGATGAAAACTGTTGTGACATACTGAAGCAATCAGCTGAGCAGCCATGTAGAAATTGTCCAGATCATCCTCCTCGCCTTCTTCCCACCCAAATGTAAGTCCTTACTTTGTAAGTCTCCACACAGGAAGCTATCCATGATTTTGATAATTTAGAGGGGAGAAAAAGGCAGCCAAATCACTACTGGATCTTTTATGCCTAGATTCTTGGATTTAATGTGCTCTGCATTTTTTTCCATTCTCCAATTGTAAAAATATCCTCTCCTCCTTTGTCTTCTATTTCCATTATTTCACCTGCTTTTTCTTCCTCCTGAGATCAACATAGTGTTCCTATTGATATTTGAAGCAAATTATTTGTCTTATTTTCACAATGTGATTTATCCTATACCTAACAGGGAGAAAAAAATTATTCTTTCTTTGATGTCTGTCTTGCCAAAATATGCAGCTGAAGTACCTTCCCCCCCTGTTTTTCTGTACACCACCCATCTCAGTGTGACTCTGCCTTTATCTCTGCAAGACATAACTTATGTAACTCCATTCCACTTCTGGTGACTAATGTTTCTATTACTAGCTGTTTCTTATTGGCCCCTTATTTCTTCCTTGATGCAGTTATTCAGTTCTGTCTGAAGCATCTTTCCCTACTATAAATGAAGCTCTTTTGAGAGGGTGAGGGATGGGAACAGCAGATACCACCTTCAGCTTTACCTGTTCCACAGCCTGAATTCCCAGCTCTGGTTGCCTTTTTTCAACCAAGGTAACGAGCTAAAGGCCAACTTGACTTTTAATGAAGCATCCTAAGTTTTGGTTGTCCCAGACAAGAGGTGCTGCCTCCTGCCCCAGTCCAGGCTGCCACTGCATCCCTCAGCAGCTCAAGTCTGGGAGCCTCATGTCTGGTTTCAGTTGCAGTGCCCCAAATCCAATCAGTTGCAGCAGATCTAATTAGTTTGCACAAGATGACTGCCTGATGTGGTTATGCCTTTTTCCCAGTCCCAGGCTGATTAGACCACATGTGGGTTTTGTTGTCTCAGAGTTCAGGGCCCTCTCTGCACCAGTCCTTAATAAACAGAAGTATTTAAGGATAAAGTGCTGCTGTTTGAATTCCTGTCAGTATTTCATTTTTATTGTGAGTCTGTCTAACAAAGACACTCATTACTCCAGCCATGAATTTGTCTGAGGGATCTGTGCAGATCCACCCAGTGCAGCCTGCAACTGTAGCAGAAACCCAGCCTTGACAGCGAGACCTGAATGCTTGAATAAGAATAGGAAGTCTGAGGGGAAGGATCAGTAAAATATTGATTTAATTAGTGCTGCTAATTTCTTAAACAAGCAGGCAAACTTTTTAATGAAACAGTGTACAGCTTTTGAGACTGCTCTTGGTATATTCTGAGTAAGACCAAGCTGCTGGCATTCCCAAATTGTAATTTGTCTGCAAGACCCATGAATGGTTTGAAAACAGACAAGGTGTTGGGTACTACAGAAAAAGAGTAGTCTGAAGGTGAGCTTTGTAAAATCAAAAAAATCTAAAATTTTCACCAAGTCAATTAGTTATAAGTTATGAAGAGTGTTTTCAAGAAATGCTTGACTGTATTTAGTGATGCTGTGATTATTGACAGCCTTGGTAATGTAATTAGGCAGCCAGTGAAGCACAGAAATTGAACAATCAAGCAAAGTCACATTAAAAACCAGAATAAACAGCCTGGGTTTTACCTATGGTGCATTCTGTGGACTGTGGTAATGCTAAGTAGATATGGGTCATTATTGGAGAGCTGAAGGGATAATGGTCCAGCTTTAAATTTGCAGGTTAGCTCAATGATGACAGTGAAACAAATAGGAGATCTTAAGCCAAAAGGGAAGGTGAAATCCTGACAAGGGTAAAAGTAGGACTGTATTGGAGTTGATTAACAGGTGTAGCTTTGTCCTGCCCTAGTTTGGTAGCTTAGATTGTTCACATATTTTTGTTAAATTGACATTAATTTGAAGTTAATCAGGTTTCTTGCATTCAAAATTAATTTACGATTTTTTAAAGTTCATTGTAATAAGACCCAAAAAAATTTATGTGGGAAATGAACATAGCTCAGGACAAATTTATTTTCAAAGGGAGTACTCCCTTTCCTTTCTGTCCATTCCCTTTTAAAATTATTGTTGTCAATTCTTCAGCTCTATTCATGCATTAATCATAGTATCGAAAGAATTCAATATTCTACAAGAACATGGAGACTGTATGAAAACTACTCCATCAATTCTACTGTCACATTACACAGATGTACTCTAGAAACTAAGGGTTTTTTTTGGGTTTTTTCCTAGTGTTCTTGATTTGCCAATGTTTTTGTTGGTTATTTTGTGAATGGGAAAAAGGATATTATCATCTGAAAAATTCCACTCATTTTATTTCTTTATAGTCTACCATGTTAGACAAAATGCTTTCCATCTAAAAATGACCCAATATAATTAGAAATTGAGAAAGTTTCTTTTTTTTTTTTCCCAGGAAACAAAAGCTTGGGATTTTTTTAGTATTATATCTTTAAAACAATCTCTCTGTCTGCATNAATGCTTTCCATCTAAAAATGACCCAATATAATTAGAAATTGAGAAAGTTTCATTTTTTTTTTTCCCCAGGAAACAAAAGCTTGGGATTTTTTAGTATTATATCTTTAAAACAATCTCTCTGTCTGCATAGTTGTGTTCTTCAGTTCAGGTACAACTGATGTGTTGTCATTCATTTTTCAAAGTTTGCAAATATCAAGCAGTCTCCTTGAGGTATCTGGCTTAGTGGAGACAGACATTTATCACCTGACATGAGACACAAAAAACCCCACGGAAGTGCATTGGCTGGGGCTGCTTTGCAGAGCAGCTTGCTGGCTCTTCCATCAAAAGGGCAGGAAGGAGATGTTATCAAGTTCTTCTGTGGAATAACTCATTAATAAAATGTGTTTAAAACTGAATGAGCCCTTCATTGTCTTTGTGAAGGAGCAACTGCAACTGTTTGGGAGAGGGGTGTGACAATATTACCGTTGTCCTAAGGTATGTTGCTTGCTAAGGATGTTGACAATTCTGATTTATTTCTGTTCTCTGGAGCATCTTCCCCGAGCCAGCAAGACAAGCAGGTGAGGCTCTGGTTTCCTGCAGGATGAGCTATTACTTTAAAACATTTTGATTCTTTGTCACTTGTCACCCACACACTGCATTCTGCAGATGTATGGCAACAAACTAGGGAAGAATTAGGCAATCTTTCATCATTTACAAGCAACGTGAAGCTGCTCTGCTCTAAGTGCTGGCAGAGAACTGACAGCTTTGAATTGAAGCACGACCCAGGGAGACCTCAGCACCCTCTTCACTGTTATTAAAACAGGAATATCAAAAGCAGTTCTCGATTTCCTGACCTTGAGGGGCTTGGGGATGCTGGGCTTAGCCCAAGAGTGATGGGGCAGCAGCTGGTGATGTCTCAGGCTGCTGCAGGAGGGATGATCCAGAGTGCAGGGCTGAGGATGGTCCCAATGTGTGGGCACAGCCTGAGTGCTCAGTGCAGTCTCCAGAGCTGCTGGGTGTCTCAGGGTGCAAAATCAGCATTTCTGCATGAAAAATACCTAAGGAGGTGTTGTCCTTGACTGAGTTATTTAGGAGGGACTGTTGTTTAGTGGGAGGGCAGACTTCTTTTCCTTGTTTTTGTTTTTCCTGTTCTGTGACTATTGTTTTCTTAGTCTTAGCTCAAAGGGAAGTTTGGAGATAGAGGCAGCTCCTAAGTATTGAAGAAGTGTTTTTTCTCCATTCCATGTTACTATGATTTCCTTCTGCTGAGGCCAGTGGGGATTTCTTGGAGTTATTCCCATGCTTAGCACCTTTCCCATGTGTCCTATGCCATCTCTATCTTTTAAGTAAGAAAAAAGAAAAACAATCTATGTTTCTCAGAATGTTTTACTGCCCATTTTCTTTCTTTTAATGTTCCCACTTTAAACCTTTATTGGCTGAGCAGTATGACCTTAGTTTTTTGGTGAATTTAAACGACCTGATCCCATTAAATTTTGTGATGGTAATTTGAATTTTTATTTTACAGTGTAGATAATCTAAATGTTAAAGGTGGTGTGGTTTTTTTCTTAAAGTAGGAATGTAAAATGAGTCAAACTAAAAGGGTTTTCCTTAAGAACAAGGTCTGCCTAAGTGGAAACCAGATAAATATATAAATGCAAGACTGAAATCTATTACAGAGGATGTCAAAGTGATTAAAGTAATCTTGAAATTATTAGCAAAATCAGTCCTACACATATGATACTTTAATTCTAATTTGACCTATTTAAGTCTTGCATTAAAAAAGGTTACACAATGCAAAAATAGGCAAGATGTATCTACTTATTTCCTTCTGTCTTTAAACTTTCTTTCTTCAGCAAAACTATAAGATAAAGAAATAAGGCAATTCGTGATGATTACTGAGTTTTGTTGATTTTTGCAAAGCACAGAGGATAGACACCCTCTTCTGTTGGTATCAGAAACTGTTGGGTGTTTCTGGTGCAGCAGAGCAAGCACTGAAATTAGAGTAGAATTCTGAAAAACATTGCAAATTTTGTCCTGGTGGATGATGTGTAAACTGCTGTCACTGTTAGCATCATCTACTCTGTAACACTGGAATTGTTGCCTCCAAGAGTGCTTTCCCCTGTTTCTGTTTCCTTTTGAATTCCTGATCATGAAAGGCCTTAGAGACGTGCATGAAGTATTCCATTTTGGATACATGTCTCCAAGCCACAGAAAAAAAAAAAAAAAACCAAACAAAATATTGAATAAAACAAAGCAGTTGGAGATTTTTTTCATCAATGTATAGGAAAAAGAATGTGGGAACGTGACAGGGGGAGGGGATTAATAATCTCTTGTTTCTGCCACCCTTGTGTATTCTGTTCTCTGTTAAAATTTCCCCTGCTTCTTAGCAGGGAAGGAGCAAGACCCTGAAGGTCCCTCTCACAGACACCATGCTCAAAAATCTCTTTAGTATCATACTGGGTGCTGTTCTACCAGCAGCTTTGGGAGGAGCTGGAACACAAAGCATCCTGTTTTAAAATATAAGGAACTTAGATTCTCAATGGACTGCAATAGTATAGATAAATGGGGAATTTTCTCTGGCATAAATTTTAATTTCTGAGTGTGCTAGGATACTACAAAGGAGAGCTTTCCCATCTGGAAATGCCATGACATTTAACTGCATGGGGTGGGGAAGGTGAACAAGTAAAGGGGGTTTAATGTTTTGGGGAATGGGGAATAAATACTTCCGTAGATTTTTAGTAACTCTTCTGGGTATTTTTTACTATAAAAATTATTTGGCTGGGTTTTCATCAGGACTGTGAAATTTCATAATGTTATTGAATAGAATATTTCACAATAAGGAATTATTCCCTTTGTTGACCAATGCATTAATATAAAACCATCACAGGGAAGCTGCCCACTGCTGAAACTACTCCCATTATCTCCATAAAAATGGTACATAATGTTATTCTCCCTTCATATCAGGATTCAAAACACTGAATAAACTATGAGAAAAGAATTAAAATATATTTTTTTTTTTGTCAGTATAGGAGAAAAGGAGGATACCCAGAAAACATTCTCAGGGAAAGTGATAAGGATGACAGCTATTATTACAAGTGCAATTGAATTTGCATCAGTATAGTTTGATGCTGAATTTTCCCCTCCCTTGACTTTGACAGAAGAAGAAGCTGGGAAGTGCTCAGTACTGTACTAAAGATGCCTGGCAAGCAACAACAGCTAGCAGTCTTACTGGATATAAAACTGCCCCAGCCACAGTGGTTTTAACTGTTTGTGGTCCATCCTGAGCATTCAGCCCACTTTGTGAGGTGGAAGGTAGGGAAATATTTTGGTAAAATTGTTATTTTCTCAGGACCAGCACTACAGGGCCAGAGAGATTGAAGCCTTTTGGAAAAAGCCTCAGAAGGGTACATCAGAAGGGATGGATGCTGAGAAAGGTGCTCTGGGCTGCTGCTCTGGAGCAGCAGTGGTGTAGGCACACAGTTTGGAGTGGTTGGGAGTGGGGCTCATCCCTAATGGGTACAGCTGGGCAGGACAGGTGAATATTGGTGAAGGTAATGAGCCATGGAGTGCCCAGGGGCACTGAGCACCCACCAAAGGAGCAGAGGGCACACAGGGGCAGGGCATGGACATCAGGGGGATAAAAGGTTGGGCTGAAGAACAAGGAGGGCAGATGTCTGCAGCCTTCTGAAGTGGTGAGGTGCTTTCTGTATGGGCTGGTGCCTGGAGCCCTCTGAAGTTGGACAGTGTTTGTGCATGGTGGCTGTCTCAACTCCAATAAGGTGGGGCTCAGATTTAGTTACATTTTCAGAACTCTGCTTGGGAGCTTGTGCTGTGCTGGGGCTCTGTTGTGCCTGTGCTCTCTGTCCTTGGTTTTATTGACCAAACTCCAGTGCCTCTCCCCTGCTTCAGCTGCCACTTAGGGCACTCACTGCAAAGTGCCCTGCAGATCTTGGCTAGCAGCCTCAAATCTGGGAGCTGTGCCTGAGAATTGAGCCCATCTTAACTGCTTTGTGACTGTAAAGATATTCAAAGCCAGGTTGAATGAATCCTTATAAGATGTGGGGATGTCAGGTTCTTTGGCCTTGTTTTTCCCTTGTGCAAAGAGATAGTGAAAGATGCCTGGTGGTCACAGATGTTGGTGTAGCTCTGTTGATGGCAAATTTGCAAAGACAGAAGAAGCTAAAACTTTATTTAACTTCTGTGGTAATGGTGCAGTAACCTTGGGTGTCTGTGTTGGCTGGACCTCCTCACTGTGTGGAACCACATCAAATGGAAATTTTATTTCTCCACTTTTACTGTATTGGAGGAGGAAGCAGTCATCTTTTGGGTACAGTTATTGCTGTATGGCTTCTACCACTTTGTTTCCTGAAGCCTCTATAGGTTTGTCTGTTTAGTCAAAATTCAGGGAAGGCTGTCCTCATATAACTTGTAAATGTTCCTAGACTTTCAGACATAATTCTCATTTTCTAACAAAGTTCTTGAAGGACATATCTAAACTTAATCTGAGGTTGGCTTGTTATTATCTAATCATAAAAAAAAAAAAAAACCCAAACACAACTTCTTTCACTGGTGCAAAAATTATCTCTTGTATATAGTGCCATAAGCAAATGCCTCAAGACAGAGTAAATGCTACAATTTTAGCATTGGTTATTTTTAATTTTAGCATTAGGTTATCTTTCCTACCTGTATACTTGCTAAAGTACAAAATTTTTTAAAGTAGATGTGTGCATCTATCCCCAGACAATTAACTGATTTAACAATTTTGTTGCTGAAATATCTTGAGTTTGCAGCATACAATAATTATGTTTGAGTCTCTAGGAAAAATGGTTTTATAGTAATGTGGGAAAATTTGGTTAACAGGCAGAAGATCAGAAGACTTTTGCTAATGCAGTAGAAAGTCACTGACTGTTGGCAGTGTCTTGGAGTAGAAAACTGGGAGAAAGATAAATACTAGAGCAATAGAAAAATTCTGAAAATGTGAAAATGCCTATGAATAATACAGTTTCTGAAGTTTCCTGAAATGTTTTTGCAAGTGAAGAAGGTGGTTGTGTAATGCATGGAGTTACTCCTGATTTTATTTTTCCATTTCTGAGTCTATAGGCACAGGCAGGGCTCTGTCAGAGGGAATAACAAGAGGGCAAGAGGTGCAAGTAATTTCACATCCAGAAATTGAGGAGATGCATTGTCTCACCTGTATGCTGGTGTCAAGTGAGATTACCCTGCTCCTAGACCATTCCTGAGAGATGCCTGTCTTCTCCAATTTAGAAATCTAATAGAAGGGATTATTCCATAACCTCTGAGGAACCTTTTCCAGAGTATTTCAGTGGATGCAAAGGGGTGCACAGCACACGTTTTCACCACTGTTAAGGGTCTAACTGTTACTTTCTGGTGTTCTCTGAATGAAGAAGTTGCAGGCATTTGGATATTCCCCTCTTCCCTCTTATCTTACCCACTTGATGTGTGTCATTGTCATGTATTCCTTGTTGGCAGTAACAAAGTTGCCATGGGAATATTGACTTGAAAAAAAATTAGCACTTGCCTTTGATAGAAATATCTGGATGTTAACATTTCTGTGCTTATCTTATGCTATGAAATTTAAATGTCTGCAGTAATTAATTCAATTATCAGTTAAAAAATGTGATTGCTGCTATTACAGCTCAGCACTGCATTTCTCTGGCTAGGAAATCCTTCAGGGAAGTTAATTGCTTGAAGTTTCTACAGTCTGATCACTTAACCTGACATTGGTTAAGTATGGCATCAGTGGAGAAAATTTTGCTATATGCATCTTCAAGGAAAGCATTGAGGTTTTTCTCTGTATCACCTTAACATGACTGTAGTTTTACTTTAGCCTGAGACTTTACATCTACAGCAGCACCACTTTAATTGTAAATGGCTGTCCCCAAAATACTCCATGCCTTTTCATCTTTTTACATTTTACCAGTCCTTGTTTTCTTCCTGGATTTAATGACAAGGCTCATTTATATGAGACAGAAATGAAATGGCAGCATCTGCCTCCTCCCAGGTTCGTGGAACATTTGTCCTGGCAGAGCTGGAGTTGCTGCAGAGCAGTCACTTGTTTGGGCTGCTGAAGGCTGCCCAGACCACCGTGGCAATCTGCAGTCATCATTTTCTGTGTCACACTCATTAAAGGTCTAGTAGAAAAAGACAAATTAATCACTTTGAGGATGAGAGAGCAAAAAAACCTTGGACCTTAAAAGAGCACAGTGATAAACTGTGACATTGTTGCATGGAAGACTCTTGAGAAAGGGGCAGAAGAAAGGGAAATATTTAATTCTTGTGTCAAGAGCTGTTGTAAAACACCATCTCTTTTAAGGAACTGGTGAAATTTGGGAAATGTTCAGGCAACAGAAACATTTTGTTCTGTTGAACTCTTTCTTAAATGTACTGGTGTCAGTGATAGCTCTCTATTTTGTTTTCTGATCCCCAAACTTCACTGAAAAAAAAAAATGTTCAAAACAAGCCATTTATATTAAAAAAAACCCCAACTGTGGAGCATATTAGCTGCTGAGGGCTGAAGAAATCTTTCAGACACCTTTAGGAGTAGTTTCCCACTTCAGTCCACGTATACAATTTCTTTCTGCTTGCATGGCTTGCTCCAAAAGCCTGGGCTACAGGATCTCAAGCAGAAAACCTCAGTGGTGTGGGCTAGCATTGGGCTGTGACCAGAAGTGAGCCTAAATTGCTTTAATTAAAGGCTACTCCAGAGTAAGCTGCCATTAGTATCCATTACTGCAAGATTAAAGTCCGTTTATTAGGTTGCTATTGATGGAAGGAAGCCGAGTGATCGGGAGCAATTCCGAGCTGAGATAACTGCCAGGCAAAGAATGAAACCACTTACTGGTAATGCCAGAAAACTTATGGATTGGAGCACTGAGATAATTCCACTTTAACTAGAAGTGGACAGCAAAGATCTATTGCAAAGCTCAGACATTTAATCTGATGTAGTCTCACAGCCCCTGGGGATGGGCAGCTGCTCATGCACGGTCAGCTGTGGCTGTGGGATGCTCCAAAATCTTCCCAGCCCTGCTGGTGCGTTGGGGATTGTTTCTGGATCAGCCATGGCATGCACTTTTCAAGCCACTTCCTTTGCACCCAAATCATTTCCTTGGTCATGGTGGAGGATGAGGTGGAGTCCAGCAAGTTGCTGAAGGAAATGCCAAAACTTCAGAACACAAGTGCCAGCTGGAGCCCTGAGCTGGCTCAGTGGGGCTGCAGGAGATGCTTTTCCTCAGATGGAAGATGCCTTAGGACACAAAGGAGATGCCAGGAGAATGAGATCTGGGCTTGGTGCCAGCATCACCCAGGCCAGAAGAACAACTTTAATTGGCCTGTCATCCGGTCTGTTCCCTGCTCCTGTCTCCCCCGTGCCATCTGAGGAGACAGCAAATTAGAAACCAGCCTATCCTTTTTTCTTTAATTGTTCTCCCTTATTCTTCAGAGAGGCCTCTCCTGGTTGAACTGCAGGTGATCTATAATTAAAATGTCATATTCCAGACATTTTTTAAGCCATCTGGTTATGTCTCCAGGACAGAGAAAGGTGGGGATGAGTGGATGTGTTGCATTTTAGGGCTGTTT
The DNA here is from genome assembly GCA_013397555.1 of Urocynchramus pylzowi. Classification (NCBI taxonomy): domain Eukaryota; kingdom Metazoa; phylum Chordata; class Aves; order Passeriformes; family Fringillidae; genus Urocynchramus; species Urocynchramus pylzowi. The sequence goes on along the minus strand of VZRH01006723.1, from coordinate 428,773 downwards.
TCTGCCCGAGCCTAAATTGGGCTGTTTGTTACCTCTGGTGATGCAGGGATGCTGTGGGCTTACAAAGATTTCTGAAAAGCCTCTGCTGGTTCTGACTGTACTGTGCTGACTTTGGTTAGCAGGCCTTCTGGCATGCTTTAGAAAGATAAAATGAAAAAAAAAAAAAACCCACTCCAAGAAGTATACTTCCTTTTTAGTGTTCATGGTGATTAACGTGAGTGGCTTTTCACAATCCATTTCCAATTAATTTTAGTGAAGGGAGCTCTGCTGGCCTGTATATGAACTAAACTTCATATTAGGAGATTATTGAAGGGATTGCAGGCTAAGGATTGAACACGGGGCTTAAGCTCCAAACTAGCCATCATGTGAGTCACCAAAAACCACAGTTCCTCCTCAGTGTGAGTCATCCTAATGACACACTTGGAGCCAGTGGAGCTCAGAGCCTAATCCCCTCTGCCACCAGCCTGAGCCGTGCCTGGAAGAAGGCAGGGAGAGATCACAGCGTGGAACACGCTTCCAGCTCCCAGGTGATGCAGCTGGAAGGGAAATAAATGGGTATTTCAGTGCTTTCCATTCCAGGGCTGGGACTGGGTGAACAGCAGTCATGCTGCAATCCACTTCAATCCCCTAAAGTCAGAGGCACCTTTTTTTCTTTTTGAGAGAAAGAGAAGAAATATTTGGCTCCCCCTTACTTCAAGCTCCTTTGAATACCTATGGTACAACTTTATCTCATCCTTAGTATGGCAAATAAAACTCTTAGTGCTTATGCGAATGCAGTTATTTGCTGTCCTTGCTGTTGCAGATTTATTATTGTTTTCCCTCTTCCCTGAGCTATAATGTCCTCTACAGCTATAGTTGATGTTGAAGAGCAAGAAAACATTTTTTTTTTAATTTATTTTGATAATTATATCATAGGAAACCCCATGGATGCTGGGAAGAACAGCAGTTGACAGACAAGCCTTTACAAGCTTAACTGAGAAGCAGAAAGGAGAGGAATGCATTAATCAGCACTGTCTCCTGTAGTTTTTTTCCTGCTAATGGCCAAGATATGCTATAACTCTAAAACAGCTGATTCATTCTTCCCCTTTTACTCTGAGGATGTGCTAAGAGCTGCAGGATGTGGTGCCAAGTGCTGGCTGCTGCCTGCCCTGGAGCCGGAGTGGCTGTGGGGAGCTGTTGGGATGGTGCTGACTGCAATCCAGAAAGCAGTGACAGAAGGGGGAAAGCAGAAAACTTTGGCTTCTGAGGGTGTGTGTGTGGGCATATGTGGTAGACAAAACCCTTGAGATGGAGAGAATCTGATCTGAGAAGGGGTTTCTGATGGTTGGTTGGGGTTATTTTCTTTAACCTAAGCATAGCTAGATTGATGATGCTGTCAGGCCCTTAGTCTCTTCTCCTTGGTGCCTTATCCCTGGCAAGTGGTGATGGATACTTCTTCCCTCCTGCTTTACCCACATCACATTTGAGAGTCTTTTATGCAGAGAGATGACTGTAGGGTAAAAAAAGTGGGAAAACATAAGTGGTGTAAAAGTAGTTACATTTTTGTAAGGGAAAATGAATGCTGGTGCTATTTGTTCTGAAGCAGCTGGTTCCACTTTATTTTCAAGATTTGTGAGAGACAGGGGGAGAACAGGTTATGTATTCCTGGCCCTCAGATACAGCTCAATGAGAGAGGAAGCACATCTGCATCTGCTGGCTGTAGAGGTTTACAGGTGATTTGTTGTGATCCATTCACTGAGTGGAAGGAACAACTTTTATTTTCAACACAAAACACAGCATATGTGCTTTTGATGCAAATAAAATACAGAGGCTGTTGGTCATCACTGAAGACCCCCACACTCTCCCTTTGGGTTGAATCTTTAAGTGCTTTGCAGCAGGGCAGTGCTTCCACATGATACCAGCACAGCATAAACATGGATTTAAGGTATTGGGTTACTGCATTACTTGAAGTCTTCTTTGGGTGAGCAAAGAGTGAAAAAATCAAGGGATGCTTCTGGTATAACTCTTGTGACAGCAGTAGAAATGAGACCTTGCAGAGGTTGGGCAGTAGTAAGTCTCAGATGCTGGAGAAGACTCTCTCCTGAGAATTTCTTCCCTGGTAATTCTGCAGGTGAATCTCTCTTTGTAAAGCATGTAAATTTAGACTTCTGCAGTGAAAAGAAATGGAATGGGAAGAGGAAATTGTAAGTTCTGATGTTAGAGATTGTGTAGTCAAAATGATCACTATGTAAGCCTTGCTTTGTAGCTTATTACTGAGCATTATTCTATTGGAAGTCAGAGAGGGGGCCTGCAATAGCAAAGAGAGCCCTGATCAGATGGAGGAAAGGATGGTAAGAAGACAGAGAGTAGCTATACTGAAATATATGATCCCACCAGTAGAAAAGCATGTTTCATGTTTGCCTGCCTGTCAGTCTCGTGGTAGCTCAGCTGCTCTGTGGGCCTGGGGCATCATGAGTTAAAGAGTTTAGGCTCAGCCTGCCAGTCTGGCCTCTGCCTTGTTAGGCTAGACAAAAGCTGCACACACTGATCCCAGTCACCAGTTGATTCCAAGAACACAAAAGTTCATGTATATGGACCTTTATAGCAGCTTTCTGTATTCCAAACCTCTTAAACCATATTTTGGTGTCGTTCAGATTTCCCTGCTTGAGAGAAAGGCTGCAAATCTGTCAGTAAAAGAGCTCCATGTGTCACTAGTACTTTTTATGTTGAAAGGAGGAGGAAGATTTGAGTTGAAGGTTTACAAGTCAGAAATTGGGACTTGGATTGCTTCTGCAGCTCCTTTATGTGGCGTTAATTCTCATAAAAAAGCTCATCATCTGACTCTTTACCCTATTTGTAACTTTGGATTATTCAATCTGGATGCATGTGAATTTTTTGGTGAAATTTACATTCTTTCTGGAAAAGAATGAAGGCAGATTTGAAAATGAATTGTCTGGAAAAATATGTATGGCTTTGGCTTTTACAGCTGCCATATTTTAAAGTATTCACCTGCATGTAGAACAAAATCAAAAAAGCATTTAACACCTCCCCACACTTCCTGTTTCTCATCCTTTCCATCAGATGGCATTTCTCAGCTCTAGCCAGAGACAGTACAGTCTCTGCTGTGGTAATTCCATCCAGAGTGTACAAAATTGGTGCAGAGGCAGTTGCCCCTCTGGCTGTCTCTGTTCTCCCCCTAAATACCTCTTACATAAAAGCATCCTGATGCAGACTTAGTGTGCACAGGTGTTAGGTGTGCACTCTTTTGCAATGTGTGGGCCAGCAATGGATGAAAATAGAGATGCTGTGAGATTGGGAAATAGGTTTGTATGTCCAAAGGGAGAGAGAAGTGAATTACATTAATAGCACATAATGGCATTGTTAATTTCAGCATTAGTGTTGTATGACTTTTTAGGTACGTGGCAAATTGCCTTTGATTTTTGGCTTTCTTTATATGTTGTGTTACCCCAACAGCACTGTGTATTACAATTGTTTGGAGCATGTTTACTTGTAAATACATTTATAAATCTTATAGTTATGGCAATTACTGCAATAACACTGAGCTGCTAATGAAGTGTCATGTCTAGATGCCCACTGGGATATTGTTCATCCATTCTCCATTAAGTCTAACTATTTCCTGTTAGCAAACTTTCTATACTTGAGCATCAGGAGATGATCTTGGAGGGGTTTTCTTTGTTTCTAGGTACCATGAAGGAGCTCAGTGCAAGTTATCACTGTTTAGTAAAAACTAAGAGTGGACCACAGAATTCAGGACAACAGCTTTCTCTTTACAGATGTTCTGCTACTGCTAAGAACCTTCTTAGTTATCAGAAGGCTACTTTCCATTTCAAATTAAACTGACTAGCCAGCCAGTTTAATTTGAAATGGAAAGTAGCCTTCTGATAACTAAGAAGGTTCTTCATTAAAAGAACAAAGTGCAGGGAAGCAGTAGCAAGAAGCAGCTTGTTAAGAAGGACCAGGGCCATTTAGGAATAGGCAGAAGGTAGCCCTGAGCAAGATGTGAACAATAAACTATCAGAAAGTGGTGAAAGGAAAAGGAACAGTGAATTTCACCCATTAAATTTCCTTTCAGATATATTTGTAACCTATTTGCCTTTCCTTTTCCCTTCCATTTGATTTCAACAGATCACAAAGAAGACTTTTCTGTCACTCAGATCTATTGTTCCAGAACCTTGTGGGGTTTAAGTTGATACAGCATTAACTTATGTCATTAGACTGTACCAGCACTCCCAGCCTGGCACTATTTGCCACTAAAAACACATTTTGTCAGCAGTAACTGCTTTTCTTTGAGAGTGAGGTTCCTGAGTAGATTCTCCTGCTCTTTGGCAAGGTGAACTGAGCTATATCATGGTCCTGATGCTATTGCTGTTTGACTCATTTTGTCAGGTGAATTCAGAGATTTATTTTCTAGGCAGTGTCCCAGCTTGCATGATTCTGTTTTACTCCTACTTGTGAAAATCAATCACAGGGAACATGGCAGAGGGAATTACCAGCATGAGCAGGGAGTTCCTTGAGCAGCAGCTGATCCCTGTGCCAATCAAAAGGTTTTGCTCTTTTCCTGCCCATGGTTGCAGGGGTCCATGTATTATTTGGGATCTGTTGTGTGATATAAAAGAAGAGCTCACCCATAAGAGCTAGACTATGTTTTTTATATGCCCCAGAATCTCTTGTCTATAACTTATTAGTATGATAATCATAATAAAATCCTTTATAAGATTATACATTGCAATCCAGCAATACACTATAAAGGCATTATTAATATTTTATGCATTCCCCAGAGGTGAAAGTGATGCAATAGTTACAGATATATGTATAGAATATATGTGTGTGTATCTATGTTTCTCAGCTGAGCAATGAAGGCTTCTTTCTTGTGGAAATGTGCTGTAGTTCTGATTAACCCCAAGAGCAGGATGAGGCAAGGAATCTGTCGCCGTGTGCTGGAGCAAGAGGCTTTTTGTGGGTTTGTAGGATGGCAGCACAAACTGTAAGAAATGACATGTCATTGTGTGTGGCCTGCAGGAATATCTGAGCTGGAAGGGGATGGAATAGCAGGGGTGGTGCTTTGTGAGCATGTCAAGAGCTTGAATGAAGCTTTCTACAGCTAAAGGCTCTGGTTACAGGCAAGTGAGGGTGCTGCACACTCTGTCCCAGAGCCAGGAGTCAGTCCTTGTAAGGTCAGTGCTTAGCAGGGCTTGGAGGAATCCTGTAGTAACTAAGCTGAAATCTTTAGTGGAGTTTGCAGCAGCTGCGTTACTGTTGGCAGAGAGCTCATTTCTGAAAATACAGCAGAGAGAGTTGTTATTGTTGTTGTGGGCAGCAGGCACGACTGAATCCCTAAATAACTGATGCCTGTGCTGAGCTGCCTTCCCACTGCAGTGTATTTCCTAACCTTTGCTGGCTCACTTTTCTTGCCCAACAGTGACACTGCTTGCTTGCTGTTTAAATGCTGTTATTGGTTGATGGCTGGTACTGACTGCAAGCCAAACAAAAACAAATGCTGAGGCCTCTGATTTAATTGCTTTCTGATGTACACACTCTGTCTGTGAAGCAGGTAGCCTTGTTTGTAGACAGCCTCTGGTTTAGTCTTGATTTTACATCCAGATCTCCAGTCTCTGATTCTGCTGATTACCAACAGATTTGCATTTATGTGTCTTGGTTTCAGCAAGCTCCTTGTAGAGGTTTTAAGGCTTGCTTTCCTCAGTTGGTGTGGGCTGGGGCTCACTGGCTCCAATAGGGCCCCTCAGTGGTGTGCATTTAGGGATGGGAGTGTCCTTTCCAGAAGAATGGCCTCATCATTTTTATGGATCAAACTGCAGTGTTGTCGAAGGCAAAACCAGCAGCAGCAAAACTATCCCTAAAAGAAATGGGGAAAAAAAATTGGTTTCTGTTAGACCTTATAGGATAAGATGACCCAACACAGCAAAACCACTCCTTTCTTCAAAAAGAGTTTCATCAAATTTTCATCAAAATTGTGGTGAAACTGATTTGGCTGAGGGAAAGTAAAGGCTGTAGCCAAAGCACTGTAAGTTTTCCTGTGGAAAGACATCTTCTGTTGCTGAGTTGTCATGTTTTGGGTGGTGATATAGGATACTGATGGACATCAATAAATGCTGCGTGTTGCTTACATTAGGTTTTAAATATTATTTAAAGAACTCGAGAGAATACATGGCTACCAAGTGAAAGATGATTGTTCACTGACAGGATTTGAAAATGGATTTAAAATCCATAACAAAAATTGAGGTATATGCTCTGAGTGCTTTGTTTTCTACACTGGCTGTGAATGCTCTCACAAAGCTGCCCAAGGACCACACTATATAAGTTAGGGGTTAAATAACTTTCTTATTATTGTTAATCTAATTTCCTTTTGAACTTAAGCCCTTTCACCTGCCCATTCCTGGGGGAAAATGAAATATATTTACCATAATTGAACTGTAGTTTAATTTCTTTAGGTACACAGTAAGCCAATGATCTCTGGAGAATGTGCTTCTGTTCTAAGAGGCTTATGAACAGAGGAAAGCATTAAATAATAACACAACTTCCAGATATTTATGACTGCAGTGAGATCACCTGACACTGGAGGCCTTATTTTTTTGATCTGATTTTCTACACTGGCTGGGTATTTGGCGGTTTCTAAAGTATTTAATGCTTTTTAAAATTATCTATTATGTTTTCTCACCTTGTAGCAAAGAGACTTCTATAGTGCTCCTCCAAATAAAAGCTACTAGTATAGTACCTAAACTGTATGTAATTTTCTAGAGCTGATACGATTTTGGAAAGTATAGGGTTTTACATAATACATACTGGAATTGTTTCTATTGTACCCACACCAGCAGAAATTACCCTTCTTTACATATAAATTTGCATCTGCCTCTCCGTGGTGCTGTCACTGGTGCTTCTGATGGTCACTGTTTTTCACATGTTGACGTGTCAGAAGGCAGCTGAGGAGCTTTTTTGGGCTGAGATGTTGCATGCTCATTGTCAGGCCATGGCAGCCAGGGAAAAGGCAGCTGAGGAGCTTTTTTGGGCTGAGATGTTGCATGCTCATTGTCAGGCCATGGCAGCCAGGGAAGAGCCAGCTGGGACCCAAGGGCAGCCCCAGGCATGTCAGTGGTGGCTTTTCAGCTGGGCCTTGAGGAGCAGGACAAGACACCTTGGCTGTGTGATGGAAATGCTTGTGCTGTTCACTGGCTGCAACCTGTGGCATGTCCCAGCATCACTCCTCGCAGGGATGCTGCTTCTCCCACCACCCAGCAAGGGCTGGGAACACCAGCACCTCCTGCAGCATTCCCAGTTGGTTTGTGTCACCTCAGGCAACTCCTCACCCCTGAAATGGGGAAAAGGGGGTGTGTACATACAGATCCTGCATGTGAAATAATCTGCCTGGTGATGAGATTGCTCTTGAGGCATTGCAGCTTGGTGTGGTGCCATGGAACATCTGCATTCTTGCCTCATCAGAGCATCCTTTTGAGCTGGTGGGCTGGCAGAAGCTGGTGTGTTGCAGGTGTTGAAGACGGGAGCTGGAGCAGAGGGTGCTCGAGCTGAGTCTCTGTGGGGTTTGGTGACCTTGTCTTTGGGATGTGATGGTGACAGGAGTCCTACTCCTCATCCTGCTGGATGTCTGTGCAGAGCATGTTTGCTCTGAAAACTGCTGGAGGGACTGTAAAAACCAGGGATGCCACCTTGTATGTACCAGCAGGTCCTGCAGGGAGGTGTGGGTGAGGACAGGGCTGTCCTATTGAAGAGCCCAGAATTCCCCCTGCTGTGTAGGGCTGTGTTCCAGGGACCTCTTCCCAAGGCATCAGCTGCATGGTTGTGTCATGTAAAAGTGACCCAGGCAAGCAAAAACTGGGCTTGCTGCTCATTAAGCATCTTTATTGCTGTGTGTCTGAGTAGTGATGAAATCCAAGTGCTCTGCGCAGGACTGTATGTCAAAATAAGGACTGTATGAAGAAAGAAATGCTTTTTAATTCTGGTCATCTTAAAAGGCAAACAATTAAGGTGATGGAAAAGATGGCTTTTACTGCATACTCTCAGAAAAAGGAGGAAACAACATATATAATGTGCCCCCAAAGGAAAGGATGACTAGAGATAAAGTTTTTTAGGAATAATTTTCACAAAACGTTTTCTGGAAAGGTTTTTTCCAAGACCTTGTCCCAGGAAAAAACAAATCACAGCTACATTCATAGCCTGGATTTTATTTAGTTCCTCACTATTCCAGCATGACTATAACTCTGGCTGCTCTTAGCAAAGTTAGGAAATGAGTTAGCTCCAGTATTAATATAGTGAGTTCCATTTGCAAAGCCAACCAAGAGCTTTACACGGTGTTCCGAGATACCGGAATTCAATTCACAGGATTTGCCAAAGCTCTATTTTTATTTTGTCTTCATCTGATGTTATCAAGGTTGTTCATGTTCCAAAAATGGATGAGTTTAGCAATAGTTAGCAGTTGGTAATAGGAGTCAAGAAGACCAAGGCTTTTAACACATTCAGAATGTTTAATTTCCCCTCCATCTGATGATAATAACTTAACATGTAAAAAGAAAATAACACAAAATTATGTGGATTTAAAAAACCTCCCACGCACCTTATGGAATTAAAATACTGTGTGGGCCTGGAACCACGAGTATGTTCACTAAGTATGATCTCCAGAAGCATGTTATATTTGAGAAAAAATTAAATGAAAAATTAATCGTTGCTGTTTTATCCAAACACTTCACTTTCCTAACATTTTGCTATGCCCATTAGGTAATCATGCCATTTATGTTTAACTAAATTTTTTCCTTAGGGTGGCATCTGTAAAATTTAAATATCTGCTTATTCATTTGGGGTGTTTCTATAACTGGAACATAACATTGCAGTAAGTCTTGAAGCATGTCCAAGGAAAGGTCAGGTTTTGCTGAATTTTTTACTTATCTGAAGCTTTTTCACACCAAAATGCATTTCAGAGTATAGTCAGCCGTGTATTTCTGTGAGGTTGGGTGGTTTTGGTTGTGGCATGAGGAGCTGGTTGGGAGCCTGGCTTCCCAGGCAGGCTTGGCACAGCACCAAGATGTGCAGTGTGCTTTGCAGAGTCACAGAACAGCCTGACGCAGGAGACATACCGGAGATAAGTGTGGGAAATCCTTGCTGCTTCATCATCCCAGTGGATGTGGAGAGCAGGGAGGAAAGAGCCAAACCCTTCCCTGAGATGTTTCTAGGAAGCAATGTCATAAATATATACTATAAATGCTTTCTGTGAGCTTTTTTTTTTTTTTAAGCCTGGGGGATAGGGCTCAGAAATTGTTAAAACAAGGTAGGATGGCCACAGTCTTAGTCTGTTCAGGGGGACATATGTTAGTGTGTTTTATTAATAATTAGCCTTTTTAAATTTATCTAACAAAAATCCAAGATGGCTGTGGAAAACTGTTCCTTGTAATGGCACTCACAGTGCTGTAAAATGAGAGCAGCACATGTTATGGTATAGCACAGCCAAGTAGCAAATAATCCTCTCCTGGCTGTTGTGACAGGTATTTTAGGTTCTAAGAATTAGATTAGGTTAGAAATACGAGGAGGAGAAACTGCAAAATCTGCAGAGCAAAGATGAATCTGAGGAGGGAGGAGCCCTCATTTCCTATGGCCACTTGTCCTAAAATGCTGTCCATTACCCAGCAGAGCAAGTAATCCCAAAATCCAGAGCACTGCTTGTCCCCACTGTTCCCAGAGGCCCTACACGGACGCTGAACATGTTTGCAACATGTTGAACGTGTTTACCTGTTGCTTGTAAATGCTCTTTACAGTGTCCCTGCAGTAACTACATCTCAATGTGAAAAGTATAAAATTTGTGTTAAGATGTACTCATTTCCTCGATCAAAAGGGCAGCGTTGCTCACAGTGAACCCTTTGGAAATTTGAGTTTATCTGGAAATAACATTGTAGTTGGTAGAGACTAGAAATAGAATAGGATGTGGGGGGTTTAGTAAATATATTTAGGATGCAAGAGTCAGAATGACATGGCAAAGACGTACATACAAAATACAGATACACACAAACCAGGTTTTTTGCATAGTGGTGGTGGCTTTAGCATAGAACCTTTGTGACACAGACTACAGCCAAGAATTAAATTTCAAAAAAAATTAGCAATCTTTTTTGTAGTACATATCCTTTGACAGGTTTCATTCATAAACCTCGTATACTAAGAGCATTTTACAAGGTATTATTACAGAAGCACTAAAAAGATACAGTAACTCTGAGGAGGCTTTTGCCAGAAAACATTTCCTGAAGAAGACAGTCATACCCAGCAAACCAGAAATATGCTATTTTTAAAAGAATTTGTATATAGAAAGCATCTTCAGGAAGAAGAGATGGAATGCAATCTTCCTTAGGTGTACGCCTGTTAAGATATTTTTATCATGTGCTGCAATCTAATGCTAGCTCATGTAAGAGGGGCTTTGCACATTCCTTTCTCATTTCTGTTAGGAAATTAAATCCTGATAAGGTTCTATATGATGTCTCTTATCACTCTGTAGAGTAGCAATTTAAAGACCACAAACACATATGGTTTTTCATCTTTATGATCCAATTTTGACCACTGGAGTTTGTTTCCTGCTGCTGTTTTCACGAGGGCAGAAAATGCTTTGTCCAAAAACCACTTACTTCTCTGCTGGCCTTCAGTTTGAGGAATGTTCTGTTAAATCCAAAATACACGGTTGTAATATTGAGCAAAAATTGGCTTCCTGCTAATAAATTCATACAAATAGTATTTGGGTTTCTCTTGGCTTTCTTGTTAGTTCCTCATGCGAAGGGCGAGTAAACTGCAGATGAGAAATGGTAAGAAAAACGAAGCCCCACTAACAGTCAAAGAAATGACTGTGCTAGAATTTAAGCAATGAGAAAAGCAATTTGTGGGTGTGAGGAGTCTGTGGTCTCTATAAAAAGCCAGGATGGGCTTGGCAGCCAGGAGGGGAGAGTGCAAGGGCAGCCTGGAGTGCCAAAGTCAGCCTCCACCAGAGACCCTCCTCGAGTGGAAAGCCAGAAAGATGAAGGAGCAGCAGCTCAGAGGTAAACGTGTGCCCTGCATCCTTATATCCAATCTCATTTTGCAGTGGCACTCCCTGAACGTTATTTTTATTCTCAAAGACCCTCAAGTGAGACAATTTTGTTTTAGCTCCTGCTTTTCAACCTTTAGGGTGTTATTCCAAAACTAATCCGTGTTTTGCTTTCTGAAAATAACATGGAGGATGTAATGGAGATGAATATCCAATCCAAAAACTTAAATTGCTGTCTTTAAGGGTTGATCTTTAAATATAATCTGCCTGCAAGTAGATTACACTTATGGTCATTTGGGTACAAATACACTTTTATAAGAGAATTATTCACTCAGGAAAGCAAGCAGAGGAATTTAAAGATGTATAAAAATAACTAGGAAGCTCAAGGAATCAGTTTATGTTAAAGCATTAAAGTAATGACAATAAAGCTTTACCAGCAGAAGCTACAGAGACTTCAGTGTCTTGCAGTAAAGCATGATTATTTATAAAAAAAGGGAGAGAAAAGCTTGAAGAATTTTTTTTTCAGTGTTAGGTCAAATAATTGATGGTGATTTCCAGCTGACAAAAGGGTAGCAGCAGAGACATTTGCAAGTGGCAAGTTTAGGCAGTGAGGGATTGTCCTGCCAGTGTCTGAGTCTGCCAGGCTCAGGCTTAATAAATACAAGGTACAAATTCCAAGATGGGCTTCAAAACCAGTAGGGTGGAGATATTTTTGTTGGTTTAGGGGGTGGGTTGTTTGTTTGGATGTTGTTTTGTTGGGGTTTTTTTTCCTTGTTTTCAAACTAACTCAAGATCAGCAAGTTTAAACATAATATTTCTTCCAGTGTAGTGAGAATTTGAGTACAGATATTTTTTTTTTCGTTCTGCATGTATTTTTGGTTTGGCTGGTTTTTTACAGTAAATGCATTTTCCTGCAGCACATGGGTTCCCAGGGAATAGTTCAGTTGTGTTTTGACTTTTAAGACATTTTATACTTTCTTTTCCTCTTAACTTCAGGCATTTAGAATGCATTAGGGTCACTGGTTCTGGTGGGAATGCTGATGTTAAGGTTAGTTCAAGAGTAATTTAATATATTTAGGGGGTGTCAGTATTGAAATTCTCTAAAAGCAAAGATGCTTTATTTTGAGTATAGGTCTAGATAACAGATATCTTGTATTGAATTCAGGTTTGTGTGGAGAAAAGGTAATATGCAGTTACAGAAATATGTCAGGTGACACTGCAGTGTACATAGGGATAATGAAAGTAGAAAATGAAGCTCCTAACTATCAAATGTTATATATGTGTGTGTATGTGTGTATATAAATATATATATATATATGCATGCATACATTGTATAATGATTATGTAAAGAAGAGAGAAGGAAGTGGAACATAATCTTTTAAAACTGGAGAAGGTTTTTCTTCTATGGCACTTCCCATGTAACTATTGAAGGAACTGTTGATCCAAAAGGCCATGTAAACATAGCTGTAGAGGAGAAAAATCATGGAAATAACTTGTTCCACTCTGATAATAAATAAATGACCTCAAAGTGCTCATTATTTTAATTAAATTAATGTGTAGTCATTAATAGTGATGATACTTAATTCCCCATCATGTAGACAAGAAGAATTGTTAATTCAGGGCTCAGCAATACAAGAGCAACACAGCTCCAAGGCACCTCAAAAACTGGATGAAGCAAGAACTCTTCATGTTGCTGTTTGGACACAGATTTGCAGCTTATCCAGGGCAGTTGTCTTGGTATTACTGTTAATAGTATTTTGCCTTGTCTTCTGATCACAGAGGTCTTACAGATACTCAAGGAAATGTGCATTTGGTAAAACTTGGCATGATTTATATAGCTTGGAGCAATGAGTAAGTTCTTACTTAATTAACAGAATTATGTAGACATTTTTTAATTGTCCAAATGCCAAACCAGATACACTGGGCTTTGGAACTCCTTCCTATTTTTAGAGCAATACTGACTTGGTTTCTTACCATGTTTTTTTTTTTCAGGCTAGTAATCTATAATGTACTTGAGCTATTTTGATATGGTTATCTTTAATTAAGAACATAACTTATTAATATTTTGCAAGTTGGATTAAATTCTTTTGATAGTATTTTAACGTGCCAATTTGTAATTACATTCTTTTGCTACAGCAGACAGATTGGTAAGTCATGAGTTATTAGGGAAAAGAAATTGTTCTAATGAATAAACAGGGCCTTTCAGACAGTAAGCTGATAGTGTCAAGCATCACACAAGAGGGCCAAAATAAGGACTTTAAGGCTATTACTGGACTGCATCTACCAGTATTTAAATCATAATTCATAAAAACTGTGCTGCTTTTGTGTAGTACTAGAAATATCCTTCCCCAGCATGTGCTTAATAGTGCACTGTGTTTTGGTATTGTTACAACTAGTGCCCTGTGAAAGTGAACCAGTTAGTGCCTGATGTGATTTATGGTGCTTTAAGCTGGGAGGTAGTAACCATAAATATTGTGAAGGGCTTTGATTTTCAGATTATGCCAAACATTCCCACTTTGAAAAATGGATCTCGATGAAACGTGTAACGTTGGGAAAGCAAACACAACATTTTAAATTTGATTTCCATTCTCTTCTGTGAGAATTACAGATCACACGAAAAAGGAAGCCATCACAGCACGTCACGTACTGAACTCGATGAAATGTATTACAATATGAATCTCTGGAGCGTTTTTTCCTCCAGTGGGGCTCTAATTTATACCTGCTCATTCAGGAATAAATAGTGCTATTTTCTGACCTGTCATCTGTCTCACCTCAACTCTCTTCAGCTTTTACACTGAGAAAATGATGTCGTCGAACTGAATGCTAAAGCAGCAAGCTGTGTTAAGATTAATTTTACAGTCCAGCCCTTAGAAATTTTAGAATGATTGTATTCATCCTTTCATTGCTGTGACAGTAGATTTCCAGTGTGGCACCTGTACACACAGGGTAGGTATGTGTGCATGGAGGGAGGGACAGAATGATTGAATGAATGAATACAGACATGAGTGAATACTGGTGGTGCTCTGAGTTCTCCTGAACTTCCTGATCTCATTACCACCACCCAGTGGAAAAGTCTGTAGCTAATGCCAATTCCTGGTGTGAACTTCAGGACTTCTTCCCACGGTAATACCTGCTGCTTCAGTGAATGAGCCCAAGCTCACAGATGTGACGTTTCTAATTGACCGTGGAATACTTTTGATCAGTTTTTTAGAGTCCAGATTTTTTAACTCTGGAAAAAAATTGTGTGGCTGTTGGCAGGGAAAATAATCTGTTTGTAATAAATGGCCACAAATCATCTGCTATCCTAGATCTCAAAATTTACAATTTTCCTATTTATTTGTGGATTTCCTTTGATCAGGTTTCCCCTTAATGCCTCGTTTATTTTTTGTTAAAAGCTTTTCATTTCTTAAGTACCTTGGAAATATATTTTTAACAAAGCAAGTTTTAACTGGATAAAATTAATTAAAAAAAAAATTAATTGGTAAAAATGAAAAGTTGGCGCTCATTATGTAGTCAACTCCATCTCCAGAAAAGTACCAGATGCAGAATGGCTGCTTGAAATCTCTTTGGATATTGTTTATAGTGTTCATGTGTTGTTTGCTTTAATGTAATGCTAGCTATGTACCTTGCCTGCTGGATTTTATTGAGCTTTGGCTGGTGGCTTGGTGGAATCACACCCATTCTGTGGTCTTTTGGCTTCTGCCTTTTGATTTATGAAAGGGTATATTTTTTAAATGAGTTTTTTGTGTTGTCACTGAACGATTGTTCCTTGCACTGTTGTGCTAGATTGTTAGAGAAGTGAAACTGAAGAAGATTTTATATAGCAGTCAGTTGGGAAAAGTCATGGAAAGGTTTGGATTGGAAGGGACCTTAAAGACCATTTAAAAAAGACCATCTGAAAAAAAAAAAACCACTTAAAGACTCCCCTGTCACATGCAGGTACACCTGCTACTAGAGATGGAAGCATTGCCTCTGAGATAAAATCCAATTTTTTTCTTTTGATGTTTGATAGTTTAATTTCATTTATTCTGTTAGGGTTTGACTTGGATGTTTGGTTTGAGTGGATATCGGGAAACTATAATTCCATGCTGGACTGTTTTGGGGATTCATTTTCCAGTTGCTGGCTTCATTTGCTCTTCACATAGAGACACACTATTTGATAGAGGATTTGCTTCTAAGGCAATGTTTAACAAAGCACAGTGAATTGCATTTTCAGTGTTTGAAATGCTCGAGAGAGGCTTGTGCAGCCATCAGGTGTTTTGGCTTGGGCCATCAGGTGTTTTCTGGCCTTTGTAAAAATATCCTGCTGTTTAATACTATTATATTGCATCAGTTCCTTGTTAGTGACACCTCATATTCAGTGTGTCACTTGCAATTTTATTTTAAAGATTTGTTTGTCTGATTTGTGTTGTTCTGTTAGACATGGATTAGGGAAGAAAACAAAACGATGCAGTGTGCATGTGCTGTTAGGGAAATTCTGCAGCATGAACATTAAGAATGGAAGATACAGAGAATTGTGTATTATATCCAGTAGCAACACGGGTTTTCCCAGTAGTATCCTAAAGCAGACAGTGGTAATATTGGTGATTGGGAAGAGCAGGGGCAGAGAAGTGTTTGCATTTCTGGACACAGGAATGTGGTGCTAGATACAGATGTGGGTATGTGGAAGGAGGGAGGGGATAATTCTTGCTGGACAAGCTTTTTCCCTGAGCTGTTCTGAATAAGCAGTGGTGTTTTGCAGGGCTGAAGGAGCAAAGAAAAGAAATCAGAGTATGTTTTAATAAATCTCTGCAGCTACTTTTGAGACTGAGCAGAAATGCTAGTTGAAGCCTTCACAGTGTGACACAACTCTGGGGGCTGCAGGGCTTGAAGGCACTGCTGCCTTTCCTTCTCTCTGTGATACCAGCACTCCACTCAGCTCAAGTGCTGGAGCAGGGAGCCCACTGTGATGCTCCTCACACAGCCTGAAGGATGTGCTGGGAACTAGGCTGCCAGAGTATCCCAGTTTCCTCTTTTCCCTGCTGCACCACCCCCACAGCTGATGAATGAATGCAGTTGTAATACAGTGTATAATGCACACTGCCCCATCATGGCTTTCAGGAGGTACTGGGATATACTGGGATACTCCAGCTTTCCTTCTGCTTAGTGTGCAAGGATGATGGCCATCTGAAACAGGGAAACACATACAAGGCTCAGGGAAAAGGAAAAAAAGAAAAAAAAGGACCAGCACGAGGGGACTGAAGTGCAGGAGATGGTAAAAAAGGTGTGTCTCAGGCAGCAGATTACTTACGGGAGATATTCTTAGGATAAAGTGAATTTTGTTGAATTCAATAAGAATTGCTATGGGAACTTAATTGAGTTTCTTGTGACCTGAGCACAGATATTCCTTTCTATCCTTGATGGGTATGTTTCAAGAGAGTGAATGATTTCTCAGGATATGTTAGTAACACATCTGCTGTGCCATGCTGTAAAAACTGTTAACCAAAAGAGTTTGTACTCTTGAATATTTTTTCTGGGTTATGCCAGGATTATTTCTTAAATAATGACTATTATTAAATATTAGAATGAAGAATATTGAGCATTCTCACAGGCAGAAAAACAGTAGAATGCACAAGAATTAGTTTCGTTTGTTCACTGGCTTCTAGTTCACAAGTTTTCCAGAAAGTCTCTCAAACCCATATCCTGTTTCTTGAGTTGATATTTGCTGTTTTATACAGGAACAACTCCTTGGAGAGTTTTCCCAAATGGAAGAATAAGACAATGAGTAAACAAGCAACACTGGTTATTATTACATAGCAGAGATTTGAATAAATAGCAATATAAAGAGCTGAAACCCCAGATACTTACCCAGGAGAACAGGACAGAGATGGAAATAGGGAAGATTGATGGTAGGCAGGAGCCATAGGGTTAGGGATTGATGAAATCAGCAATTTATTAAAAATAAAAGACTTGGGAAGGAGGCAGCATCTTGAGCCTGTGTGATCACAGTAAAATGAATGAGGCAAGAAAATTTAGGTGAAGGGTTAAGATAGATCAGAGATCAGCCAAAAAAAAGAAAAAAAAATGCCAACCAGAATAAGCAGGACTAGAAAATATATATTTTGCTTGTCAGGTGTTATTTAGGCTTGTCCTTTGTTTATTTATTGGAGGAATCAGGTGGTTTTTAATTGCTCGTTGTGTTTTTCCCTCCCTTAATAGAGGAGGACAGTGATTTTCAAGAGCAGAAGCTATAGCAGCTTTTAATGCTGTTGCTCACTTCTGTTTGGCACAAAGCAGGGTGAGCCTTTGAAACCTGAGCTGTGGGAGTAGGTTATTTCTCTGTTGCTGCAAGAAGACGTTCCCAAGTCCTTGGACTCCTAACAAGAGTGTGCAAGCAGTGCCTGCACATCTCTGAAAGCCCAGAGAGCAGCTGCACAAGCCTGAAAGGGCCAGGTATGGCTGTGAGTACATGTGTCAGCAATGTGTCTGTGCAAGGGTTTCAGAGAAAAAGGTTCCAGTTCTTTGAGAAGGTGGATGTGAGGAGCTTCATTCCCAGGCAGAAGGGTCCTCACATATCAGTGATGTCCTATTTATAAGGTGGAAAAGAATTCTTCTAGTCCAAGTTGGAATATATTTATTCTGAGAAAAGAGTTGCCTGATTTTATTTCTTGCATAATTTTATGTCTTTTCATTACTCTGTCCCATCTAAACTTCTGACATTTTTGAGAGGGAACCACACCCATGATTCTGTCTGAAGGGGAAGCAGGCCTTAAGTGTGCTGTGTTTTTAAATTTATCAGGTATTTATAATATTGACTTGATTTTCACATGGCAACGAACTTGCTGGTTATTTCTAGATGTGCACGTACATCCTCATAACCAGAAAAAACCGTGTTACTGTGCGTGTACATTGTCACACTCTTTTTTTGGCTGTAACAAGAAGCAGCAAATTCTGATCTCTCACCTGTGGCTCAGCTGCCAAAACTTTCCACTCTTGCCATTTCTGTAATTCCTTCCTAAGTACTGGAAATGCTAAAGAGTGAGTGACAGCTGTCAAAATTTACAATTCACTGGGTATGAACGGAGGTAATGATAGGAGATGTTTATCAGAAGGGGGCACATCTCAAGAAAATGGGGCTTCCTTCATCAAGGATGCCAACACCTGAGACAATAATTTCTGCCAGGGAAGTGTTTGTACGTGTCCCCATCCTCAATCTTCTGGCAGCAGCTCATCTATTTTGGAGGACAAGATGATAGGACACTGCTAGTATGTTGCCAGCAGTAAGTGCTGACTAAGAGACGTGTTGAGATGTTACATCATGTTTCTGGGCTTCTTTTCTAAGGTGCTCCTTCTTTTGGCACAGGAAACTCGTCCCATCAATCTGGATTTTTTTACAAAGCAGAATAAAGGTAAAGCAAGTTGGAAGATGAGCCAGCCTAAGAGTGTTTCACACCTCACAGGAGAAAGCTGCAAATCACAGATATCTTATTTAGGGGGGGGTGGGGGTAAGACCCAACAAAACAACAAACCACACTTAAGCATCTTTCTTGTGCACATCTTAGACTGTGACAAATTCTGGTCCTGGAAACCAGCTCCGGTTTGTGTGCTGCAAAAAGGAGGGAACACTCAGGCTGGTGAAGGAGCAGGGGTATGCTACAGCTACCTGACGCTGATGTACCTAATGGCTTTTCGTCCAGTTTGCTGGGGGGGTTTGTAGGACCGAGCCGAGTACATTACACGGACGTTGAGGCTGAGGATCGCAGAGTCTGCGCCAGAGCCTGCAAGAAACCATGGTGCTTGTCCTTTTCCTTGCAGACGCCCAAGCCCTGCGAGGCCGGGTGGGCAGAGCCGCCTCCGCCGGCGGCCCCGGGCCGGGAGAACCGTGAGTAACCGCGGGGGAGAGGCGGGAGCCCCGGGAAGGGGGGTGCGGGCAGCCAAGGAGGAGGGATGCGGGCGCCCCGGGAAGGGGGGATGCGGCCCCAAGCGCTTCCCGACGCCGTGACCCAGAAGTTTTGCCAGCCCGCTCCCGATCCTGCAGCTTGCCGGGCGGGATGCGGCGGGGATGGGCTGCGGCGAAGGGCGGGATGGAGCTTACCCCGAGCGAGGATGAGAAACGACCGATTTCCCCCAGTTACGTTGTCACGGGCCAGAGGAGCCGGGGGCGGCGGCCGACGGGGGGGCTGCTCGGACCCGGGCAGGTGGAGGTGCCTGTGAGTTGGGTGTTAGAGAAATATATAACAAAAAAAGAGAAAAGGGCGCGG
>VZRH01006723.1:392997-408731 GCA_013397555.1 Urocynchramus pylzowi | reverse complement strand
GGGCTCCCCGGTGAGCGCCGGCCCTGTCCCCCCGGGCGGGGACAGCCGCGGGTCCCGCCTGGGGAGGTGCGGGAGGGGAGCCGAAACTTGTCTGTCTGCTTGTCGGGGTAGAGAGGTGCGTTTGCTCCGGCAGAGCCCGGGGAACGATCCGCGTGTTGGTTTGTTGGCCGGCAAGTTCTTTTTGAAAGCGGAACTCGGGGTTTGGCGGGACTCGGTGGGTTGAGGCAATTTGGCGTAGGTGCTCCGGAAAGCCTGCCCGGGCTATTCGGACTGTTTCTGGATCCATCCTCCATGCTTAGGCATGTCCTTGCATCTGTTGGGTTTCCTATGGTTTTGCTGACTTGCTGGAACTCGCCTCGTGCTGTTAGTGAACTTTAATGGAAGAGTGACGACGCAATAGCCTTGGCAATACATTTGCTCTCCTGCCCGCTCAGATAAAAGGGATGTGGGATAACGGCAGGCTGGGCGAGCTGCATGGCAGAACATCTCAATCACGGCACAAGGCAGCGTGGACAGATGTCTGGAGAGGAGGATGCAGCTCAAAGAGGGGCTTAGCCGCCTTGTTTATCTCTCTCTCCCATCGCTGCCTTATTCTGAAATCCTCTTTGGAGGAGATGGAGCAGAACTTACTCACCACATTCTTGTTCCCTCGAATGCGCGACCTATATTGATGGGGAATTTACTGAAGTACTTAACATTTGCTAGAGTTGGCAAGCTTGCAATTTCTCCCTAAATAAAGAGATTAAAGCAAGTCTGAGCCAAGTCATAAAAATAGTAACTACTACGAGAGAATCTGAGGCAGATTTTTGGACTGTTTCAAATGTGAAGTTCCTGCTTTCACGTTGTAAATCTTTACAGTTTTATCTGCTGTGGATTCTGCATATTTTTCTGTCAGGGATTGCGTTCTTGGAATCTTAAACAAGTATTTGTAGTATCCATGAGATGGCAATATGTGTGTAATATTTCACTGTTACAGTTGCAAACCCAAGACCTACTGCAGAAATATTTGGTACATTTCAAATAATGGCATGATACATCACCTTCTTCCTACTAAACAATTTCAGTAAAGATGCATTTGGCAGGACTGAGAATACTCTGATGTAACTTTTGGACTGTGTATTGTCTTGCAGTTCATAATGGATTCTGCTTCAACAGCATTTTTTTAAATTTATTTTTTTTCCCTTGGCCAAAAAGAAAAAAAAAAAAAAAAAAAGGCAGCCCTGTATTCTCAATATTCCTGATTAATTTATTTACTGATAAAATTATTTGCGACCAAAATATTTTGGGAAAGACTGGTGCTAGCTTCAAAGTCAAATAAAAAATAACTGTGTGGGCTTTGAAGGGCTCATACTCTGGAAAAAAAAAATGTACTCTGGGAAGAAATTTTAACTCAACCCTGCTCTTCAGTGAGACAGATATGAGGGGAGACGAGGCAGTGTTGGCTGTGGGACTGCCAGGAGAGCCCTTAGCTTAACAGCTTCTGTGTGGGCACTGGGCACTGGCAAAGTTTTTGCTGGGTTGAAAAGGAAGAGTTCTTGATGTTGGCTCTGTGGACAGCAAAATGAAATCCTTCCCTATGAAATGAATGGTATGGATGCAGCCACCAAGGCTTGTGTTTCTGAGCTATTTTTTTTAATTTATAGGAGGTAAAGATACCATGAAGTTGTGATACAGGGCATTACTAGCTCAGACAGGAGAGTTCTGAGGTGCTGAAGTACATTTACATCCACTTCAATGGGAAAATCAGATGTTTCGTAGTTTCAGAGGATTGGTCACTTTCACTGTAAACAAGCTTTTCAGACTTGGAAGGATGAAAATATTTATTAGTGTAAGCTAGACTAAGACTTTAGAAACCCCAGTAAGAACACAGCCTTTTAGTGCTGTCTTCCATCATAGAATAAGACCAGGAGAAACAGCAATCTGTGAAGGTAAAAATCAGGAATTTTGAAGCTGCTCTGACTCGGACATATCTTCCTATTTGCTGTAAAGCATTCATTGTCTCTCCATCTGAGCTCCAAGCTTTCTAAAATCACTGCTTCCTCACAAACCAAGGAGAACTTGAAAACAGCCTCCCTTTGTGCAGCAGAGAATTGCTTCTGTGCAAAACTTACCTTTGTTAAGTTTTGGTTCTCCTTCAGAGTTCTGCCACCACCCTCTGTCTAGAAATAAAGATGAGCCTTTGTGTTTCAGTAGGATTTCACATCAAGTAGAAAAGTGCTGGATCTAGTCAGATGATGTTGTGGTTTTGAGATGATTTTATGTGGTGTGTCTTCAAACCTGAGCTGGTCAGGTTTTAGGGGAGAAAGCTCCTTGGGCGTTTTTACTACTGTCCCATTCTGGAGTGACCTGATATTGCCCTGAAACTCTTTATTTTATTTATGTATTTATTATTTTTTTTTCCCTGCTCTCCAGGAGAGGTCACAGAGCTATTTTTTTTCCTCTGATCGTTTGTCTCTGTGGGTGATCGTTACGTGTTTGTCCTCTGCCTGTGTCCTGTTTCCCACAGAATTAGTGGTTTAAAACTCTGTGAAGATTTGGCTCAAAACTTCCAGAATACAGCAGGAAGAAAGAGCTGCTAGGGAACGTGAAACACAAAGCTTTGGCCTTCTATGAAAGCTGCTCAGTGGAGAGCATCAGAGAGTTACTTTTTGGTAGAAAAGATGGAGTGACAGTGTTTCTATTGCCTTGGTCTTTACCTGTCTTTAATGCTAGTGAGTGTGGGCTGAGATGGGGTTATTTGGGAGGGGGAGAAAAGTGCATGAGGGGTACAGGTGCAAAGCAGGAGAACAATGGGGAAAGCCACGGTTCTATTCCTCAAGGGAAGGCATGGGGAAAACCTGAGCTCAGAGAGAGGTGAAAAGCATGGGAGGGAACAAAGGGAAAGGTGGATTTAGGTAACTGAGAAAACAAGTGTCTGTAAAAACTTTTAAAATTAAATAAAATAAGAAAAAGTTGCTTGTGAATGAACCTTTAGTCAGGTGAGGGTGGGAAATGAAGGAATGTGTGTCTACATGGAGTTCTGGGTATCTGAGAGCTTTGCCCAGTACTCAGGGCATGTGGTCCCCCTGGCCAGCTCTTGGGGTATGGATCCCTTACCCAGCTGTAATCTGCTGCTTCTTGTCAGGAAAATGAATAAGGAATCGATGGGAAATTGGCCCCTGTGGAAGAATAGCCTCCAAACTACTGTTAAAAAGTAACTTCAGAAAACGGAGCAATATGGTTAAAATAAACTGGTGGCGTTAGTGCTGTTGAAAAAGGCTTTATCCTCCCCCTCTGCAGTTTCTGTTGCCTGAAACATCCTTCAAACATGCACAGTCTCCTAACAATAGCTAATCTGCCACTGGAGTACTCCATGGCAGCTCTTTGGAAGGCTTTTTTGCTGCTGCTGGAGTAGGGTCTGAGTGAACCAGCTGCCATGTGGTCTTTGTGTGGCAGATGGTTTCTGAGCTAGAAACTCAAAACTTACCATGTGGGTCAGTACTATGCAGTGATGATCAAATTTCTAAAGCTCTTTCTGCATTTTCATGCTTTTTGGTGTTTTAATCGATGCATATTGGCCTGATTGCTTGGCCATTTCATGTCAGGGTTTGTACTTGCTGGCTATGAAGTTTTCCCAAGGATGTTCTTTTTGGCTGTAGCAGTTTATAGAAATTTTTGCTACAAACTCTTTGTTTGCCTATGGTCCTGAACTTTTAATACACTTACTCTGTTATTTTTTTAGGCCTTATGCTATTGATGCCAAATTACAGTAGTCTGTCTTTGTAATTCATCTTCCTTGCTGTGGCTGCTGTCTTGCAGTTTATAACCTCAAAAAGTATTGAAACTTGTAGGAAAAAAACAGCTTTCTGGAGAGAGAAAGTCAGTTGCTTGGAGTCAGAACCACAGGTGATTTTTTAAAAATCCTTAAAATGTCTTTCAGTATGTAAACCCCAAACAATTTTAAAGTACTTATCCTAGTTAATATATATTAATTTTTTGGTTGGTCAACAAAAGAAGTGACTCTTAGGGCTTCTGAGTAGCTGATATGTGGCTGGTGACTGAGAATCTGCTGTTTCACCTTAAGATATTGCACTGATGTAAAAGGTGCAAAAAAAGGGTTTCCTTGAGATTTACAGTGAGGGTGTGTGGGGCTCCTTCACGTCTTTTAATTGGACAAATAGATTTCCTCTGGTGGTGATCAGAATGAGTAAGGTGCTGTCACTTGCCTGAGGAGGTCAGGGAAAAGCTTAGACCCCTGTGTGGTGTAAATTGCTACTGTAATTCTAGTTTCAAGTGTCTTGTACAGTGAAGACATCTTGTCTTCAAGTGTCAGGTACAGATGGAAAGTAGGTGAGATTGGAAGGTCCTGATAAGCAGTTGGTTAAAAGACCAAATACACCAAACACAAGAAGCTATTTTTGTGATTTAACAGTGGCCTCTATCTATGTAGGTTTATACTTTGGTTAAAAGTGTGACCACAGGGCACTCCAGGGCTAGAATGGAAACAGTGGTCCCCAGGTCCAAGGGAGGCAGTCACAAATTATTTAAAACTGGAATCAAACTCTGAACTCAATGCCATAAGCCTTGTGGAGAAGATGATCTCATGAACTTCAGGTGGCTGCCATGTAGTACAGCTTTGTGCCTCCCAGCCAGCTTGGTTATGACTGCAGGGATATTAATTAATTAATAAAGTAATTAATTTGTTTATAACTCCTTTTAGAAGTCCTAGGGCATGCCTCTATTTTTATGAAAACTCCATGGAGTTCAACACTGTCACACTAGTGCCCTCTGAAAGTGCCATCTGTTGCTCAGGCTGTCTGTTGTCTTTAGCTCTTTTACACTTTGTAGAATATTTTTGTGTTCCCACATCTCCTAAAGTAAATAGGTTGTGGCGGACATAAAAATGTATTTTATGAGAATTTCTGTTACAAATATCCATTCCTTACTGCAGGAAGAAAGTATTAAACTAAAACATTTCCTGATGAATTACAGCAGCAGCTGTAATTCTGCATGATCAGGGTAAATGTCCATTGATTTCAAGCTATCTAGTACACATATAAAATAAACAATGGTTACCATAGGTTTATTTTAAATACTGGTAAAATGACACCCTGCAGTTCTGTTTGCCATATTGTATATTACCAGTAGCTGGAGGGTAATTTTTCAATTCTATCTTACACATGCAGAATTTAATAGAACTATTGCAATACGTTGTTTTTCATCTTCAATGTTGCAGAGTTTGTAAGGCTTGAGTTGCTAGGCCAGAGTTGTATTAGTTAAGGGAGAAAAATCACCTGTTACTTCCTTCAGTGGTTATGTTCCCTCTGGATCTGCTAATGTCTTTTTTGACCTCAGTTCAGAACTTGAAGACGTTCCCATCTTTTCTGTGAGAGAAGCTGAACAGCCCTAATCATTAAAATATTAAAGTGGCAAAATAAATTCTGCCTAATTTAATTTTAATAATTAATAAACATTGCTTTGATCGTGATTGAAAACCAAGCACTCAGAAGACAACGGAATGAACTGGTAAAGTTTAAGGAACAATAAAATCATAACTGTGTCCTACTTCTAAAGTCCATTTGTTTGAACTCAGGTCACTTGGTTTATTTGTGTGAGGCTGCCTCTAACAGTTCTGGTTGAAAACATTATCAGCAGGTGTGTTTTGGTGAGCTAACAGGAAACTATCATAATTTAAGTGCATTTCCAGAGCAATTCAGAGAGGTCTCAAGCCTCGTGCAGCGAGATACAGCACTCCTGTGTCCATCAGACTCTGTGTGACTCCATCATCTGGTCCAAAAAATAGCAGGAGCTGGAGTACAGCATGCAGCAGATTTAAACTGGGGCAGCTTCTGCTTCAGAGCTATTACTGAGCAGGCTTTTGTACTGTAAAAGCTTATTAAATGCATGGTAAGCTTCAAACACATCGGTGTTCTGTTGAATGTAATTAGACTATTACCATGGTTAAATTAGTACACTTGTTTAGTTTTTTCAGATGGAGGCCTTAAAGAATAAGTCTGAGGAGAGCCTTTGCCTTGAATATTTTCTGATGCAAATATCCGTTGCAATCTCCTAGCTCCGAGATACACAACATTAATTTTAACACGTTGCTCACACTTGGAAAACAGCGTTGCTAACATGTTGTTTACCATGTTGCTAAGTGGAAAACAGCAAGTTGGCTCCTGTATTTTCAAAACCACAGATATTTTTGAAGCCTTTAAACTAATTAGACTTTTCCATGGTGCAGATTGCAATCCCAAAATTCTTGGCTTTCCTGTGGGCTCTGGGAAAATGCAGGTTTCTTGACCTTCCCATCAGCAGGGATTCACAGCTGAAAAAAAGTTAATTCTGAGCTGTGGATCTAGAGGACACTGAGTGGTGAGTGGCCTCTTAGATGAGCACAGTGGGGTTTTCTGTAGGACTTGACTAAGTAGCTGCAAGATCTCTGATGCCCCTAACTGGTGACAATTGCAATATTTCCTTTTCTGAATGGCATTCAGGCATGTCTACTGGAACAATTATTGTCTGCAAAAATCAAAGCCATTGAATAGATGCATCTGAAAATGTAGGTAGGGATGAGCTTAAAGAATCCCCCGAAATCAATACAGAACATTTTCTATTATTTAATATCTTAATGCAGTTAATAATTATTTATGAGACAGATTCTTTAATGCTGCCTAGTGGTAGTGGAGAGAGAGTTGATTTTGTTTGCTCACTTGTGATTCAATTGTAAACATGGGAGAGGGAATGAGCCTTCCTAATTTGACTATATCTGGCCAGTCCCTTAAAAACAAATACTCGTCAGACCCTTCTATTTTTCCACACATTTTTGGAGTGAGAACAAATGCTTTTCCCTTAGCATTCTTGAGAGACTGTTATATGATGAGCTGTGACTTACTGTTGTTTAAAAAACCCCAAAGTAAACAAAACAACATTTACTCACAAGGAGGCACAATATTTGTCATGTTTAACCTTGTTTGTTCAGTGGAGATAAGAAACTGTCTGAAGGCATCAGGAACCAGGAGATTTTAACTCATACAGTAATTAATTTATTTTGTTAGAATATGTTTACAGTTCCTCTGAGGACTGGCTGAGGTAGGGGCACACATGGGGCAGAGGATGTTTGTTCTGAACACTGAGTTGTGTGTGAGCATGAATTTCTGTGGGATCTTTTTTTTTTCTTTTTAATTAATTCAGAGAGTAAATTTCCAAATATTTTTCATATGGAATTTTAAATGGGTGGTAGTTATACAGATAGTGGTGTAAGAAAGGAAGTGCAGATTCTTTCTTCACAGCTGTAAGAGCAAATCCAAAAATAATGCCTGGAGAGTGATCTCCATGTCTCCCACCTGGCACTGCTTTCCTGATTGCATGTGATAAAGAACAGGTTTTGTGTTAAAATTCTGCAAGTGGCTTGGAGAATGTTGAGAATTGGTTTGAGGAATTGAGAGGGTTTTTTTTGTTTGTTTGTGTTTACAAGCTCATCAACATTCTTGGTTTGTATCAACGCCTTAAGACTCGTCAGGCTTTGTGTCTGACTGTGGTGATTTACATTTTTTAAATGATTTTTTTATGTGTGTGAAAATGATATTTTTAGAGAGGCTTCTTTCCCCAAATAGCAAGTGATCAGGCTACCTCCTCTGGGACCCAGCTGAACTCAAATATTCATGTTGCAAGATTTCTCACAGCCAGCATATAGCCTGATTGCCTACATTGGCCGAGGCTTGGTCAGATTTTCTTTCAAACTTAGCACTGCCCAATATCTGTTAGAATTTGCCTCTTTGCCTTATGGAAATGAGTTTCTGGACATAGGAAAGGAGCTTCCTTTCCATCTAACTGATAGCTTCCTTCCACAACAGATACAAATCAGTGTAGGTGTCCCTGCCCATGGCAGTGGGGTTGGAACTAAATGATCTTTGGGTCCATTCCAGCCCACACTGTTCCAGATTCTGTGATCTGACACCTGTGAGACTATAACTGGGGCTGGGGCAGTATTTTCTATGTGTAGCCCTGCCCATGGCAGTGGGATTGTTTTTTTTTTTTTTTTTTGATAAATACATCTTGATTTACGTGGCAGAATACAATTGTTAAAATAGCTACAATTTCTGAGTATTTAATTTCTGCTGCAACTGTTTTTTGACATGAAACCACAATACCCACTACAGAATATCAGCTACCTCTTCATCAAATGGATTTTGATAAAATATCTGGAGTTAACTTGGGGCACGCTTGGGTCTGTAAAGGGTTGTGATGCATGGGGCTTCTGCCCAAGCAGTCCATGAAATAACCTCAGCCTAAATTTATAAAGCAAAGGCAAAATGCCTTTTTTTTTTTTTTTTAACTAATCAATATTGAAATGTATAATTATTTAGCGGAGTTTGCCTAAAGATGTGTAGTTGCATAGGATCTTTTGTCTTCCTCTGTTGGAAACAGTTGACTTTATCATGAGAGAGAATAACAAAGATGTTCTCAAACTTTGCCAGCCACTAAACCTGCCTGCCCCAGTCTTAGTTCTGAGCCTGTTTATATGAGTGTTGAACCCTCATCTGGGTTGGTTTCTGAATTTAAAAAAAAAAGGGCAAAGTAAAGAAGTGGTATAAATGTATTTATACCAGAAGTCTTGGGCTTCTTATGTACTTGCAGCGTAGTACACTGTGGGTGTAGTATCCATTTTTGTGGTTTTTTGGGGTTTTTTTAAGTATTCTATTTTTACAAAATACTCTTTATTGTAAAAAAAAAAGTTTTTAGGTTTGCTTAAAAGTGAGACTCTGGAAACTTAATTCAATTGCATAAAGAACATTATGCTCTTCTACATGAGTAGTAAACAACTGTTTCTACAAATTAAACAAGGTTGTTACTAGCCTTTTTTTGAAGCAAAATACCTTTTATGCTGCTAGTTTACAAAACATTCTTAAAATATAGTTAATGCTTCAGGGTACTCTCAGGGTGGCAGTGGAATGTACTGCTGAATAAATGGGTTTTCTGGATTCTTTGCATTGATATTTCTAATAGCAATGGTAATTTTTTTCTGATAGTTTTATGGAAATATTTCATGAGGGAGAAAAATCAAGATAATATTTGCTTGTCCTTCTGCTGTGCAAATGAGCCGGTAAATCATCTGACACCTGTTTGTTTGGCAAATAAGTGAATTTGCATGAACTGGCAGGTGG
This sequence comes from Urocynchramus pylzowi, assembly GCA_013397555.1. Lineage (NCBI taxonomy): Eukaryota > Metazoa > Chordata > Aves > Passeriformes > Fringillidae > Urocynchramus > Urocynchramus pylzowi. The sequence goes on along the minus strand of VZRH01006723.1, from coordinate 399,585 downwards.
AATTAAGGATTAGAAAGAGATGAAAGCAGTTTTAAGGGATTACTTCCAAAGGTTTGTGGAGTTGTAGCCTGTTGTATTACTAATGCTGAGCAGAGAGAAAAGCTTCCCACCAACAGATGTCAGAAATATTTGAGGTTTTCTTTATGAAACACCTCGGAGTGCTCGTGGGTATGCAAGTGTCATGGCAGTGTAATTAGAAAAGTCCAGCAAAACCTGGTGCCTGCACCCCCAACTCCCTGTGGTGATCAGGTGTGCCCAGAGTGGACCTGCTTTGTAAGGAGTGGAGAATTAAAGAAGGAAAAGGGCAGCTTCCCAGGGAAAGGAAACTGCAGCGAGCTGTGTGAAGGAAACCAAAACAGCCAAGGTGTTTAACAGAGAGATGTAGAGTCACAAAGTGGTAACACATCATTAGTGAATAACATGATGATAGAACTAGAGAAAAGCAGGACAAAGGTTTGCCTGTCCTTGTCAGCATGTCCATGGCAGCAGTGGCACTGTCTGTGTTGCTTGTTCAGGTTCTTGTGCTGGGAAACCAGACAGGCTTGGAGAATTTTGGGTCAGTCAGGCTTGTCCTGGAGGTGTGTGAACAAGTTCAAGGTAAGAGATGAGAAATCCTGATGAGATACAAGGGAAAAAAGTAAAATTGAGGATGGTCAAGCACTGGAAGGAGAGACTGGCGTCTCCATCCTTGGAGATACCCAAAACTTGACTGAGCAGCATTAATTTAATTGACTGTGCTTTTAAGCCAAGTAGGACTAAATATCCCTCTGTCCTCAGTCAAGGTTACAATTTCACGTTTGACCTGTGGAAGAGTAGCTTTTAATTGAATCCTGTGTGGTGAGGTTCCTTGGGGAGTGTCCTTGCTGTGCCCTGCTCCCAGCCTTTTGGGACTCCTGGGTGCTCTTGGTTTCCCTCATCCCAGATGGCATCCTGCTGGCAGGAGCAGTGCCTGCACTGACGTCCTCTGGGGAGCTCCTGGTGTGTCAGAGGTCTGAAACACAGGGCTTCTTCCAGCTCTGAGGAACAAATAAATCAAATGCAGCTATTAAATCTACTTAGGATTCCTTTGCAGGGATTCCCAAGCTGAGTCATGGGATTCGTAGTCAAGGACCCAAGTTGTAATTAAGAAAGATGATAGACTCGGAACTTTTCCAAAACTAATTCATATTTAGCTCTCACTCTCCACAAATCGTGTGCATTATCGGCAGTATTTTATTGACTGCACTTTTTCATATTGGAAATTACTGGAGTATATAGCCTTAATTTTGGAAAGGCTTTTAAAAGGTACTCAGGAGCACAACTGACATAGAAATTGAATTGTTGTCATTAGAACAGCTTTATGCAAAGGCAAGGAAAACTCAAGCCAAGCACTGTATGCTGCAGTCCTTCATTACAGATTGTTTCAAAGAGGAGAAAAATGAGAAACAAACGATCAACCTTGTCTTGTTCAGCCCACAGGGCTTTTGCACTGTGGGATGGGCAGTGTCCACTTCCACAGTCTGAGTATTTCCAGGAAATTGTTTAGATATTTTGCACCTTTTCAAACAGTAGGTGTGGTGTGCTTACAGCTTTGATTTAAGTATATGTTTAATAAATATACTTTATGTACTTTTATATATATATGTACTAAGTATATATTTATATACTTATTTCACATTACATATTTATATTTTTGTATGTATTTTTATATTATCATTCTTATACAATATTGTTAATATACAGTCTGTATATCCAAGCCCATTGTTTAACACAGTGGTGTGGCATCATACTCATTTCCTATAGCTCTTGATTGTCCTAGAGGAAACGTGATCCTGAAGGAAGGAAGTGCCAAAGCTCTTTATGAGTGGCTGAAACTCTCTTTTCTGTGAGAAGGACATTGTTGATTCAAAGAGTGTCCCCTCAGCTGACTGGAGCTGAGCAGAGGAGAAGTTCCCATAGAGAAAAAACCTTGGAGAAGTTCCCACAGAGCAAATCAGTGCATGTGAGGATTGTGGATGTTCTCCCTCATCCCCATCAGAGGTAGCAGAAATTTGGAGCTTACTTTGAAGTGCCCTGGTCACTGCAGGCCAGGTAGGTAGTGGCTAATGCTGTGTTGTAGCCACGAGATGAATTTTGGATTTATTTTCAAACCAGTTAGTAGAGTAACTAGAGCCATGTATAATCACCTTCTTAAAAAAAAAAATAACCTGTCAGAAGTTTTATGCATAGTAAATGTGAAAGCTACAATATGGAACAAATTATCAAATGGCTCAAGTTCAGAGTCTCTTTGAAAGCTACAGGGGGGGGTGTGCAGAGGAAATTGCATTTGTATCTTACACCTGACAAATTGAATTACAGCAACAAATCTGTATCATTACAATTCAGAGACCAGGATTTCTTCTTGGAGCTGGGTAATTAGAAGCAGGACTATACTTGAAGGTTCAAATTGGATTCTTAGAAAGAGTGCCTTACATGAATATGACCTATAAAGAAATCAGTGTTTTCATCTCTTCTATTTTAAGAATTTTGAATCATAATGTAAAGTGACTCATCCATTATTTCCTCATCTCTTCATCAGCAAGACGCACAAGAAATTATTCCTTTGATTGTTTCTCTGCAAATGGGAAATCTTTACAGTTTCTTCTCTTTTCAGCAGGCATTCATAAATCCAATTAACATTAATGAGTCTCACATGTGTGCGTCGAGAGAGAAGCAAGTGGACCTTTTGTCTCTCTGAGTATGTTTTTAACTGCAGAAAAAATGAAATGAAGAAAAAGCTTTTGGTTAATAACGGGTTACGAAGTCAGTAGCTCCTGTCTCATTTTGCAGTAGCTAACACATTCCCCTGGTTCTCTCTCCCCTGTCAAGGGTCCTTGTAGGAGCTGTAAATGCAGGATGAGCAGTGCTGTTGGTGAGGTGGAGAGCACTATTATTACCTCCAGTTCTAAGATTAATTACTAATAGGTCATGTTTTCAGCCAAGTGGCAGGATTGCAGTAGGGTTAATGTGACTGTGCTTCTGTCTCATGACATAACTCCATGGGAACAGAGGTAAAAAAAATAAAAAATATTAATAGCTCAGTGACCTATAAAGAAGAAATACTTAGTGCCCTTCTTTAGAGGTTCTGTTGCCTCTCTGAAGAACAGGATTGATGTTGCAAGAAGTTAGTGACATTTTGTGTTATTCAGCAACATTTCTTGTTTACTTACGGGCGCTCTTAGAGCAGTTACGACTTTCCCAATGACACAGGAGGTCTTGATCAAGCTCAGTGCTGTTAGCAAGTGAATGGGGTCTTAGTAAATTAAATATTGCCTCTAGGAAAGCATCTGCTCCTGTTGCTGGCAAAACAGTCTGAACACGGGGTATTTTGCTTAATTTAATTTGCTGCAAATTAACACCAACATTTGATTACTGATGTGGGTATTGGGGTTGGGAAAGAAGACTCCAGTTGAGGAAGCGTTTCCTTGAATTTGGCAGTGCTGAAGTTTGGGGTGGGGTGGGTGGTTCACAGCAGTGCCACAACCCACCAGAAGTCCCACTAAGGTCCTCCCACGGTCCCCCACCACCCAAACCTGCTGTGTGTCCCCAGAAGACAGTCACAGCTGACATGTGAAAAGGCTCCGAAGAGCTCAGTGTGGTATAAATACACTGAAACCATATGGTCTATCAGAATCATAATATCACTTCAGAGGTTTAGAAATAGTGTGTTTATTAGCTGAAATCACTTCAAAATTTTCATTGAAGTGAATAGCTGTAAGTACTCAATATAGTTGGTATTTCCACACAAACCTTTCTGTAGTTTGGTTTGGAACAGAAGTCACCATCATTCACCCCAAAAAAGAAGAGTAGAGGGCTCTTGGGGTATCCCCTGTGCCTGACAGCCATCCAGTAGGATCATGATTATGCTTTGACAGAGCTGTAGACTACGACTGACTCCATACAGGATGATCTAATGTGTGCATCTGTATCTGGTGCTCTATGCTTTAAAATAACTGTTGTTGCACTTTTCTGCCCTTAAGAATTTCCTGAAACTATTACTATTTTGCAACCGTGCTTCCTTCGTGTTATTTGAAACGAGGCCCATTTTGTCCTGACTAATTGCTGTTTCCTTGATGGTTACATCCTTCAGATATTTGTAAGCTGTAAGAATCCTCATTACTTGCACCTTTTCCAAGCTTGGCATGCTCAGCTGTTTTCCTTTCTTCATCTATCAGTTCCTCTAGTTTTGATGATGGCGTGGCTTTTGTTTGAACTCGCTCCAGCATTTCAACATAAATCCGTCAAAATGCCTCCCAGTAGTCTGTTTAAAAGGTGAAATTAGAAGAATTCCATGGATGTTGCTAGTGCTTCCTTGATGTGTAGATACCTGGGGGTGGGCTGTGCAGTCTGTCTGTATTGTGGCATGTGCTTATTCTATACATAGTCTCACTAGCATCATTGGGACCACTCATTTCACTCTATTCTTATCATTTCCCTGTCCCTCCTCCACTCCTCAGAGTCCTGGTCACAAATGCTGGGTTTGGCTGTGGGTAGAGTTTTTTAGTTTCCTGGAGTCTCTACTTGTGCTGTGACTTTTCTGTTGCCTTTGATGCACCCGTTAGAATTTTCAACTTCTCAAGAAGGTGCTTTGATAAATTCTGGGTTAAAACACTTGTAAGATAGGCTTGTTTGTATTTTGTAAGAATAATGTGATCCTTGTCAGGAGCTGACAGATTTATTTCCTTCTGCACTATTAATTGCTCTAAGTTGTGTATGTGTGTGGATGTATTTGTTCTTTTTCCTGTGACAGAAGAGAATTAAACATGAATTACTTCTACACAGCGACATAAGTTTTATTTCTGACCTCTTTGTCTTTTAATCTTTGTCTTCTTTTCCCCTGGTGTGTTTTTTTTCTCTGTCTGTGGAAAATCTCCCTAGCTTGATGAGCATTTTGTGTTGTCCTACCTGGTGCAAACCTCACCTTGGTGGTTCCATTCATTTTGTAGCACAGCTCTTTGACCTCCCAGTCAACTTTAGCTGACTTTCCTTACGTGATTTTTGGAGATGATCTGAATCCACTGAAGGCTTCATTTTTGTGGAGAAAAAACTCACTCAAATTTGCTACTTTCATGGCAAATATTTAGAAATACAAGCGTTTTGTTGGACTTAGATCTCACTGTTGATTCTCATGCAGTTGTACAGTTTAATTTTCTCAATTTTGCCACCCTGACTAGATTGTCATTCTCATCACTTACCTACTGCAGCCATCATTTCTTCATAGACTGAATTTTTAAAATGCCAGACAGAAATTGAATGAAGTTGAGCTTCAGAGCAGACAAATGCTAGTCACCCTAAATGCATTTTTACTTCTAAAAAAATATGAGAGCAGTCAAGACATGCAGTTATTTAATCTGAAGAAGCATCTTGCTTTTTCAACATCCATTTCCCAGGGATGCCTGTAGACTGCCAGGCTGCAGAAACACACATTATTGTCAACTTTTTCATAACAGGATTAGCTCCTACATCTGCCTGTTCTTTTTCACCCTTCATGGCTGCAGGGAAGCACAGGACATAACTGGCTGTGATTTTGTGTTGCTTGGCTTTGGGGTGACCCTTCTGTTTCCTTCTGTCCCCCTTTCTGTGTGCTGGGGGTGAGGTCCCTGTGGGGTGGCACGGCCACCGTGCTTTCACCCTGGCTGAAGTGCCAAGCTTGGCCATGAAAGGAAGGAAAAGAAGCATTATAAAACCTTAAAAGGCACTGCTGAGGAGTTGTTATGCACACTTGAAAACTTTAAAAAATAAAATAAAATCCTGGGGTACCAAGATTGCCTGGTGGGTGTTCATTTTTATGACAGAGCTCTGTATTTGAGAAGTACTTGGAAGAAAATAAACAGATCTAGTGATTACTTTCCTTGAAGTCACTAAACACTTGTTTTAAGGGAAAAAAAAAAAAAAAAGTTAAACTTCAGTATTTTATGTTTCTTGCTGGTTCTGCTTTGCTTTACTTTTCTTTTTCGTGTGCCTTTTTGTATATTTTTGCTCTCTGCCTATACCTCCCTAATGCTTGCCTTTTCTTTTTTTTTTTTTTTTTTTTTTAATTTTTTGAGCTTTATGCCATTTCGTATCCCAGATCTTTCCAAGCCATTTTTCAAAACTGGATGCCATTTTAGAAGTAGATTAACTGCCTTTGCTCAGTCTGAAAATGAGAATTCGAGCTCTGAGCTTTTGTTCTGACATTTATGTTTTTTTGTCAGAAGTAAAGAAGTGTTTTTGATTGTGTTGTAAGAATAAGGTCTCTAATACAGTCTTAATTGCTTTGCTTGTTACTTTGTTAGACCTGGTACAGATTTAATGATACCATTGCAGCTGGCATTTAGCTGATTGGAAAAACATGACAATTTTTTAATTTGGGTATTGCAAATGAGAGAATTGTGAAACTGATTTATGCTACTCTTATTTTGCTTGTAAGTTTGCTTTGCTACTCTTATTTGGCTTGTAATACTCCCCATTTATTCTTACATTTAGGTTGGACAAGCAGGGTGTGATAGCATGACAGTGAAAATATGTCTTCTAGAATTTTCTTGCAGTAAGTTTTTTTTTTTTTTTTTTTTTTTTATGGCAAGGAGGATA
>VZRH01006723.1:375333-385862 GCA_013397555.1 Urocynchramus pylzowi | reverse complement strand
AAGATCTTTAGGTAGGAAACACAGTGAGAAGCACAAGGACTCATCAGCTCCTTTGTCCTTGTCTTGTTGGGCTGGAGAAGTGGAGAATTTCCCCTTTTCCCTGTGAGTGGATTCTCATCTCAGAGTGAGCCCTACTCCACCTATTCCCCCTGCTGTAGGGAATTTCCTTTGCTTTGACCAGTTCTGCTCTTTGCAGGTTGCTCGCATGGCCTTGGGTTTTTGCTTGGTTTTGGTTTTCCTTCTGTTTTATTTAATCAGTTTATGCTTTTAATTCAAAATCTGGAGTTTAGGGCATATAGCATTTAGAGATGGTAGTTTAAAATTACAGCAACTTCTTTTTTTTCCCTCCCTCCAGATCCCTCAGTAATTATAAGAAGGATAGATTATTTTATCTACAGCTTTTCCAGGCACAGTAATTTAGTCAAGAAGGTCACCCCTTTGCTCCTATTCAAAAATCTGGTTTTGCAACTTTAAACATTGTATATTCCTGTGGGTATTAGCCTAATAAGAGAAATATAGGGAATGTTGAAGTGATTTTGTGGAGGTCTGATAAGGATGGAAGAGTTTAATTGTTAGCTGTTGTTAAGATAATAACTGTTTTATGTTAATATACCTTATTGACAATTTACAAATAAATCAGGCTTGGAAGTAAGATAATCTTAGAAGACTACATAGCAGGTTTAAAGTAAATATTCCTGGAAATGCATTTTGTGAGCACAGTCCAACTCATCCCTGACACATTACTTTGAAAGAGATGCTGGTGTGTTACATTCCTGTCTTTTATTACTAAATAATGAACACATAGACACAGTGCAGCTCATATGAAGATTTTTTTTTGTGGCCTGTAGAGAATCACTGACAATTCTGGCTGGCTTACAGAAAAAGACTTTTTATCTGGCTTTTTATTTTTTATGTCTATCTGAATGCAGTTTCTTTGGGGAACAGTTGGGATGAATTCTGGGCTGGATGACAGACATTTTCAGTTCAGAAGACAGGTATTAGTCAACTTTGGGCAAATAAAGCAGGAACAGAATTTTGCTGTTGGGTGGAGGATGGCAGGGTTCTATCTCTCTCTAGTTTATGCATACTTCCTTTGAGTTCTCTGCCAAGCTCAGAAACATGTTTGGATGCAGCACAGATCTCACTCCTCATTGGAATGAGAAAGGATAGCTTTGGGCAGTAGAGTTTGTATCCAATCACACACAGCCTGTCTGTGTCAGCCTTAAGCTGCAGCTGCTGTTTTCTGTCCTGCCAGCAGCACAAATCCAGCATAAAATCCCTTTCACCTATGCCTTCAGATCTGAGCTAGCCCAGGCTGCAGCTCCAGCAGTGATTTGGTGGCATGCAGCTTTGGCATCCATAAACATGGATGAAGGCATCTTGGGCATCCACCTTGGATGACTGGGATCTGCAGTGCCATCCTTGGTTTAAGAGTGTGCAAGGGAATAAAGGAGAGGGCTGATTTCTGAGAAGCAGAGGAGGAGGGCTGGAAATACAAGCTTTGTTCTTAAAAGGCTCTGGCCCTCATGAATCGTAGCTCACCTCCATCTATGCTATGGCCAGCTATCCATTGTGATGAAATCATAAATATGTGGGGGCTTTTTGAGAGCTGGGAAAAGGTTTTTGTGTTAGAGATCCATAATTACGTGATTTTATGTTCATATCTTATATGCCTTCAGTTTTAACTACTTTTGGAGGCTATATCAGCCTTAAGAAGGCTTTGAGTACTGTCAAACTGTTGGATCAGAGGCAAATGAGATGGGAAATAATCAGTATGAGCTGCTGAGGTAAGGTGGATGGGTGAGAATGGACTGGGGGGGTTGGCTGTGTTAGCTGTCATCACCAAGGTGAGAATGAGAAGAAAACTTAGAACCACTTGTATATTTTTTCAATCATTGTTATTGTTGCACTGGAATAGAAAAGGTATGATGAAATGTATTCTTTAGGGCTGTTGTAAAGGGGAATTAAAAAGACTACAGCAGGTGTTTTTACAGAGAAGACTGTGGAGATGCCAGGAAAGAGCTGCCTGTGACCTGGCTGAGGATGAAGTAGAGTTACAGCACCTCAAGGGAGATGGAGGGTGAAGGTTTGGTCATAGGTTTATCCAGAGGGACACTTTTCCAGGAGAGGGAACTACCCCTGGGAGCAGCCCTGACAGCTCAGCTGGCTGATACCAGTGCAGCCTAATGGGCTCATGCTTTCATTCCCAAGGAATTTAAATTCCACTGTACTCAGTTTTTAGCTCCTATAAACGCCATAATTTGAAGCAGCCTAAACTGGTTATTTTATAGTATAGATTCACATATTTGATTTAGATTATTACTTAAAGTTTAATGTGTCTGGTTAAGCCTCTCACAGTATAAACCAACATTTAAAAAAGGACAGTTCAAGGAGAAGCTTGTAGTTCCTAGCCATTCATGGCTCAGGTATCTTTTCTTACAGCTGTTAAATACTGCTTCATCCCTCTGACTGAGGAAGGCATTTTGGACTTTGCCTTAGACCTATGTTCTCTTTTCCTCTCCAGTGTTTATTTGTTCTTCTAAGCTTATTACTTTTAATAATTTTTCTTCTGTTGTATAAGTCAGCTTTTCCCAAAGCCTGGATTTTTGGGGATGGGCAGACATCTGTAAAGCTGGCTGTGTATCTGACTTGACAAACCAAAAAGGAAAAATTATTGAACAGTTCAACTGGGAAATAAAAGTAATGTATGTTTGGGCAGTTCTTTTTCTTTTCCAGTTCAGGGGAAATCCGACATGGAACAATATTCAGTAACCACACTATTCCCTATTGCTTCCCATGTTGCTAATGTGGATATTTAAAGGAAAGTCCCAAAGAATGAAGGACTGTGAGAAAAGAGTGAAGCAGGATAATTTTATTTTTCTCTGTAATCTTAGGTCTGTTAAAACATCCACCACACCGGGGCAGCAGTCAGCAAGCGTAGGTTGTCTGAGCTCCTGCTCCTGCCTCCAGGGTGGAATATTTGGCATTCTGGAGGAGACCAGCAATTGATTTTGAGCGTCTGTGTGGTTTCTTTTGAGGCACACTCATCTTCTGATCTGGATTAACGAGCAGTTGCTAGCTGCTTGGGTTGGCGTGTATGAAGAGGAGAAAAGATGCAGAAGTGTGTTACCAGCCGATGCTCCTGTCAGCATCTCTGTCTCCAGTCTTCTCACACAGGTTGTGAGGATCATTTTGTGGATATGCACGTGGTACATCAGCCATGTCTGCTTATCTGCCAATGGGAGCTCTTTGTTTCAAGTTCCCCTATTTCCTCCTCCTTTGGATTGCTGATGTACAAAAGGTAATTTTCTCACTGTAACCTGTGGTTAGAAGGGGGTTTACTGGCGTTACAGGTTCATTTTCACTCCCCCAAGGTTCATATTGAATGTTAAGTCCCTCTCTTGGTGACAGCTGTGAGGTTTTGTGCCATTGACCCTTTAGAGAACATGGTGAGAACCTGGTGGATGATGAATGCACTGCAGGCTCCAGAGGCTCCTTCCATTGATTTTGCTCTTCATCAAGTCCCAAACCCCACTGAGAACAGGCCAGGGTCTGAGCAGGAGTGTTTGTGTGTATTATTTCATACTGGTTTTAAATGGTGTTAGCATTCTGATAGCCTCACTGATAAAGTGTTGGTTTTTTGAGATTAATCAATTATTTTGGTCTTTGTAGAACTGATTTTAATGGACGAAAGGAAATTTTGTTTCCCAAAAAAAAAGAACCAACAACAGAAAATTCAGCTCGTCACAGTTCAATAGATGCCTTAATAGAAGAACTGCTTCTGTAATGTTATTTAAATGACTTAAAATAAATAAGTGCATGAGAAAAGCAAAAGTCTTAGGTGAAGTATTTTGCAACATGTGCTTTCTGGCTTAATCATGCTTGTCCATGCTCTTGAGGAGGCTGCTGGGATTTACATGTGAATTGAGGGAGTTCATTATGTACCTAATGACTCCTTCAGGTTTGGTCCTTATATTTTAAAGCAGTTGTTATCCTCTGCAGATCTATAGCGTTGATTTAAACTATTGTGTGACAAATCCCATTAAGGTGATGAGTTTGTTATAATCTGTAATAAATCCTTTTGGAAACGTTGTGATTATCCCTGATGTTCTCTCAGCCCATAGATTCTATCATGCAGTGAAAGTAAATTAGTCTGACGAGGGAGAGAAAACGAGTAAGAATCGGAAAGTCTCGCGTACATAAAACATGCTTGGAGTGTCTGAAGAAGGAGTGCAAGTATCTTTTGAATGATAACATTCTATCAAAGCTATTAATAGTCAGAAGGAAAGTAACTTATTCTTCTTTTTGAAGAAGAGCACTGGATGTGCTCCTGGTTTTAGTCCCCATGCACATTTTCCTGATGTGGATGGCAGTGAGTATCACTGGCCTGAAATGGTTACTCACTCACCAGGCCCTGCATGTTGAGAAGATGGACAATTGAATATCAACATACAAAGAAATCCTGGTTTTTGTACTTACACATTGGGTATGTGGCAAGGAGCCAGTAAAAAAATCTGACCTAGGAGGACTGAAGCATCTGGCTACAACATTATTGAGAAAAAATGCAGCGCAAACATGAAAAAAATGTAGTAATGTAGATAAATTAATTAATCTCTGGATGTCTTGGTAAGGGGCCCAACTTATTTGTAATAAATCTTGGAGCCTTTTCAAGATGGAAGTTCTTTTGAACTGTCAGCTTGTATGTATGTCTAACAAAACCTGTAATTAGATTGGCATACTGAGTAGGTTCTGGCTTCACAGTATTGAGAATGCACAGTGGTTTCACCAGACTGAGGATGGAATAAGGGCTCTGTTGAAGTCAATAAAATATGTGTATAAATGTTAGTAGGGTTAGTTTTTTTATCTAAAAGTATGTAACAGAATTGGCTACTAGTAGCTGGTTCTGTGTATTAAAATGAATTTAAATGTTATAATATTGTTTAAGTGACTTGCAAATCTTGTCTTAAGTAGGGATGAATTATCCATTCCTGTTTTGTCTTCCTAAAATAATTAGAGGGAGAATGTTTTCTCCAAAAAACCAAGTGCAGTGTCTACAAACATTGGCATTGATTATCATCCATCTGTACTTTATGTGTAGGTAAAATACATGTAGGTGCCTATCTTATGTGTATGCTTTTTAAGTATGTACAGGTCTCCTGCTCAACTTTTAACCTTCAGCTCCATAATTTAGGTTGCATGTCCCTGAACTGTTTGCACAAATATTTTGTTGTTACAAGCCTACCAACATATCAACCTGCTTTGTTCTGCACATGCCAAACCCTTCAACGTTGTGTTTTAGTAAAGCTGCTCTGAATGGCCCTCACTGCTTTAAAGCCAGAAGTGTCAGCAGACTGCAGGTGCATTCCAATGTCCAAAGTATTTATTCTTTCTGCTAAATTGTATCCTGGAATGGTTTGGATTGGAAAGGATCATCTGATTCCACCCTTGCCATGGGTGGGGGCACCTTCTACTAGACAAGGTTTCTCAGAGTGTGGTCCACAATGGCCTTAAACACTTCCAGGGATTGGGCAACCTGCATTTTTTGTGGGTTTGTTTTTGTTTGTTTGGTTGGTTGGTTTTTGATTTTTTTTTTTTGTGTTGTTTGTTTTTTCCCAGTGAGAATAAATTGGACAGAAAAATGTCTCTGCCATGCAAAGATTATTCAACATTTTAATTTTCTCCTGCTTTAAGTCTTAAGTGGCATCTCCAGACTGTCTGATGAGCAATGAACAGGGCACAGAATATTCATTGTGCTGGATAATTTTTTTTTCCTTTGAATTTTATGTATTGGAAGCAGGGCTGTGTGTAGAAGGGTGAGGGGTTAATGTGTGTTTTCCAGGGTGGCAGAGGGTTAAAGGAGGGAGTGGGAGAGAAGAGTGAGGAAAGGCTGAATAGGTGCATGGATGGTTTAATGTTATTTTTAAGGCTGAGTTGTGAAGGAAAAGTCTGTTGTTCCTGTAATCTGCCAATTAATTGTTTTCACTGTTTGTTTGGAGATTGACCAGCAGTAGGTGGGAAATGCCAAATAACAAGAACATATCCTCTTGAAAGAATGTTATTTCTAGTAGGGCTCTGGCCAAAGCCTTCTACCCAGCTCCTGTTGCACCCCTTCACTGAGAGCTCTGGAACTGGAAAATCCTGTAGGAACTTGTGTTGTGCAGAGAAGTGTTCCATAGTCTGGCTGGTCCTGAGGCCAAAGCAAAGGCTGCTATTTAAACAAGTGAAAGAATATTCTCACTGAATATCCTGCTGTTCATTGCATTGCTCCTAAATGTCTTGGAAATAGATCCAAAGCTCCAGAAAATTCCTCTGTGAAGTTCCTTTGGGTTTTTTGAGGATTTTGTCAGAGGATCTAACAGTCTATTTTTGAAATTTGGTGTCTGTTACCACTGATGTTTTTATTTAATTTTATTTATTAGTTTTTCCTTTTGACAAGGTAGCAGTTCTCTGCCTGGGGCTCTCTAGGTGTTTTCATAGCTTGCTTTCTCCAGCATAACTCAGTGGATACCAGCAACTTTTGTTACAGCTAGTCTTTTTTTTTTTTTAAATTATTAGGTTTGTGTGTATTAGGTTGTATTTTGCCAAACAAACCCTCCAGGATTCTGTGTTTATTGAGGTGATGCTAAATGTTGATAATTTAGGAGGAGCTGTCATTCTGCTGTATTGTTATACTGCAGCTTCTTAAGAAAAAAACCAAAATTCTTGACTATGTTCACATTATTTAGTCAAGCATTTTTCCTCCTAATTTTGGGAGGCAATATCTTTCATGTACCCTCTCTCAATCTCCCTCCCAGTTTCTTACTTTCTCTCTCACATAGTATTTAATTTCTATGGCCTTCCATTTGCAATTATTTGGTATCTCCTAGAGAAAGAAATGGCCAAGATTACCAGAGGCAGCACTTTCCCAAGATTATTTATTTTCCCCCAATTTACTCTGACTATTGTAGCAGTTTCTGAAGTCATCTGACCAAAAATTTCCATGTCCTTTGAGAGGAGGTGACAAGATATCAGGATGAAAGCTGATCTGTCCTTGAAGATGCCTGTTGAAGCCTTTAAACCATGGAGCTTTACTTTTACTCATCAGGCTTTCATTTTCTCGATTGAAAACTCCCAAACTGACCTCTGAGTGTTTCAAAACCAATCTCAAAACACTTACCCAAAATTTCCAAGCATCTTCCAGCCTGCCCCATGGAAGGGCAGGTGTTTCATCATCACCACTGCTCTCTAGGAAAAGATTTCTGCTGCTCAATCCTCGTTTGTGTCCCTGCTAATTCCCAGCAACCCTCAGACCCACTCGAGGCTGGCTGGTGTGCTGAGGATGCTCCTTCCAGCACTGAGCTGATGGGAGCAGCTCTTTAATGGGGGGTTATTTCCTTTGGTGCTATTATGTTTCATTAGAAGACTTCAGATCATCCAAAATGCAGAAATGTGACCCATTAGGTAAATGGTGAGCTTGTGACCTTTGTGTCTCTCGGTTTTAACACTGCTATTTTAACACTGCTTTTTTAACACTGCTATTTATTCCAGCCATGTTAATAGGTGTGCAGGGCTTTGTGCTCTGAATTGCATTTGAAAATTTTCATGTTAATAAATTTGGCTTGGGTGTGAGGAGAAACTTTAGGAATTTAAGTGCTTAAAACTTTAGGAGTTTAGGTGCTTACTTATTTCCAGGTTTAGATGACTATAGTGTCATGATTGTTATGAGTCTTGCTCTTGGCAAAACTATTGTTAATCTTTACAACTTCCAAAATGTTTGGATTCCTAAGTGTGAGTTTATGGATTGTCTCTTGATATTTATCTATTCATTTTTAAGGAAGCACTTCTCTTATTCTTACCATCTGTCCTTAAAACATAACCATGCAATGCTAGTTCCAGGCAGCTTGAACATGTCCCTGTTTTAAGTTTAATAAATGTGATGGTCTATTTGTTTGTGTAGATCTGGATCTGGTAACTCCTTTAGCAGCAGCAGGGGGACAGGTGGCCCTGCAGGGATGTCCTGTGCCCTGTGAGGTGTGTGAGGTTCTCCACCTCGTGGTTTGGGGCTCATCCTGGGCCTTGGCTGCTGAAGACTCTGCCTTGTTCTCCGAGTCAGTGACTGGGTGCTGCTCCTGGATCTGATTCTGCTGGGGGGGAACCCCTGGAGAATAAATATTGCTTGGGAGAGCAGAGAGCTCTCAGAGACCTATGAGATGTGACAGCATTCTGCTTAGCTGATAAATTGCAGTGTAGCAGGAAGGATGCTACAATGAGTATTGATTTCTTTTGTGCATGGAACTCATTTTGCTCCAGCTTGTGAATTGCCTTCATGAGCTGACAATCCATTAAGGATCACTTTGTGTGTCTCTTCCTTCATTATTGCTTCTTTTACTGCTTTCTGCTTTACTGCCTTTAAAATACATTGTCAAGGCAAAAATAAAATAGGTACAGGAGAAACTCTAATAGGAGCAAAGCAATTTGGCTCTTGGTAAATTACTTTATTGCAAAAAATATTTTACTAGGGGACAATCTACAAAGACAATTTCAAGGAGCTAAACATATTATATTAAAATTATTTTAGAGTAGGGTATCTCACCTAATGATTGTAATTTTGTGTCATGAAATGCACCTTTTATTGTAAGGTCATTTTTTTTTCCCGAAGTCTGAAGACCAAAAATACCAGTTTTATGTGAACATAATTTAGTCTTGTCCATTCTTCATGGCCACTTGATGCCTCATATTCTGAATATGGGCCAATGATACCTTCACAGATGCAATGCTTGATTTTTTTTCATGGACTGGAGGGTTGTTGCTTTTTATTCAGAGTAAACAGGGAAGCAGTATGTTCCTCTGTATTAATGTTTTTGCTATTTCAAGGAAGTAGATAAGTTTTGTGACACAAATGCCTTAATAGTGAAGTCATATTTTTCTGCTCAAAGATGTGGTATTTTCTTTGGCTATGTAATCACATTGATTAGGTTTTGTCATTATATAAAGGGATGGAATTAAGAATGTCTAGATAAGGTTATCAAATGTAGGACTAGCAAATCAAGAGGACCAGTGCATTGTACTCCATTATGGCAGGACGTGTGCTATGTTTGTCACCAAGATAATTTTTTAACTTAAAATAACTTGCCATGTGCATTTGTTTTGTATCCTTTTAGGGCTGTTTTGTTTGGTATTAGGCAAGTCTTACCCTCCCCTAGGTCTCCTTCTGTTAGCAGTGTCCCAGTCTCAGGGATGGATGCTGCCTCTCTGCAGAGTGATGATTTGTGTTCTAGTGGTGGAGAGCTCCACTGAGGAGCTGGACTCTGCATTTTTAGGGAACAGATGCTGCTCTTCAGAGCTGCTTTAAAACACCAGAACTAACGTGTCCTGTGGCTATTAAAATTTAGTTTAATGCAGTTAGTTACACAAGCAGGGTGGCTTTCACATTACAGGATTTTTCTGGTTTTCTGGTTTTGTCCCCCGGCTTGGACATTTGTGCGAAGCTCTGATTCATCTGCCTCCTGCAGCTTCTGGCAGCTCCCGAGTTCTGCTGCCAGGAACCTTGGCCCTGGTTGCTGCCAGGAGCTCTGTGCTGGGCAGTGACCTCATTAATGGCATCCCCTGGCACTCAGAGGCTGAGTGCTGCTCAGTCATTGCTCCCCCAGAGTGACTCCGAGTACATTGGGCTGAGTTGCTCTGTGCAAGTGCTTGCCCAGCTCTTGATACTTCTTTTCCTTCCATCTCTTCTTCCTTACACTTAAGGTTTTAGCATTGGCTGATCTGTATCTTCCCATTGCCTCTTGTTAGTGGCTTGAGGAGTTATGTTCTAGTCACTATCTATTTAAAAAAAATAATAGTAATGGAAGCCAATAAACACCATTTGGAAACTTGATTTTGTCTTGGTTTGCTTGGAAGACCATGGCAAAGGTACAGAGGTAAAATGAATGTTTGCTCTCCTCAAAACACATGGTGGCGTGGGGTGCACCACAGGCCTTCAGCCCCATCTCAGGAGAGGAGAAAGAATGAATTAGATAAGCATTTCCAAGGTGAGATCTTCTGGAATTGACTTAAATCTGCCTTTTCTGTATGTCATACAGATGATTTTGGGATTACTCAAGTCTTAAATTCTCCTTTTCTGTATGTCATACAGATGAATTTGGGATTATTAGTAGATGTACAAGTGAAAAAAATTGGTAACCCCTCCCCCAGCTGCATGCCAAATCAGGAAAGTTTTAGTTTGGCAAATTAGTTCTAGTGCCAATAATTTCTCAGCTTCTTTACTAAAGTGTTTTTTTGTAGTAAGCCATAGTCTCCTGCTGATAGGGTTAAACAATGTAACTATTGGACTGTGGAAGGAGCTCCAACTGTGCCTGCATGGATCCTTTGAAAAATATATTTTTTAAAAATACATAGGAGAGAGCTTGGATGCTCTTTATAAACTCAACAGCACATTTTTTGTTCTGTACTTACATTGACCTGACTTTATTGTCTGGATTTCAGCTAGTTTTGTTTTTTTCCTTAATAACAACTTTTCGTTCCCTCTTTTTTTTTTTTTTCCTTTTTTT
>VZRH01006723.1:364151-375214 GCA_013397555.1 Urocynchramus pylzowi | reverse complement strand
TTTTTTTTTTTTGAGGGGGGTTTGACTTTAATTGGTGTGTACTACTACAGCATTCACTTTTTTTTATTTGTTTAGGGTCAAATCCTTGGCCATGTACATGGAGCATCAAGAGACACAGAAATAAGAGGTTTGTGCCATTTCTGCATCCCATTGAGTGTCAGGGGGGCTGGAGGCTCCTGCTCTGTGCTCAGGTCCTGTGTCAGCAGACACCTCATCAATCTATTCTCCCTTCTGGTGGTCACTCAGGCAGCCAGACGGGGAGCTGGGCTTGGAGTGCTTTGTGGATTGGGCTGCAGTTTGCTGGCAGTTCTCTCAAGACTCCTGTGAAGGATGGTTAAGAGCAGCTGCTTGTTCTCTTTCCCTGTCTGTATCTCCCCTCAGCCTGAACCCTCTGGTGTTTTCCCCTTCTGGTGCTGGATGTTGTGGGCCAAACCCTGGTTGCTTTCACAGCTCTATCACTGTGAGCTCAGAGCTGTTGAAGTCAGCTTTCACTTCTGTTCTCCTGCTGATGTGTATGTTAAATGGGATAGTTTTTGCTGTGTAAGTGTGTGTATGTCTTCTGTAACAAATCAGCAGCAACTCCTTTGGTGAGGATTTGGGGTACTGGATAATCTCAATATATCCCCGTTGTGAGCCAAATGAAGTTAAATCCCTGCTTTTGTCCTGAAGTCTTAAAACTGGCATAGATAGATTGGAAGACTGTTTTTTTGGTTTAAAATATGGGACAGCTTGAATTTTATACATGCAGTACACTACTGTGTTAAATAAAAATTAAGAACTGTAAACTCAACATATGAGTATAAAAACTCCGCAGTAAGCATGATGCCCCCCCTTCCCACCCCCCGAAAAAAAGAAGCCTGTGGTGGGGAATGTATGTTGCAAGATGCTCAGCAAAATGTAGCAGTCCAACTTAGTTTTGTATATACTAGTCCAACCAAATAATACTTAGTCCAACCAAAGTATTTAGTAACAAAACAAGCAGTAGCTGTGTATTTCTTCACAATGAGTAAGAGCTTTCTCAAATAAAAAAGACACACTCAACCTTGTGAGGCCTTTCAGTTGGCTCTTACAAGCCATATCCAGAAGTTGATGGAGCAGTGGTGGGCAGAATGGAAAAAAAAAAAAAAAAAAAAGTCTTATTTCAATTGGAAAATTTCTTTTGTCTTTTGTACTTACCACTTGTCACAAAGACAATCTCCCCATGCCTTTTCCATTTGTACTAATGTGCTGAGTACTATTGTTTCTGTTTTTGTTTGTGCAGAAGTAGTTTTAATACTCCAAACATTAGTATGCTATCAGTTTAGTTCAGCAGTACTTGTTGTTTTCTCCTAATGCCACTGCTGATTGTTAGACCAGTGCCTCAGCCAAAATCAGCATATTTTCATAAAATCATAGTTCATGATTTAGAGGATTGAACCTGGTAACTCCTCAGACTCTTAGGTTAGTTCTTCTGCATTCACAGTGCATTTAGTGTAATAGTTTCTCTGTCAGATAATGAATAAAAAACTCTTCAGAAGTGTTTCTTCCACAAAGTTATTCATCTCCCAGTTTCTACTGTTACCACCTACAAGGTTACAAGGATTATGCAAGGAGAACAAATTACTGATGAAGTAGTTGGTGATGTATATTTTCCTTACAGACATTAAACCTCCTGTAAGTTTGGGATTGACCACTTTTGTTTTTAACATCCCTTTGCCTAAAGGAAAGTCACTGCTGAAAGATACAAAAAAAGAAAAAATAGCTTTAGTACCGTGCTTGGATGAAGCAGGTCTGCTTTTGATTTATATTTATTGGAAATGTTGCTGAGTGTTAGCTTGTCCTTACAATTCCTAACAGTTTGTTTTTTATTTTTTAAGCTGGGATAGACTTTGATGGCTGAGCATGCCAGTGAGTTGGACATGCAAAACCACCATGTGTGGTATTTTGTGACACCTGTGAAAAGGTTTAGGAGAAAGTTTGAACAAACAGAACAAACCACAGCAGTTTGTTCTGTACAAAACCAAACCCAGCACAAAGCAGTGACTTTCCCCAGGCTGAGCTTTATGCACACAGCAGATAAGAAGCAATGTGGGCTTGAACTCCACAATTCCCATCGCCAAATGAAAGTGGGAGGTCTAAAGGAAGCTGAGAAATCATAAAAAAAAACCTTTTCCCGGGGAAAAGTACTAATTTCCCCCTAATTGTAATGAAAAGAACACAGGAGATGTTTGCAAGGTGAGGCTGGTAATGTGTGTCATTGTGTGAATGACCAAGGCACAAGGATGCCCAGGGCCAGAGGAGGGCAAATGCCTGAAGCTGTGTGTGCTGGGTCCAGCCAGGACAATCTCCTTGTTCCCGTGCTTGGAGTGTGCCCTGGGATGCAGGGCTGACTATTTTAGGGGATATTGACACCTTTCAGTTTAATTCCTTTAAATTCCCCTTGGGAAGTTTTGATTTGTTAAATCTATTTTTTTGTCAGGTGTGCTGTTTGGGATGCATCTAGCCAGTTTAAATAAATAAAATCATTAGCACCAAATAAACTGTTAATTCAGTTTGAGTTTTATTTAGGTTGCCTTGAATTCAGGTTTTGTTACTAGTAGGCTGATTGCCTTAATTCAGTTTTATACACCAGTAATTTAAGATACTTTGAAGTGTAAGTTTCCTTCATAGTGTCATGATACTGAGAAGGAATGCAATAAGTGCATAATTAAGAAAAACTTGAAATGATATGAAAACAATAAAAAGGGCAGAGGAATTTGAGGGAAAAGTTATTTTAGTAACTTTCAGTAACACAGGTTGAAAATATTTAACTCTTTGAACTGTGGTGATTTGGACTGATTTAACTGTACAGCAGCTAAGTTCATGGAAGTTAATCTTACATTTTTGCAGTATTTACAGTGAAATGCTTGCCCTTGGTTCTGAAGTTCTGAGTTTTTTAGGGCTACATAGATAATTAAATACCTTTTACCCACATGTCAGTTTAATCTGTAAGGTGATGACTGGAAGTTGGGGATTAGGAAAACATTCAGCATTACTTGTTTATAACTGTGATAGCCTTGCCAACAGAAAAAGCACCTATAATAGCTGTAAAGCTGGTTCCATGGGAAGATGCAACTGGACTTCCCAGGTCTTTCAACCTTTATTACTTGGTCATTGAATTAAAATGGGTTGCTGTTCATTAAGGCTCGTGGTCAGGGTTTATTCTGATATCCTTCTGGCAGCAGTTTTTAAGGTGACAGATCCGTGTGGGGACTGTGTTGTCATACCCTGGAATGAAAGAACATGCAAATGTTTGAGGAGACCCCTGGGGCTTTTGGCCATGTGAGGCTGCTTTCTGCTTCACTGAGGATGTTGGCTTTGATTTCTGTGGCTTAGTGATTTAACCTGGATGCAGGAGAAGTGAATTTATCTCTGACCTTGAACAGGGAAGTAAAAAAAAAAAAAAAAAAATTTCGATATGAACACAATTAGTAACTATCAAAGCCCCTGAGTTACTTGCAGCTTCAGTTATCTGTGGTGCAAAAACAAATGAACAAAAACAAAACAAGAGAAACATTTAAATTTATTTGTTTTACACATTTTTGTTTTGTTGTATGCATCTTTGGGAAAGTAAACTGTCTGTGGCTAACACTGATTAGTGGAATGGGACCAGAAATTTTGTCTATTGACTTAAGGAGTTAGTCCTGCTGAATATACTAAATATAACAGAAGTGATAATATTTTCATAGTTGAGTTATGTGTATTAAAAATATTAGATATACTGTAAAATAATTGAAAAATAAATTAAAAGTTGTATAGCTACTTTTGGTCAACCAGAAGACAGCCTTCATCTGAAATATGGCTTCTGTTAGCTTTCACATTCTGAACATCTATCATAAAAATATCTGTGTGATTGCACATAAATATATACTGATAAGCATGAAGCTTTTTTTTTCCCTCTCTCTAATCATTTTTATTTCAAAGCTTTAAAAAATTAGTTACAAATTAAGAATAAACATGCTAAATTTATCTTAAAAACAGGACTTGAATCGTAAGCATCTGAGAAATGATCCCTTTTGAGTGGAAATGAGCTGTGATCTAGACAGATGTCATTGCTTTTGCTGTAAATTTATTTTCCTAGTGTGGCACTAAATTTACTGTGGAGAACATACTGTCATGGAGGAGTTTCTTCTGGGCAGCCTGGGTAGAAGCTTCCATTTCTGCAACCTGTTCCATACCCCTCCCACCTCCAGGGCCCCTTTCTGTGGTGGCCAGGTTGTGCACTCCAGGCAAGAGGTGCCTGCAAATTCACCCTGCTCTGCAAATTCTTTATCCTCATGTGCCACTCACCAGCTCTTCTCCCACAGACAGAGAAATGTCACTTTCTCCCCTTTTCCTGAATGATTTTTTAGAAAACATACCTTTGATGAGCCTGTTGGGGGTGGGAATTATGTAATTTTGATGTTTTAAAAATATAAATGTGTTGCAAAACAGCTGCTACAGTTCTTCATAGCGAGCTGCTCTTTCTTCCCAAGGTGTGTTTCCCTCTTCAATGCTAGGTAATACACTTCCAGTCTGGACATACTCATTTTCCACTGATATATCCAGACCTGCAGCTGCTTTGCACATAATCCATTGGATGTATCCAATGGGTAGCTCAGAGAGATGCTGGAGTTGTCTGATGGCAGCAGTGTTTCTCCAGAGAGAGTCACTCACAAAGGAGGACAGGGCTTCCTGTCTCTTGGGAGACAGGAAGGTGCTTTGCCATGTTCTGTCAAATTATTTTAAAATCAAATGATTTAGTTCTTTTTGTATGCATTTCATATCAGTAGAAAGAAGAAGAGAAATTATGGTTTAGATTATCTGATAGATCTTAGAGTGTTCATTTTCTGCCAGAAGACTTGACTGGTAGAGAAGTCATCAATAGCTTTGCTCTGCCTCCTAAGGGAGAATCTGGATTTGAATCAATTATCCCATAGGCACATTGCCTTGACAGTTTTAGTTTGTATTTAGCCAAATCTTCTGATCTTTCTTCTCAGGCTGTGGCTTTCAGTGAAATTATTGTATTGCTAAAAGAATACAAAATTTACTTACCACAGGTGGTTGTAGACCCTTGTTCAAGCAGAAGAACAAAATCCTTGATAGAATATTTTACAGGGTTTACAGCATCCTATCATTAATGGATAGCCTCCCCAACAAGTATTTAAGTTCTAATGAAACAACCCCAAAAATATTAATTAATAAATTATAGAGCTGTGTTTTCACAGTTTTAATCTGTTTGCCTTTGGTTTTAGATAAAGACTCCCTGCTGGTTTGGGGTGGTTCTGTTCTGCTGGAGATAATCATCAAATAATGGCTAATTCAATACAATGATCAATTCAGTTGCAGATTAGTGTAGCATTCAGCAGTAAAAATAAATATCCCAAAACTGTACACACCCAAAGTAGTGTTTAATTCTAATCCAAATGACACTGGGTGCTTTACAAATTTGCATGGCTTGTTTGCAGTCTGGCGGTCAAACCGAGATAATGAGATCTAAACACCAGGATTTAGGCTTAGGCACAAATAACTCAGTGTCTCTAAAGGCTTTGGGCTACTTTACTTTAACATATGCAGCTCTTAAGTTTTGTGACTTCAATCCCTGATAAACAGGATTTTTAAAGTATGAAAAGAAGTTATCATGAAAGAAAGAACAGAGTTTATTGTTCCAGGTAAAGTCTTTTGGAGGTGATTGCTCTCTCACAAAAACATTGTGTTCAGTACTCTTGTGGCACAGGCATCTGTCACTCAAACAGATGTCACCCCATAAACCTGAAAATACAACTTTTTTTTTCTATTCTCTGTGGATAAGTGAAGCCTTCAGGTTGATACACTCAGTGACATTTGTTTAAGTGACAGATGTTCACGTCTAGTAGCCCTCAGTGGGGAGGTGACCTTGTTGTCTTAGTGGGAGTTCTGTGTCAAGTGCTGTAATTATTTGTATGCAGAGGACATGTGCCTTTATGAAGGCTGAAATTCCTAAGGATCTTTCTGCACTCCAGCCTGCTGTGTGTGTAAAGCAGAGGCTTGGAATTAGACAGCAAGGCTTCAGTGTTTGCTTCTAACCTGCCCTAAACAGAACAAGATTAACTCAATGAACTCTGTCGATGTAAAAACCCACAGAACACCAGAGTTGTAGGGAATGAGTGCTATAAGAGCAGGCCCAAGACTCAATTTTTTGCACTTGTGCTTTTCTCCTGAATGGTTATGATCAGTCCAAAGTGGAGGATTTATTTGCTGAGGAATGTCAATAGCTGCATGTACAGGGACTGCAGGCAGAAGGCTTTTGGTCTGAAGAAGTGAAATCTCCAAACATTTCTGGTCAGTTTTAACTCCTAGTGCCTGGTGCTGTCCTTGCCAGGCAGATGTTTAAGCATTGTTTGCATGGAGCATTGTCTAGGAAAGGTGATGGGAGCTTTTGCAGCATGCTGGATGCTTCTTGAATTAGCTTTTGGATGAGTGCATTCACTCAGAGAAAAATAACAGTTCAGATGGTTCTGTCTTCACTGCTGTTGTCTTTGGTAATCATATCAGTTTCTGTGCATACATTCTGAATTTAATGTTTGTTATTTGTCATTAAGATATGCTGAGTCTCCAAAATTTCCTCTTTGGTCAGGAAATCTCTACTTAACTCTTCCTCTTGGGGCATGACTCATCTTCATTCAGTTCCCCCAAGGGATTTATTTCTGCCTCCCCTCAGCCCCTTTATTTTCTAGCTGTACCCAAAAAGTTCTGTGACAAGCTGTCCTAGAACTTGCCATGGTCTCAAAGCTGCCACCTCAGGCTTCCAACTTGGTTTCAGGCTTACTAATTTTTCACAGTGGAAGAAACTAAACATTCATTTCCTTTTCACCTTCTCTATGTCATTTCATAATAAGCGAATCCTAAAGAAGATACTCACATATATTTGGGATTACTGAGATGGGTTTTTAATTGAAAATTCAGAGACAGTGCCTTGAACACCTTGATCTTTATATATGAACTTCTTGCAGCTCTCATTCCCAAGTATCTATGAAGTAGTGCAAAAGTCTAAGCCTTCTGCTTTACTTTTGGCAATGACATCTGGTTTGTTGGTTTGCATTTAAAAAAGGAATTCTTAGTTTCATCAGGAATTTTGCAGTCAAATTGGAAGTGCAGTACTGGGGTCAGTAAACTTCTGGCATGTTCCTTATGTACAGCAAGGAACTTTGGCTCTTCCTTCCAGGAATTACATTGTGTTAGGGAGAATCCTGGGTTTGATGACAGGCCAGGTGAATGAATGACTGCAGCAAGAATTCAGTGTCTGCAGGGTGGGTGCCTAAGCATAAAAGCAAACAGAATTTTTAATTAAAAAAGAAGGTCAACAAACATCTGTGTAGGAATATGCTTGTATTTACTACATGAATATGTACAAAAATGGGGTAGTCATGACTGCCATAAGAAGATTACACTTTTAACAGGTAAAAAAATTAAAATCAATGTTTAAGCATCTGTGTCTGGGTCCTCAAATAAGCAGTGGCTTTTTTTTTGTTTGTTTGTTTGGTTGGTTGGTGTTTTGCTTATTTTTTTTTTTTGTGGAGCTTTTTTTCTGTGTTTCTTCTTTTGTTTTTGTGCTGCTGGACTTGATATTTCTGTGCTTTAATTTCTTGTCAGCAAACTGGGATTAGCAGAACACCTCTGAGGAATGAAGTGAAGGTTAATGTATTAGCATTAAGCACTACAGAAAAGCTATTGAGAGAATTAATAACACACTGTTCAACTCTCAGTTTGCTATGTGTGCAGTTCCAGGTTTGGAACTTTGCTTCCCTTTTTGCTGCAGCTCACTTGGAGCCTGGGCTACAAGGCTCGGGCTGTTTGCACATAAAGATTTTGCCTGCAGAAAGTTTTGTTGATTTAACAAGTCCGTTTTCTTAAGTGAAATTTTAGCCAGTTTATTTTAATAAACAGTTCACAGGCCCCAACATTGTGGTGTTGCATTAATCATGTGGGAGTTGATACAGAGCCCCATACTTAGCTCTTGTCTATATATTTTTTATACTGATTCTTCTACTGTTTAGCATATAAAAATTAATTTAGTACATTAAGTTCTCATAATATCTGTTTTCATTATATTCTTGTTTGTAGATTACACTGAGGAGCTTCCTAAACAGACAAAGAAACCCCCAAACATCCTTTTTTTGGTAACAAGATTGTTGTTTCAGAAAAGTTTTTTTGCTTGGGGATGCAAAGTTTCTTTTTGCCCCACTCCCCAAGGGTCAACCATTAAGAACAATTATACAAACTAAAAGTAAACCCAAGTTTCTGTATATTTATTAGGAATGCTTATAAAGTTTTGCCATATAAGATTCCTTACAGTTTTCTAAATTTTAATTGAAAGTGAGTGAATCTTTTATCAAGAGAACCAAAATTATTAAAACTAGTGTGAAAATAGACCTCTGGCTCAACAGATTCTGAAGATACAGATTTTTGATAGCTCCAGTATTTTCTTATGGTATGTTTTCAGTGCAGTACATGACAAAAATGAAGCATATGGTGTAAACTCAACATTGTTTTTAAAGACTTTTCAGTTCAGACTTATTTTGATGGATCCTTGTCCTTTTAGTTAAGAGACTGCATTTGTCAAGCTCACCTTAATGAACTTTGTTCACTGCAGGAAAAGTATTCATGTTGGTGACCTGCAAGATTTTCTATTAGCAGGAAAATTGGTAATTTTTTTTACATTCTTGCATATTTTAAGTTACTGCAGGGACCTGATCTGTGTAGAAGTCTGTGTACACATTTCAACCCAAAGTGCTTTCTCAGGGGAGGATTTTTATCTTTCAGCTGGGTATATTCTCATTGCATGAGTCATCAGCCAGGTGCTGAGTTTTCTGACTGTAGTAGATGTATCTTGTTATTTGATTTCTAGTAAGTGAGAGAAAGGCAACCTCTGTCTTTCTGTACAACTTCACAGAGAAAGAAAATGTAATTGACAAGTACTGAAAGTCTTTGATATGGCTCTGCTATTCAAATTTCTCCCATTTTCTAGACAGCCTGACCTCCTTATTTTCCATCTCTTGCTTATTTTCCTTTACAGAAGGACAATACCTGCATTTTCAGAGCATTCTATACCTTAATTTCCTATCTGTGCATTTACTGTTCCCTGTCTTATTTTGATATAACGTTGCCTCTGACATTGTTATGTTAGAAACATCTCTTTAGCAACTGAGGGAGGACTAGCATTACAAGGCATCAGAAAGCCTTCATGTAAAAAGCCCATCTGAACTTGATCCTTTTCCATGTTTGGTTATCCTGTGGTGTTTGCTTGTGTTTCTGCACCTTTTCTGGATTTGATACATTTAAGGATCCTTCTTGATACTAATATAACAGGTATTTGAAAGGTGTTTTTCATGACAGAAGACTGTGCAGAGCCCAAAGAGTTTTCAAAGCTTCTGTGGATGTTAACTATCAAGATGGAAAAGCTGATAGGAGAGATGCTAAGACAGCTCAGAGGAGGAAGATTCATGCAGTGTGTTGTCTAGAATTGTTGTGATTCTGCTGGGGTTTTAATGATCTGTATATGATTGAACATTTGTGTATTTAGTTCCTTGTACTTCACATATGGAATTTTGGTTTAACTATAGGCTTTTTTACATATAGGAATAAAAGTAGAAAGTAGAAAGTACGGTGTAGATAATGCACCAAAAAGACATGTTTGAATTGCCCTGAATATTTTTTATCTGTCCATGATCCACAAAGTCCAAGTCCCTGAGCTGTGTGTGTCAGCCCCTGGCCAGAGCTGTGTGGCCCTGTGGGAAGAGGAAGAATATTTTTGTTGGCATTTAAGTACCAAATCTTAAGAAAAAAAACCCCCATCCTCAGCAATAGTGTGACCAGCATAACCAGGGCAGGGATTGTCCCCTTGTACTTGGCACTTCTGAGGCTGCATCCCAAATCCTGTTCAGGTCTGGGCTCCTCCCTGGAGAGAGACACTGGAGGGTGTCCAGGAAGGGAATGGAGCTGGGGAAGGGGCTGGAGCACCAGGAGGGGCTGAGGGAGCTGGGGGGGCTCAGCCTGGGGAACAGGAGGCTCTGGGGGGAACTTGTTGCTTTCTAAAGGTCCCTGACAGGAGGGTGGAGCCAGGTGGGTGCCAGTCTCTTCTCCCAGGCAAAAAATTGACAGGATGAGTGGAAATGGGCTCTGGTTGTGCCTAGAGAGGGTTGATATTAGGAAAAACTTCTCCAAAGGGATTGTCAAGCAGTGGAACAGGCTGCCCAGGGAAATGGTGGAGTCACCATCTCTGGAGGGCCTTAGAGGACACAAAGCTGTGGCACCTGGGGACATGGGTTAGTGGTGGACTTGGCAGAGTTAGATTACTGATTGGACTCGATCTTAGAGGTCTTTTCCAACCTAAATGACTCTATGATATTTTCTGAAAATGGTTCCCTTTTCCATCAAATATTTGTATTTGGATTATTTTCAAATGGTACTTAAAATATTTTGGGAAGATGCCATTTGTTCACTCTTGTAAATTTTAATCTCTTCCCATTCTCTCTTAAGACAGCATGACTTTTCTAATCTGACTCCCCTCCCCCAGGTATGACCAGCTGTGACAAATCATTTTTCATCAGCCTGTGTGGCTTTTGGCAGACCTTTTCTGCAGTCAGTGTATCCGAGGGGATTGCTGCTACATCTGCCATGGGATTGCACAGCTCGTGGCATACATGAGTACTTATCTCTCAGGGCATTATTTTTTCCCTTTGAATGCCAATACAGATCTCTGTGATGATTTTAAGATGTGTTTGAGCCTTAAACAGCCTCACAAGCAATGCCAAGGTGACTGTTTTACCACTCACCCCGACAAAACAGACTGCAGACATTTCCCAAGTTACTGTTCAAGCTGCTACCAGTGCAGTGCCTCTGGTGGGTGCTGTGCTGCAGCAGTGCTGTTGGTGTGGAATGATCACAAATATGGTAACATAATATGGTGTAAATTGGTGTGTAATGCAATATGGAAATTCAGAGCATGAAAACATACCCCTGATCCCACTCTGTAGTGTGCTGCTGGCGGGGTCTTCTCTGCTGGAGATGACCCCAGGTGTTGGTGG
>VZRH01006723.1:326036-363863 GCA_013397555.1 Urocynchramus pylzowi | reverse complement strand
CCATGGGCTGAGATCAAAGCCCCAAGTGTTTTTGGCTTCCTGCCAGGGCTGCCCAGACCCCTGTCTGGGGTTCGGGGCACCGAGAGGGATGTCTTGGATTCCGACATGCTGCCTTCAGAATGAAGAATGATGAAGGGTCTCAAAACAGGATACACCCTAAGCATCTCATCTTTCCTCTGTTCATCCTGTCCTTCTGCTCGTTGTGCTCACTCAGTCCTGAGGGAGTTCCTCAAGCTTCTCCCCCAAAAAAGGGAGTAACTTTTTTCTTGCCTCATAGCTTTTGCTGTAAGTGGCTCACATCCATTTTCCCGAATGCTTTAGGAGCAGTTCTAGTCTGACAGCCTTTTTGGGGTAACCTACTATTGGTGTCTAGCAAGTGCTGGCTGTTGTGGATTAGATGGGACATTTACAACCCACCCTCAGTGTTCTGCCAGTGTATTTGAGGTGTCAGAGCCCCGTGTGTTTCTGCCACTTGGGTGGGTGCCAGCTCATCTCTTTAGGGCATGACAGACCCTGCATGTGGAAAGGGGGCACAGAGCTTTAGGTGGACAGCCCTGATTGAGCACACGTAGCAAAAACCTCTTCACCATCATCCTCTGTACACAGGCTCAAATTATCCTGCTTTGCTGCTAAATCCCATTGGCTTAAAAGCCTCAGTGTGGGAATAGTGAAAGTAGATTAGGATAATTATTAACCATGAGTCCTCTGTCCACCTTGCTTCCTCATCTGGAAGAAATTATCCCCTGCTTAAGTTCAAGTGTGTTAATTACTCTGCAGCATAACAAGCTCTTAATCTTCAGGCTTCTGAAGAAGTGTCCTCTTGTGCCTTCAGATTTTCATCATCTTTAGGCTTCTTTGTCTGCTTTGCGTTGCTTAAAAAAAAAATTAATTTAAACTCTTGCCAATCTTTCATAATAAAGCTTCAGAAAAAATTCATTATAGGCTTTTTGTAGGTGACTTGTGAAATAAATATTTAGTGGGGGCCATTCCATTTTAGTGCACTGCGGGTGCTATTTTGAAATTCAGTCTTTGGGTATGGGAATATTGCAGTTTTTTCCACGGATAACTTTGATGAGGTACCAACATTTCCTCTCTAAAATCCTGTCCGACTCCGATTTGTTTTGCAGCCTGCACACATATATATTTCTATATTATTTAATATTTATATAGGTAACCTTCTAAAATTCAAGTTATCTACTGCAGGCTGTTATGCTAGATAGCACTTAAGAGTATCAGAAAAAAAAAAAGAAAGTTATATTTCAGTAATCACTGGGATGTGTTTTTAACCTAGATTAGGAGAACAGATTGTGACCATTGACTTTATGTAGCCCCCAGGCCCAGCCAGCATGCCCAGGGGTGGGTCTGGTGTGAAATGCTGTGGTGTAAAAGCTGGTTCCTGTGTCTTCCTCCGAGTGCTGCACTGTGCCTTGGCAGTGTCTTCTTGGGACACCACCAGGAATTCAGCTTGTCCAGTGTGTTCACTTGCATTTTGTGCTGCAGCTGGAATTCAACACCAGTTTAGTTTAGCAGCGTGGCACCAAATCATCTGTGCATTTGCTACTTGTTTTGTCAAGTGTGTTAGGGTCCTTAAAAAATAAGTGCATCATATTTTAATGTCTTTTTTTCAGCAGTGAGTACAGAAAATACATTTAAAGATAATATTTCTGTAAACCAACACAATTCAAGAAACTCATGGTCAATTAAACGTTCCAAACCTGTTGTTTGTGAGACATTGAGCCAAATTTCTCGTGGTTCTTTGAGTTAGAGCTGTCTGGTGGTGTTTATGCCTGGGAAGAGCTCAGTCTGCTGGGACATGCTCAGCCATCCTGCAGCAGGGCTGTAAACACTGCAGAGAGTTTTACTGCTGCCTGCCAGGGTGAGAGGGCCAGGCCAGGGCAAGGCAGGCTGCTGGTCTGCATCTCTCACATCCCTGGGTTTGGCTCTGTTGGAACCTGTCTCACCATCTTCCTAACGATCCAGTAGTTAAATAACAAAATATATCATTTTGTGATGGGGAGGGATTAAAGGAGTTAATGGCTCTGTTTGCTTTCAGAGGCATGTGTGCCTTCCATCAAAATAAATTAGTCTCTCAGGCTTCTGAGGAGAGTATTAGACCTAACATCTTAATATATTCTAAAGCTGTGTGTCTGAGAGAAGTGAATTAAAGGATTTTAAATTTCTAATTACTTGAGATGTAATTAATTTCCTCGTTTTTCTTAAATAAAGTTAGATGAGAAAGTGTGGTTTAAAAAGGCAGAGAGGATGTGAAGAGGAATAACTGTTATCCTGTGAGAACTGCTGCAAAGCAGTGAATTAATTTTATTTTGTGCATGACAGATAGCAGGACTTTACAGATACCAAGTCAGTGCTTCATTTCTGTTTGAGAAACATTTTTTTCTTTTTGCTGTTGTAACATCCTGAGGACCAGCACCTTGGCCTTGCACAGGGTACCTGGAAAGCTCTGTCCCAGGTGCAAGCCAGCTGCTACCTGAGCCCCTGTGCCTGCAGGGAGGTGAAACAGCAGCAGAAATAACTCCTGACAGTGCAACTAACAGCAGGAAGAATTATTCTGAGTTACCCTCTCTGTAAGGTTATAGCTCATGACATCTGACTGGGGTTTTGTGGCAGCCCTCAAGATTTATCAGTGCTACCTGATCTCCCCTTTATATCCTGCAGTAAATTTAAGGAATTCACAGCTCCTGACTCCTGTCTGCATTGCTGGCACCAAATGTCAGCTTTACTGAATTTCTCAGAGATGCATTTAACTACACACAGTCGGTGAGGAGCCCACCCAGCAACCACCTCTGCTTTGACCAATTAAGAGCACTCTAAAACTGATGAATATAAGTTTTTTTAAGAGGAGATGCTGCATTGCCTTTAGATATTCTCAGAGCACTGCCAGTATTATCTCTCTTTTTGCAGAGTAGCTCAGTGCTGACTAAGGGCTGGAAACCCTTAGTTGCTGCACTCTGCTGCCGCAGTAGTAATTGAAGATCTGTCTGCTAGGATGTGTCTTCCACGTCTCAGTGCTTTGTTTTTGGAAAAAGGAAGGCTAGTGAAACTTGATTATGGGCACTGGGCAAATTTTACAGCAGTAGCTTGACATAAAAGCAAAGCCTAGTCATAAAGTCTTTCACCTTGGAACATTAAAAGAACGTGCTCAAATTAAGGTGAATTTCTTACTTCCACACTTTTGTGCTAAGAGCATTAACTGTGCCAAGTGGAGGTTAGCAGAATCAGATTTGCAGCACAGCCTTTCCTATCATCCAGAAGTACAAAAGCCTCTTTCTTCCCATGGCTCTGGATGCTCAGGAAAAATCCACACTGATCATAGATGAGGTTCTCTCACAAACCTGGGCTGTTTCCATCAGCATCCTCGTACATGGTAGTCACAGGTGCTGGGTGAGATGGTGGCTTTCAGCTCTAGGACAAATAAAGCCTGACTATTGACAGCACCTTCCAGGCCAGTCACACCTGCAGTGACCTCAGAGCTGTGTGTGTTGGGCTCAGACTTTCAGGGTGTGAGAGTTCTGCTGGAGGCTGCTCCTGCAGAACCACTCCTTCCCAGCCCTTGCTCAGACACAGCTGTGAGGCAGGATCACAACCAGTCATTCTTCAGCCAGTTCTTCAGCACTATTGGAATTCAGGGCCAAGATGTTGGTTGAATTCTTCCTTGTCATTTTTGTGTTCTCTTGGGTGTTCTTTTACAAAACAAGAGTGTTTCCCCTCCATCTTGCCACCTTTATGTATGCCCTGTACAAGGCATCTTCACAGAATTAGCAGCTGACACCAATGAGCATGTGAGGGAAGCGTGTGAAATGTGCTTTTTTGGGTGTCTTTTGGTTTGTTTTTTTCCTGTGGGTTTCATTTTTTCTAAATCTCATGTGATGGCACAAAGCTCATCCTAACACTAGGGTAAAGTCCTTGTAAAGGTTCAATTGCCATCCTAAACTGCAAAATAATTAAAGTTATCCACTGAAAGAAATCTAATACGTTTCTGTTTTGAAGTGGACAAAATAACTTTCACTTTGCTTGCAAAAACAGTTTTACACAGCTCCCAGAACCTTTTCTGCTGTGGCTTTCCATAAGATTTCCTCTGTCCAGAGCATTAGCAGGAAAAAAAATGCATTAGGGGGAAAAAAAAAAAAAATGGAAAGCGTTGGGGAAATTAAATAGCAGTTATACAGAAGGAACTAAATAATACTTTGCAAACACCTGTTTTATCCTATTAGCTGTTTTTTGGTTTTCAGTTGGCTTACCTGGTATTCAGCTGGATTCACATATACAGAGCCTGTAGATGAGGAAGGACAGAACGCTTCTTGCTCCAGGCTCATTCTTTGGGAAACAATTTACCCAAAAGAAAATGTTCTGCTGTATTGAAAGGGAGAATTCTAACTGGTGTTCTGTACTATAATATTTATTTTCTCCCCAGTGTGTTCAGCTCTTATTTCTTGCTAAAAACTTTTCTCCTTTCAAAAATCCTTCTTCATACTTGTGTCTATGCTGCTGTCCACAGCTACTGGGAAATAAGCTATTTGGAAACTTGCAAGTCACTGGAATAAAGCAAGGTTAATCTCCAGTGTTTTTCAGTAGCTCAGTGTCAGTGACAGCATTTATAACCTGCTCCCTGAAGAAGAGCTAAAGCTTTAAAGAAGTGAGGATGAAAGTATAATAGTAAATGTTGCATAATGGTGGGGGTTTTTCCCCCTCTTTGCAATGCTATATCTGCAGTCTCACCTTGCTCCAGCAAAATGGCAAAAAGGAAAATGTCCATTTAACAACCTTCCTGGCACCACAAATCTGTATTTGGAAACATTTCTTTACACAGTATGAAGTGGTAAAATAATTGTCAGAGCTGTTTAGGTCAATATGTCCTCTGCTGGGATGAATAATGATTCCTCCTGAGAGGAGCTGTGCTAGCAGGCTGAGAAACTAGCCAGAAGATCTTGGTGCTTCTGGTCATAAAAAAATATTAACTTATATTTTGGAATAAGGAGTCATTTTTTCTGAAAAAGAACTGGATTTGGTTAGGTTTTTCCATAGCTTGGTGCTGCAGTGCTGTGCTCCACAAAGCACCAGTTTCACAGTGTGGCTGGGAGCTGTGCTCTTGGAGAGGAGAATGGAGGCACCAAGATTAAACCCCAGGGTGAAGGTGGTCAGCAGCAGGAACAGCACCACAGACACTGATTTTGGGCTGCATTCTCCTGTTTGCCTGTCACCTGAGGGGGGCCTGACATCTGCAATGTCACAGATAGGCAGAGCAGGGCTCTCAGAGCAGGATCTCGACAAGCCAGAGGAGTGTTGGACTGATTCCTTATGAAGCACAGACACCTGGAGCTTTAGGGTCAGGTCCCCTCCAGGAGAAAGAGCAGAGATGATCCAAAGCCTCCCATGTCCTGCAGCATCATGTGAGCAGAGACAGCTGGGGTTTGTGACACCTGAGACGTGACTGGGTGCCAAAATGCCTCCTGGCACGAGTCTTCTTGGTGAGAAGGGCAGAGGGGAGTCAAATCTGTTACTTCTTCGATGGTTTTGGGATAATAGAGAAAAGAAGTTGTGCAATGCTACCAGGACTGAATAATGGTTGAATAATTGTGCCTGGAGAGCAAACCTGAGGGGCATTATTGATGGCAGCTGGGTAGTGGTTTTTAATGTTTGAAGGTGGTTGGTTGTGCTTCCCATTTGATCTCATTCTTTGTGCAGGGTCAGCATTAGTTTCTCAGAACAGCAATAGAAACTAAAGCTGAATGACACATGGTAGGAAAAAAACTCCTGGTTACTGCCAAATACGCCCTCAAGAGACAAATAATCAATATATTTGTAACCTGGGCCATGTCAAAAGCCCAGATGTAGGCATTGGTACCTGTCACTGTGTGTCTCTGTCACGTTGGCCTTTGTTGTATATGTAGATATATGTATTAAATGTCTCACAGCCTGTGCAAAGGCTAAAACATAGGTTTTTAGTAGCTATCTGTAAGTTAATAGAACTCCCCCACACTGAACAGTTGTTTTATTAAATAGCTGAACACTTGGTGTATGATGGAGTAATTAAGATGAAGAATTAGGAACCTCACTACTAAGAAAGGTAAAATTGCTTTGTCCTTTGTGATTCAGAAACAGAAGTGAAATCAGAAGACCCCAGTTTGGAGCTGCCATGTGATTTGCCTGGGTGGAGGGGCAGTGAAATTAAGGAGAACTGTGTAACAGGGCTGCAAAGGGGATGTTACAGAGACTGCAGAGCCTAGCATGGCAGGAAGCAGAGGAATGCTATAAAGGACTCAAGAAATGTTGAGAAAAACTCCGTGGCAGTGCAGAAATGCTGTGAGCCCTCGAGTCTGTTATTTCTCAGGGAACCATTCCAAGTGATCCAGTGCAGCCAAAGAGAGGCTGCTAGCTGTGCACTTGACCTTGCAAACCCAAGAGTGAGCCAATTGCTGAGTGCCTGAAGTAACCAGAAGGGAAGGAGGCTTGGTGGAGGGATGGCTCCTCCAAGAGCCAGTGTACATCACGTCCTGAGTCAAGGTGTTGATGATCCACACTGATGCTGCACTTTGAGGTAACTTCAGCCTACTCAACACTGAGCTTGTGTGGATGAGGTGTGCTGAGCTGGTTTGAGGTGCCACAGGAGGGCTATTTTAATTTTTATCCTTTAAAAACTGGGCAAATCCTGAATCCTGGTAGGCTTCAAGTAAAGCCTACTTTGTAGATGTCAGAATCTGCCCTGCAGGTTTTGCATAGTCAGACACTCCATAAATTCACTTCCTGGAGGGTGTGTTTACAGTACATTAGAGTTAGAGTATAACCAGTACCCATGCAAAACATAGTTCTGTATTCTGAATGTTTTTGGTAGTTTTACTTTATTTTGGAAAGACACTGGCTGTGGCTGAATATATAAAAATTACTGAATTGCACTGGCAGTCTTCTGATGAATTATTAGTGTGAAATGAAAAATTTACCACTGGTACAATTTTGTGTAATATTGTATTTTATTGGTAACATTTATTAACATTATTAGAGTTGCTCGAAGACCTATATCCAAAGTTTTTATCCTCTTTAGAAAAAGGGCAGTTAATTCCTTTGTGCTCAGTGAAGTAGGGACATCTGCAAATTATAGCTCTGGTACATAATTGCATGTTTTGAGTAGCGCACTGAATGCGAGTAGAAATACAAACTATGTGCAGTGATAAATGCATCATCCAAGTCCTGCAAAATAAGGGGGGACTTTTGTTTTGTTTTGCCTTCTTCATTGCAAATAACATAATTGAACTATTTCTTCTGTTTAAGTTTTTCTGTTCTCTTTGTAGCATGAAGGAATAGCTTTGTAGCTTGAATTCCAGACTTGTAGGTGGAATTTGAGGGCAGAAAAAAGCCAGCATTGGGGTTCTTCTTCTGCCCAGAAGCAGTTACTACTGAAGTGTTTCCTGCTTACCTACATTCTTCAAAACCAAAATCACAACTATTATTGCAACACTTGTGGTAGCTTTTAGGGACTGCAGTGTTTTGTAAGCCTGGGTGTTTTCTGTTGCAGTTTCTACTGTGGAACAAATTTCAGTAGAATGTTTACACAGATGTTTGTATTGATAGATTCATATCACTCCACAATGCTAAAATACCTGTGGAAAATTCTTACATTAGAAATAAAAGGAATTGTAAAATACTTGATAGCTGAAAGAGCAATTAAAACTATTCAGATTTTAGTGCTTCTGTAGCACTGTCTGCATATACACAGCACACCTAAGGATGCTGCATGTTGGGTTTTGCTAGGAGAACTGTGAGAATATGGGGGTGCTGCATTTGTTTGTAAGGACTTGGCAATATTAAAAAGCAAGCTTTTCTTTTTAACTCCTCTATTTTGAACTCAGAGCACAAGGGGTTTGAAACTTGGCTTTCCTTGAATTATTTATGATGTGGAACTGCTAGACAGTGTGCTTTAAAAGTAAGTGATAAGCCAGAACAAAAATGGCTGTGGTGTCGCCTTGTCGGCACATCTGCATTTCTAAAGATTAGGCAGAATTTGATAACAGACTAAAGATTGTTTCATTCTTTGAGAATTCCTTCTGTTCATCTACATTGCATTTCTGGAGCTGGTATCCATGGCAATTCACAAGGATGATTGAGGAAACGGGCTTGAAAATATCTATGAGAGTTCTTGTTCTAACATACTTAACAACATTACTCTGTGAGTTCATTTATTGATGTGAACTGTTGTCAGCAGTGTGTTTCAAATTTGCCCCCTCCATTGCTCATAGAATTTTACTTTTGTGGATTTTGGTTACATTTTTGTGAGAAGTCTGAAATCCAAATGCATCTGGGTTACACCTTAATGCTTTTAGAGCTTAGGAAAAAACAGGAATTGGGGTCTAGGTGAGCTGTAATGGCTAAAGATGGTGATTTAAACTCTTAGTGACCTTTTAGTTATGGAGGATCTGTTTATAAAGCTTGATAAATTTACTCATAACAATATTTAAATTCTGAGCATCTTCAAAGTCAGGTGCACTAAATCTTGTCTGAGAAGGGGAAAGGATTACACAGGACAAATACCTCCTAATGGTATTTGAATTTCAGGTACCTGAGGAACTAAGAGCCATTGGTGTGAGCCAAATCCAAGGATTATGATTTACAAAGTCATTCTTTCCCCAAGACTGTCTTTTCTTAAAAAAAGATTTATTTGTCTTTTGCTTGGAAGTGTTATGAGCTTCTGTGCTGTTCTAACACGTTTCTGAGACATTCCTTTCGCCCAACTCAATGATATTTTGGTTTGATCAATAGGTCTGTTTTGCTGTGAAGTTATATTTATTCTCTGTTTGAGTTTTCATTAGGTACAGGAAATATACATTGTTTTTCTCCATTATTGTTCTCTCAGCCATGGGTTTATTCCTTCATCTCCCCTTTCTTGAATTCCAAGCTCCCTTGGGAGCTCATCTTATGATTTAGCAGCCCGAGGGAAATAAATAAACGTCAGGACTGAGCTTGTTAACTTCGTCACTTGATATGAAACTTACTTTCAAAGAAAATTTGGGATTTTTACTTTGATTATTATATTTGGTACTTTTAATATACATGAAATATTTAAGTTAGAGTTATTTTACACTTTTGGCTGAGTTGTATTATGGTCTACACTTGATCAGCAAATTTAATACTGAAATTCTTAGCTACAATAGAAAGAAGACTATTTCCAGAATGCAGTAGGTCGCAGTACCCTGGCACTTGTAATCCTTAGAAATTGTGTTGGTGCACATGGAATTTGCTCCAGATGGATTGTATACCTTAGGAATTTTTTTTTATATATTGTGAAATAAATTTTCTTGAGGAACTTCGTTGCAAACCCAGCAAACTCATTCAGTTTTAGTCCTTCCATCAAATCTAGGGAGACTAGGATTTGCCTTCTAATCAAAGAATCCAATACTCTCTCGTTTTTTCTCTCACCTTTTCTGTATAAATTTTTTGTCTTCTCTGTTTTCATAGCCTGTCACAGTCTGTCTCACTCACTTAACATCCACACATCACAGACTGTAAATCACAACTGAATTTTCTCCTCAGAGAAGCTAATGGACGACATTTTTGATTGCAAATACTTAACTGTTAGTTAAAAATAGATGGATTCATTTTGGAATTTCCAGCTATGGCACGGTTAAAAAAAAAAAAAAAAAAAAAAAAAAAAAAACAAACCCAGAAATGGTTTCCTTTGGAATCTGATCAGCCCTGGAAGTGACTCACAGGATGGCTGAGGTTGGCAGGGTTGGTGCAATTGTCCCTTGGCCTGCTGGCTGTCAAGCAGCCCTGGGTACTGGCAGCCACCTTGGCTGTGAGGACAGGCTTGGTGACCATCAGATCCTGGGGTTTTCCCTTTGGCAAGCCATGAGGATTTTCCCATTGCCTCTGTCTAGGCTTTATGTTAGAGCATTCCCAGAGCTCTGCTCACTGTGCTCAACAGAAAGCAAGAGCAGCTGTTATATACTCCAACAGAGGAGAGTAAAGGTTTGGGAAATAAAGATGCATCATACTGAACCTCTGGGCAGTGACACAGCCTGCAGACATGTCTCAGTTTGGGAAGACAGGTGTCTGCTAAGGAAGGCCAGAGCCTTCCCTGGAATAGAGAATGTAAACCTCCTCCCTCCGAATTGCTATAAAATTTAAATCAAGGGGCTCTCAGGCAGAAAATATGGGAGCAGGGATAACAGTCCTTTACTAGGGAAGCAAAAAAAATATAAAAATAGAAAATAAACAAATGCAGTAGATTAAAACAACACAGACAGAGTCAGAACTCAATCTGACACCCAGTTGGTCAGGTTGTAGTCTCAGTCCAATTGGAACTGTGGCTGCAGTCTGCCTGGACTCAGTCCTCAGGTGTGGCTCTGTTGGAGCAGGAAAATCCTGTCAAAGGAAAGGTGAAGATCTTCCTCTGCTGATCCAGTTGAGAAGGGGTAGCTCTCTTTCTGAGCAAAACCCAGCAAGAGCTGTCCTGTCTCTCCAGATTCCCAGCTATATCCCTGTAGGAATGCTTGGCTCCTCCCTCTGGGCGGAGCATCTCACAAAGGGATGTTAAAGTTCTTA
This sequence comes from Urocynchramus pylzowi, assembly GCA_013397555.1. NCBI lineage: Eukaryota > Metazoa > Chordata > Aves > Passeriformes > Fringillidae > Urocynchramus > Urocynchramus pylzowi. Next base: position 353,309 of record VZRH01006723.1, on the reverse strand, counting down.
TCAGTCATGCATTGACATTCAATAGCCTGTTATCAGCCTGTTATCCCTCCCCTGGAGGGAGGAGTGCTTGTGGAAGAGATAAGGAAAACTGCCCACTTAATAGAAGACAACTGCCATACAGATGGCAAATAGAATAGTATTGGTTTCACAATCCAGGACAAGGCATCCTGGAGTTCTCTGGAGTCAGCTGAGGTGAGCATTGCTTGCTCAGCTTCTAAGCAAAGATACTTTAGGAATTGCACAGTTTGGCAAAGGTAGGAGAACAGAGAGAGATGCAAAGAAGATTGGATTTGTGGAGGTCATTCCTGGTGCAGTTAGACGTGGTGGGGCAGTGAGTATTCTAAATGCATTCTTAGCATGGCTTGGTGACATTTGCCTTTTCTATTAAATTATTCAAGTGACATTGCTTGTACAGGTTAGCAAACCATTAACCTGCCCAGTTGTTGAAAGCAAGTTGCTTTTTTGTTAAAGTGTATTGAGCTATAAAGTATTTTGTAGACATAATTGATTAATCTAAATATTTAGTTGGCTATATTTTGGTATGTTTTGGTGTGTTTTGACAGTTAAGCTTTAAATGTATTTTTTCAGTACTGTGCTATAAAAGAAATCTCACTTTCATGAATAAATACTTCATTGATTTCCAAGTCATGCAGATTTTCTTGGCTTCTGAAAATGAAGCATTTTTCTTTATTTCATTTTCATTGATTCTTTTAATGTCTTTATAGTTACTTATTTTTTTCCTAATACATCACATAGTACAAAGCACTTCCAACTTTAAAAGTAGCCCTGTGTTCCCTGGAAGTGCTTCTATATGTAAATGCATGCTAAATGTTTAGGCTGAAAAAAACCCTGTAACTGGCCCCCTGCCTGAAAAATGATAAATTTATTGAAAACTATGCAGAAAATGTAAAGATGCTTTTCTTGACTATTAAAAAAAAAATTAAATTATATGCTGCTGTGTTTGGAAAGCACCTGTGTCAGTTGCAGCATCTGTCTGAGACCCTCTCCTCCTTAGGTCTTGTCTTACTGATTGGACTCTTGGGGAGGCATCCTGTAGCATCTGGGGTTCCTGAGCTTACCTGGTGCTGCAGGGTTAAAACTTAATGAATTTTTTGTCTTGGGATCAGTAAAAGTCTGAATAAAAAGTTTAGGAGACTTTCTCTTCTGTAGCAAAAATTCTTTTTCACCACTAGCTAGGCTTTATGTATCTATTTGTGTATTCAGTTTAGCTCTGCTTTCAGGTGGAGGCTTTATTCCTGTTAACCTGTAATTTGCCTAAAATAATCCCTAATGCTGTCCAAATATGCAGTTTTATTTAGGACTAATTAAAACATGATTAGAACCTGCTAGCTATGCTGAGAAAATGTGTATTTGTCACTTGTGGACTCAACAGATTTGTAAATCCATGTTTTTGCCACTTAGTATTAATATTACTCTACAGACAATTTAGACATTGTGAAGCTATTCAAAACTGCTCTACTAGACTGACTTATTAAAAGCATGTTATCTAATTCAACAGCTCATTGCTTTTAGTAAACCAGCTGGTGTGGCACAGAGCTAAAAAAAACCCCCAAACCAATGAAAGATTAATTTGTTGGACAGAGTTGGTTGTTTTATTATGAGAGATCTTTGGCAGGAAGGAAAGTATAGCTTTTATTTTCTGTTAATCAGAATAGTGCTAAGTTTGTTGCAGTTGTTTTTATGCTGCTTTGGTGAGTATATGTGGAAGATCTCTGGCCTCTGAAGGAATTTCAGAGCTTACAAAGGTCTTGGAAACCAGATGTGGATTTGGGCTTTAGTAAATTCAGCCTGTGCCTTCCCCAGCTGTTGCACCCCTGTTGGAGGATGGAGAATAACCACAGCCCCATCCTTAGGAGCTGTTATGGCTGTGATGGAATTTCCCAAGCTGGTGTTAATGTGATAAACAGGGATTTGCCTGGGATTGGAGCTGCACGTAGCCAGAGTAATCCTTGCAGAATGAATCAGAATTTAACAGGAATGTGCCCAGTAAATGAGGAAGATTGTGCAGGTGCTGAAGACTGTAAAGCAGTATCAAAATACAGAAGATGAGATAGTTATTTGGATTATGCTGGTTGCTTTAAGAATGTTGTAATCTGCACTAAGGATGAATTTGTGAGTTGATTTGTCCACGACTTATAAGCAATATGAGTAGCTTTGACATCTAAATACCATAGTGCTTTAATGTGCTGGAGGTCACAGAGGTTCTGTTGTTCCACAGATTCAGACACTGCAGCTGTGATGTCTTCCAGAAGTGTCATAGAATCACAAGTGGCCTTGGTTTGAGGGATTTTAAAACTTATCTTGTTCCAATGTCCTCTGCCATGGTCAGGGACACCTTGCACTATCCCAGGTTGCTCTAAGCCTCATCCAACCTAGCCTTGGATACTTCCAGGGATGGGGCAGCCACAGCTTCTCTGGGCAGCCTGTGCCAGGGCCTCCCCACCTTCACAGGGAAGAATTTCTTCCTAATACCTGATCTAAACCAACACTCTGTCAATGTCAGGCCATTCTCTCTTGTCCTGCCACTGCATGCCCCTGTGAAAGGTCCTCTCCAGCTCTCTGGTAGCCCCTTTAGGCACTGGAAGGCTCCAGTATATTCACCCTGGAGCCTTCACTTCTCCAGGCTGAGCAGCCCTGACTTAGCCTTTCTGTACAGAAGAGGAGCTCCATCCCTTTATGGAGCCTTCACGCCTCCTCTGGACTGGCTCCAACAGGTCCATGTCCTTCCTGTGCTGGGAGCCCAGAGCTGGATGGAGCAGGGCAGGGGGGTCTCATCAGAGCAGAGCAGAGGGGCAGAATCAGCTCCCTCTCCTGCTGGTCACTCTTGATGCATTCCAGGACACAATTCCTTGGGTCAGTTCCTGTGGCCAATTTAAGTTTCCCTGGACTGAAAGGCTGTGAAGGAGTAGGTCTCATTTATGGAAAATGGTGGTGGCCACTGTAGAATCTCCAAGTTTGTGTTGTAAACCTGTGCATGTACCTGTGAACAGCTCAGAGATTTTAGGAGGAATCTACCCACATAACTCAGTGAGACTTTGTATGGTGCCAGTGTTGGAGTAGCAGGTTGTTAATCCTGAGCAGTGGCAGAAACATATGTGCATTCACAGTGGACATTTTAGTAAACTAAATCCATTTATCCACTGAGCCTTCTGTGAAGTGTATCTGTGACCTGAGGACTGTGCTCTGTATATGCTTCACATTTATGATGTGGGTTTGTTTTGGGTTTTTTTTTTTGCTTGGCTGGTTTCTTTTGAATGTTTACTTTTCTTCCAGAAATAACTAATTTCTCCTATGCTTGCTTTTCTTGAAGTATTCATCTTGAAACTTTCTGTATTATTAGTAATATGTTTCTGGTTTCTTTTCCCTAAATTTACTATCTTGAATGGCAAATGTTTGTTAAAGCTAATAATTGTCCGATGTAAATAGGAAAATGAGAAACCAGTAATCTTAGCAAAAACATATTTACATCTGTGGGCAGTAACTCTGATTAAGTAGAGTATTTTGAAGTAAGGTTTCATTATGTTCTCCCTGGAAAACTAGCTGTGTACATACAATCCCTCCTGGCTTCATGTTATGGAAAGGGCCTTGACTGCCAGTATTGAATGGCTGCTGCTCTTCCTTTGTAATCCTTTACAATTTTCTTGGGCTGTGTGAGTTGAACACTTAGAAGTTGCTTTTACAGAGTGGATAACCTGTTGTCATGAAAAATCTAATGTAAAACTATTAAGTAGATGTGAGTTTTGTCCATGAAAATAACAATTAGAGTTGCCAGCATCCCTCTCATGGGATCTGAACCAGACACTTTCGATGAAAGAAACATACAGAAGCAAAAAAAAAACTTTATTATATTCTTCAAAAGTCTATTAGTGCTTTAGTGGGCTTTCTCGTAGTGCTTTTCTAGGAGGAGAAAGAAAATAATTACTCTCTGGAGTTGTTCAACATTGTGGTTTTTGATGGGAAATAGGGGAGGTTTAAATTCCATTCTTAGTCTGGAAGTTGCACAGACATCTGTGTTTGTCCACGCTTGTGTCCCTTCAAATTGTTTCTGTCTGCCTCTAAAAATACTGCCACGTACTCTATTTGTCTTGCAGAAATGAAATTTTCACTAATGTCCAACATCATGAAAAATTTGATTAAATATCTTAGAATGGATTTGTCTTTCAAATGTTTGCTATAATTTTCGATTATAATGACTTGTAACATCAGGCAGGGACATCACCTTCATTGTTGGTCTCTCTTTTTCCCCTCCTTTCCACTTCCATGTCTCTCTCCTCTATTCTGCTTCCATTTCTGTTGTGGTATGATAAACATATCCATGCTCATTATTGGAGCTGTGATATGAGCAAGTGAGTATAAATTTCCCTTTGGCTGAGATTTTGGGTTGATTAACTTAGTCATAAAGGAAGAAGGCCAAATTGCCCTCTACATTTCCTGGCTGTCTGATGGGAGTGCAGTCATTATAGCATCATAATTATACTGCAGAAGAACATATTTTGTACTTTCTGTATGAACCTGCGTGGACAGAATCGGGACTGTGCTCTCCTTGTCCTGCTTGTGCCCATATCACTCACATTGTCTCAAAAACAACAACAACAAGCAAAAATATCACCAGGCTGTCTTTATCAGTGCTGCTGACTGCAGAGGTGCATGCAATTTGAAGAAAAAAAATTCACTATTATGAATAAAATTAACCAAGGGATAACTTTTCTTGGCCAAGCGTGGTTCAAAGTTGGCATCAGAAAGTGGCCCAGGGCTTCAAGACTCTGCAGTGTTAAAATTCCCTCTGTAAATCCAATCTGCTGGTTACTGCATTCCTGCCTCTCAGGTGCCCATACGAGCTCCACTCCTGACTTTTTCTCAGGGCAAATTTGGCAACTTTAGGTTTCAGTGCTGAGCTGTAATAAATGTGTTCTGCAGCTTTCACTGAACGCTGATTGCTGTGCTTCTGCTCCCAGTGGGATCATGTCTGAAATATTTGGGAGTATCAGCTGGTGTTCTACATTTCCTTGCAGGCTTATACCTTGAGCTATGCTGTTGTCTACAGATGTTAGCCCTTGGACATGTTAGATTAAAAACATCAAGTGAAAAACCTGAGGAGCTCAGGATTCAGTGCTGATGATTCAGGAATCAGTAGGTGAGGAGAGTTGTGTTATTGCAGCAGCTGCAGGTTCCTGAGGCTGGTAAAGTACACATGCTGGCTTCTCCTAGGGACTTCTTAGTTTTGCAAAACCTTCCTAATGGATTAGATTTGAAACCTGGACTGGGGGAATCTAGGTTGTTAACAAGTCTCCCAATTTTATATTTAACTCATGCTCTTGCTTGGGCTAATTTAGAGGTTCATAGAATTGTGGAATGGTTTGGAATGGAAGGGGCCTCGAAGATAAGGGTGTTCCACCCCCTGCTGTGGGCAGGGACACCTTCCACTATCCCAGGTTGCTCCAAGCCCTGCCCAACCTGGCCTTGGACACCTCCAGGGATGGGGCAGCCACAGCTTCTCTGGGCAGCCTGTGCCAGGGCCTCAGCACCCTCACAGGGAAGAATTTCTTCTTCACACCTAATCTAAACCAACACTCTGTCAGTGTCAGGCCATTCTCTCTTGTCCTGCCACTACCTGCTCCTGTAAAAAGTCCCTCTCCAGCTTTCCTGTAGGTCATCTTTAGGTTTTGGAAGCCTGATATTTAATTTTTTTGTTATAAGTATTTGTCATTCCCGCATTCTAGTACATAAAGGAAACTGTAAAGTTTTTTCCACCTTCCTTTCCACATCCCAGGAAACCCTGTCATCCTCCTGAAACTTTGAGGATTGCATCAGGCAGATTTAATGGGGGTTACTTTTCAAGTACCTGCTGGTATGTAGTTGCAAACCTGTACATTCTCACACTGTGACGTTGATGTTTCTTCTCTATAAAAACATCTGCATTCATATGTAGAGCAACTGTGCAGGTGTGAATGTGTGTGTGTGTAGCTGCTGATATACACATGTTCATCCCTATTTCTGAAACTAAATATAAACTCAGGAGTCCCTTCTTAAAAAAAAAAACAAAAACCTTCTACTGAAAGTTTTGTAGTTTGCCAAAAGATACGGAAGCTCAGATGCTAATTGCCTCAAAAAGTTAATAGTCTGCTTTTGTGGACCCTCTCTCTTTGGACCTTTTGAAATTATTGCAGTATAAGGGAAATGAACACTGTTTTTAGAAGCTCATGTGTGTTAAAAGCATTCTATAAAGTTGCATTAAGTAGATTATTATGCTTTTAAAATGTGATTTTTTGCCCTTTTAAAAATTTTTTTTATTTCATCCCTTGACTTCAAGAAGCCTTTTTTCAGACTCAGCAGTTGGTAACATTTAATTTTCTGTCATTTAATGTCTTTAGAGATGTGTTGACATTTCTGCTTTTCAGAATAGCATTTTTACTTCCCGTCATCAGCCTGTGTGTTATAAAGCACCATATTAACCTTTCTAGCACATTTAGGTGTTACACAAAAGACACCTTTTATGGAATACTGTGCTACTCATTAAATAAGTAGTGCATATTGTATGAAAGAATTGTCTGAACACTAGAATTCAATCAAGACAACCATGGGTGTTTATATTAATAGTTTCAGGATACAACTCATAATTTAAAGAAACTTTGCTTTGCCTTCAGGAAAAACCCCAAAAAGCAGTCTCTGAACTGAATGGACTGCATTTGCTGCCCTTGATTTCTCACAGTTTTGTAAAGATTTTGGTGTTGGTTTGAAAGAATCAGCCACCACCTAAAGGAAGTGATGGGAGAGAAGAAAAAAGTTCACGTGCAAGACTTCTCACCAAACACTTAATCATGACAGATGGCTCTGATGTGTGAGTAGTCAGAAATAGCAAGGGAATAGGTTTAACTGAGGGCAACTCTTGTCCTAAAATGTCAGGAGCTGTGTGCTGGATTTGGTAACCACAGAATAGTCATTTGTCACAGGGCTTCATGTATTTTTATAGCTATTTAAAAGTGCCAGAAATTGTCAAAGGGTATTCAATCTCTGCTTACCCATAACATATTATACAGTGAGAGCACAGACTTTACTACGAGGAGCAGCTCCAGCTTTATGCTGAAGTGATGGAATACCTGCAGCTGCTGTGTCTGCACAGAGCTTTAAAGGTGGAAGTGTTTAAGTGTTGAAATCCCAGGTCAGGTCCCCAAAGCAGCAGCAGTGCAGCAGTTTCGTGCTGCTTTCAGCTGCAGATCCTTCGAGCAGAGGTGATGAGTTCAGCTGCTGAGGCACTGGGAGCAAGCTCCACTGCTCCAGGTTTCACAGCAGATTGGGCTGGCAGCAGGTCAGATGGAAATTGCTGATGGAAATTCAGAGGAGACTTACCCTGTTGTTGCCTTTCACTCTTTATGTGAGGTCTTTTAAAGTTCCTGCATTTTTAATTTGTGGCAGCCAGCTGAGAATGCTAATGACACTATCTGATGGTGATCAGTGACTTTTTCATGTGTCCTTCTAATCATAACCTTAAAGTGATTCATAAACTCCAAACACTACACTGGCTTTTAGTTCACCAGACAGCTAATGGTCTAATACATCTGGAGAATAAAAATCCAGCAATCAACCTTTATTCCTATAATTGTATGACAAAAACAAAGTTAGTGACATGAGGGAAAGAGACTAGTAGAGGCAGAATGTTTGTTAGGCTAGACAAATTAGCCGGATTTATTCTAAACTGAAAGCATGGCTGAGAGATATTTGGGAAACAAAATGCAAAGTAGACGAATAAGGGAGAAATGTGATTTTTAAAATGGATGTTCACAAGTTTTGACAAGCTAGTGGTTCTGAATTCTGGTTCTTTATTCATGTTGTATTGAGATAAGGTCAATCTTAAGGTGAATCCAGGCTGGATGGAGCTCTGAGCAACCTGGTCTAGTAAAAGCTGTCCCTGCCTGTGGCAGGGGGGTTGGAACTGGATGATCTTTAAGATCCCTTCCAAGCCAAACCATTCCATGATTCCATGATAATCTAATTCTAACATTGAAACTGCAAGCTTGCATTTTAACTTTTGTTCAGTAAGCAGAACTAAAACTTTCTTTCTAAATTCCAGTGGTTATGGTCAGGAAGAAGCCTGATATGATGCACAACATTTATGTTTTTTAACATAAAATCCTATCCTTTGTGTCACCTCATGGTCAAAATTATCCTATTAAACAAGTTGGTTTCAGTCCAAGGAAGCAACTTACTCTGAATGTTTGCACCCCAACTATTTCTGCTTCTAATCAGTGAAAGTCACAGGCCCCTAATTCTACTTTTGTCCTGTTTCTTGATGCTGTTATGGGGCTCAGAGGCATTTTCCTGGTCCTGTTTCCTGTGGGATATAATCTGTCTTGTCTGAAGACATATCTACAATCACATTCTTCAGCTGTGGAGAGATTTTGCCAGGATGTCACAGATGCTGGGGAAAGCAGATCACTGAGAAACTCTGAATATAAAAACTCCTCTATGGCATACAGAAATGGGCTCTGGATTTTGTAATATAAGGTGTGACTGCAGGCTGCACACTAAGCTTTATTTTCAGGTCCCAGGTGGTTCTGAAAGCAAATGTCAGAACCTTATTAAATGAGTTAACATTATTGTTAGGCAGGAAAAGTCAGGTGATTTTATTTTGTTTTGTAAGGGGTGTTTTTAAGAATTTTTTTTTCCCTGTGTGATTTTGCTTCCCAATCTGGACAGGTTGGAAATTTTGCCCTCATTTTGTCTCAGTCTTTGTCCTGGCTGCAAGGGGAAAATGCAGTAATAGGTGTCAAGGTTTTGGTGTGATGCAGTTTAAGAGAACTCTACAGAGTCTGTTAAATGATCCAACTACCCTGTGCACACACTGCATGGTGCTGTGTCTGACTCAAAGCTTGGAATCTGGGGAGCATCAGTTGTGTTCTGAGATTAGTTTATTTTTAGAAAACATTGAGCAGTGCCAAGACAATTGTAAATGCTCTCTGCATGTTGTTGGGGTGGCTGACACTGCGATGGTCAATCCCTCCCCACATCCTGGCTAGTTCCTGGATGCAAACCCTTGAATGCTGTGAATCTTCTTCCTACTGAGCATGGTGCAAGTGGCTGGCAGCAGGGAAATAGGGGGGTTTGCTTGGTTTTTAAGAAATGAGGAAGGAGAATGAGAGAGCTTTGGGGTTTTGTTGCAATGAGTTCATGAAAAAAAACTTCATCTTTCGAGAAACATGCAAATATCAGTGGCTGCACATAGAAATGGTGGTTGAGAAAACACAGTGAGTGAGGCACTGTAATAAGGAATACAGCCTGGGAAAAGTTATTTTGCAGTAAAATACTGTTGGGTTTATTTTTTTTTTTTTTTGGATATCCACACTGTCACTGTATTGGTGAATTGCTGCCCTCTCAGAATTCCTGATTGAGACAAAGTCAGTGCTGGACACAGGACATTTGTAAGTGCAGAGAAAAGATGAGAGTTAATAATCCATATTCATGGCCATGAATATTCATGGCACTGAATTTTGTCATTTGTAAGAGGGAAGTATCTCAAATATAGCTGTAGCATAGCTTTCATTGCTGAGTGATGGATTTGATAGATTTCAATAGCTTGTACTGCATATGGTTGGGTCTTTTTGATTCATAAGTAAATACTGAGAAATTCATCAGTTCACAAGTTGGGTCTTTTTTGATTCATCAGTAAACACTGAGAAAAAAAGAAAGTGCTTTTGCTCCTAGAACATCAGATCATATTGAGGTTTCAGATATTAGTTAAAGCCACTTCAAGGCAGTGAACCAGCAGTCATATTGTTGCTTTTAAACATCTGGGATACCAAGTGCTCTATGCTGTTGCAAATCCCTGATTTTTAGCTGAAAAGGGGGTTTCATGGCTCTTTTCATCTACCATTCCATGACTAAAAGCTTGTATTTTTTCATTTGTGTGTATAAAAACATAGCACTTAAGAACAATGAAGCACTTTTGTCAGATGTGAAGAGTAAAAAACACAGTGAAAACTGGAAATTTCTGGAAAACTGAATTGCATTTCAAGATGCTAAAAACAGTGAAAATGGAAATCCTCATATTCATTCAATCTGAAGTCATTCCAAATTATGCAAATCATGCTAATTCAAATGGCATTGATACTTAACTTCAGTTATAAATAGAAATATTTTGTATTTATTGAAAGATGAAAAAATCCCCCATTTTAATGAAGAATTATAATAAACATTGTCTTCACTTTATCTTGAAGTTGCTTAAAAGGATTGTGGAGAAGTTTCTCCTCTTTTTCTCCCTCCCTCTTAGATTTGTTGTTTCTTGTCTCCCTTAGCAGCTCCAAGGTTTTTTGTTTTCTTGTGAATATTAGCACCTAACTGAAACCTAAATTACTGTAAGACAAATCCAAGATTCCTAATAATTAAATTACTTCAGAGTCAGATGCAAATTTGACCTGACATACTGTAAAAAAAATTTGAGTCTTATGAAATTTGTTTGAGGAACACTTAAAGTTTTTGGTTTATGAATGCTGTAAGGCAGAAGGGAGGAAGCAAATCTTGCAAAAGATGCTGCAGGTATTTTGCCTTTATTTTCTTGCATGATTTTAGCCTGTGGCCTGAAGGAGTTTAATGTTTCTGGAGGCATTTGTCTGCTGGCAGAGGTGTTGGTGGATTAGAGGATGTGCTAAACAGGACCAGAAGAGGTGAGGAGGAATGGAAGTGCCCAGAGTTTAGACCTGATAAAGGATGGAATAGGCCTATTGTAAAGTTCAACTTAGTTTGTCTTTAACGAGCACTGTTTATCTGTGTTTAATTAGGTAAGTTAATGACTTAGACCTCCTGCTATTTAGGGTACAGAGATAATAGTTTATAACAATTAATTTCCTAACTCCTCCCCAGTGTCAAGCAATTAATCTTCAAAGGCAGCCTGTTCATCAAATTTGATGATAGGAACTTGGAATATAAGCCTCAAAATTTGAGCCCTGTAAATTTATTTATTTATTTAACCAGGGAAGAGTGTTTTTCAGGGAGAAAGCATAAAAAATGCCATGTCATTTGGATGAGGAAGTCTAGGAAAGTGATCAAGCCTTAAGGACATAAGGAATAATGTTAACACAGTGGTTCAGATCCTCTGGGGGAGCTGCCCTCCTTCCTTCCTGTGCTGGCAGAGCAGGATCAGGCAGCTCCATCTACAGAGTGGTTTTGCCTGGTCTGAGCATCCTCTATCCCAAGTGGAAATTACATGAGAAATTTGTAGCTTTTAAAATTTTTAATTCATTAAGAAAATCATTAAGCGCCCTGAATTCTCCACTCAGAATTAGTTAAATAAAAGGATGCTAAGAGATGTCCTGTCATTTTCCACATTCAGAAATGGAATAATATATTATACTTTTATGTGCCAGAGTCTCTTAATGTAAGAAATAAAAGATAGTCATGAAAATATATTGAAAGACTGAAAATAGTATTTCAATCAAAGACTATGAAATATTAATTTGCTTTTTTTTGTCAGGAATAGAATCCTCTGGTAATAGTTTGATCCTTCCCTTGGATTTTTCCCAGTATCAGGCTAGAAAATGGTGTTGCATCTTATTTTCTCTTCCCATAGTTTAGTATTGCATCATAAATGTTTTTGTTTAGTTCACTTTGTTTGCACACAAGTCCAGCATGTGGATTCTGTCCTTTTGCTCTGCAAGGTCTGGCACTGCTATTCTGAGGGACCTCACTGGAGAGCATAACTCTCTCCTTGTGTGCTGCTTTTCCCACTTGTCTGCTTGTTCTAAATGGCTTATTTTTTCTAAATCACTTCTTGATCACTTTCCCTAAACAAAATCTCTGTCCCCCTGAAGTAACTTGACGTAGTAGAATGTGCTAAGCTGGAAGGGAGCCACGTGGGTCATGAGAGTCCAACTCCTGGCCCTGTGCAGGGCACCCCAGTAATCCCAGCCTGTGCCTGAGAGCTTTTTCCAAATGCTTCTTGAGCTCTGTCAGGCTGTAGCTGTGACTACTTTTACCATCTTTTTAGCCCTGTCTTACACCTTACTTTATTTGGAGTTGAAACGGGTTCGTTTTTTTAAAGTAGCACATTTGACCTGAAAAGCCTGGCTTTGGTGTTTTGTTTACAAAGATTTTGGGAGATCTGTTTTTCCTTTGTATTGAACTGAGCAGACCCTCAGAATAATCTTCTGTCTCTCACCTCCCAACAGCAACAAAAGAATGTATCCTCAATATTTTCTGGTCCCTCGAGGTACCTGCTTGGTAATACCCTCCCTGCGGCGCTGAAGTGCAAGGTCTGCACATCTCCTAGCTCAGCTGCCAAGTAGAGTTATATGTCTTCAGCTGCAAAAATTGAAGTAGAAATAAAGAATTAGATGGTCTCAGACAAGAGTGCAATCAGTGGTGAGAAACTGGGACTATAACTTTCTTAACATAGCTCTGGTGATTTATGTTGGGAGGGAGGTGGATTTAAGAGAACATGCTGACATGCAGGATTGGTGTTTCAGCAGCAGGCGTGGGCTGATCCTCACTTTGCAGTTTCCAACTTCTCTGAGTTGGTCTATCCCACCACATGTCTGTCTCCTCCCTCCCAAGCACTGTCATGAACCTCTCTGTGACCATCTCTCATGAGAACACCTCAAGTAGTGTCATAAACTTAAGGATGCTGTAAAAGTCCTTTATAAAAGGATCTCTTCAGACTGCATATTATTGATGATTCCTGCAATTTAATACATACCATGCAGAAACTTGTTCTTAAAATGCTCAGACTCTTCAATATCAAAAATAGACTTAAGGGAAGAAGGTATTGAGGGAGACAGGACAACCTGTCAGCAGCCTCTGGCTTAACATATCTGGTGGGAAGTTCTAATTTACCATCAAAGTGGCAGCAACTCACTTGGTATGAAGTGCCAAGGAGACAGATGGCAATGTTGAAATATTCTCTGTTGTGCCTATCATCAGGTCTAGTAAAAAGAGAACTCAGGAGCAACAACATGTTGTAGTAGAGTAAATAATACTTACTACCACTTTTTTTATAGGGACTGAGGTTGTTTGTTGGAAGCTGCTGACGTAAAGCTGAGCTGGATACTTTAATATGGATGGAGAAGAAACATTAGGCAGGAAGACAGGTTTATATTAATATCGTGCTACCTTGGAGCAGATAAATTAAAATTTCATTCCTGTAGAAAAATATTAACTTTAATATTCAAGTTCAGTGGAAATAAGGAGGGAAGTAAGGCCCAGAGTGCAAGTGGGAATAACTCTGCTCTGCCTCTCTTTGTTTTTTGTCCCAGATTCACATCTGGCTGATGCTCTGCTTGTACTGTTATATTGGGCTTTAAAGGCAGCAGGCCCTGGTTTATGGTGAGAGGCTCTGTAAAAGTATCATGGATTCCTGTGAAGTGTTAATTGGCCTATCACCCTAATCTCGGTGGGAAGGTGAGGCTTTGCTTGAGAGGAAAGATTTGCTTAAGTTGTTCCCTTGGAACAGAGACCTAAAAATCAGGGTTGAGATTTTTCCAAATGCTTCTGGCTTTGTTCATGGATTTGGGCATGTCCCTTTGAACTTCTCTTTCTTGGAATGTGGAACAGTGATGCAATGGTACCAGGAATAACAGCATCAACTGCAGACATTTTTTTGCTGCCCTAATGCATTTGGGTATTTGTAGGTGGCAGCAGGTTCCTAAAAGCTGCTATTTGGAGAGCATGGGTACTCTTCTACTTCCTCTCCATCTTTTTCTTGCTGCTCTGTAACAGCTTTCTGCTCTGGGTCTTAAAGGTTGATTTCTAATGCAGAAGGAAGCAGAAAAGTAGGAATTAACTTGTAGTTTTATCTAAGTATTGCTTATTTCTTTCTTATTGCTGCAAGTTGTCTTAAAAAAGAGTACTCTCAATCTTTGTAGGACTAACTTCTCTGGACAGACAGGCAGAACAAGAAGAATATAAGGTACTTGTAGTGGTATAATGAGCTTTAAAGGACACAAATTTTAAATAGGGTGATCATATATATTAGTGTTGGTGTTTGTGGTGGCAGGCTGATTTGGTGTCTGCATTCCAGGTAGGGCAGTGATTCCAGCTAGACTTTTGAAACCTGAAGGAAAAGGCCATGTTAGACCCCAAGACTCTATTTTCCTTCCTGTCCTAATTTCTTCCTGTGCAAAGATACAGAGAGCTACCACTATTTAATGTCAATGTTATTATATTCCAAGTATATTCCTAATGTAACATAGTCCATGACCTATTTTCCCTTCTTCCACAAAAGTACTTTTGTCCATAGTCTTATCCTGTTAGACACATTCCAATAAAAATGTAATCTTGTGTTAGGCTGGGTTTTGGGAGGGAGCCGGAAACAGTCCATGGATGTGTGCTTGACCCTCAGGAAGGATCTTTGGTTACATTTCCAGCTTCAGCAGACATCAGGGCTTGGTATCTAAGGGTTGTAGAGAATCTGACCTGTAACATACTGTGCAAATTAATTTTAATCCTTCCTTATGACTTCTTTTGGAGTTACTTAAGATCCACAGGGGACCTTGTAGGCAGTAGCAGGAGAAAATCTCCCCTTCCCTGTAAATGTGAAATGTAAAATTCTCACTGAAAATTAAATAATAGTTTGTGGTGTTCCTGGTAAAGCACATGCAGTCCCTCAACATTTCTATTTCCTCTCCCACCCCAAACAGAGGGAAATGCACTGGTCATATAAAAATGGGAGGCATATAGGATGAGTTAGGTTGCTTGAAATTAAAAACTGGAAGGGGAAAACAAAAGTAGATAAGAAAGATTTAAATTATACTTGAGTAGCAAAGATTTATGGTATTTTTTTCCTTTAAGATGAGGGGATATATTAGTAATTCCTATCCCAAGGACATGTATTCCTTGTTAATGATACAAGGTAGATGAAGTGCAGCTAAATGCTTCCCTATTTAGTTTAGTATGTTTTCTATAACCAGGCAAGTAGGACAGAGATGTTCTGCATTATAACAAGCACATCATTAAAATGACAGATGACCATAAAATTAAATCTTGCTGTCCCATGGGGTATTTTTGAATGTTAAATAAAAGCATCTGCAACTGATTATTTTGTCCTTATTAAGCTCAAACAGTCCAGAACTTTGAGTTTTTAAATGCAGGGTCATCTCTTACATCGTGTATTTATGATGAAATAATTGAATAAAAAGATTCAATATATTTTTAATAACATAGACTTATCTCTCTGATTGATTGTGATTACAGTCTGGGTTGAGATCTTCCTATGCATGTATTGTTTTAATCTGGAGGTCTGGTTGGCAGTCTTATGAGTTCAGTTTGCATGGAAGTATGTTATCATCTATTTTTTTTCATTTAAGTTAGATGTTTATTTATATTTGTTTATATATTTATATTTATTTGTTTATATTTATTTAAATATTTATACTTTTCTATTTACATGTAATCTAAATTAATATATATTATATATTATATATTTCATCTTATGTCTAAGAGCAATAGATATAGAGGTACATGAGAATGTATTTGGCCATTACATGGGGGACAGAAACAAATATTGGGAGATAAAGAGGAATAGACTGGTCTGACACTGAACCCTTATGAATCTTCCTGTAAACTTGCAAGTCTTATATTTGCCAAATTGCTTCCAAATTGTGTGAACATAGCAGCTTAGGAGGTATATTGCCTGAATCACATGAGCATGTGGAAGTGGAAATTTAGAAGCCCTGCTTTCAGCCCAGAATGGTGCAGGATAACTCATTTCCAAACCAGAGTTTATCTTGAAAGCCTCTTTTTATAAATAGCAATACTGCCTCATCGTGTCTCACAATATCTGGCATACAGCAGGCACTCAAATTTACCTGCTATTCTGAGGGGCTTCACTGGAGAGCATAACTCTCTCCTTGTGTGCTGTTTTTTCAAGATAAAATTTACCTGGTTTTGTGAAGCAAGCCACTGGCAGGCTTCATTCTAGGTTCATAACTGGTGACTTCAAGATTTCTCTTGGTTTTGACTAGTCCTTACTGCCTCTAATTTGAACCTAGAAGAGCCTGAAACAAAGAATCAAACCCAAAATTTATTCAAGTCACGGCAGCTGTATGACTGCATCTTCATATCTGCATATATGGAAACTTGAGTTTTCACTAATGCTGAAATTTTGTAAATGTAACAGACCTGCATTTAGAAAACAGATTGCTTTTTTTTTTCCTCTCCTCCTAATGGCCAATTGCATTTAACAATAACACAAGTCAGTAGTGATGTCCTTGACCATTTAATTTTTCTTTATCATCCTAAGTGATACTCATCTAATGTAAAAACAAACCTGAAGATGGGTTTTCCACCTGAGAGGCTGTATTTTGTGTGGGGAAATGTGATGCAGGGGTTTATTACACACTGCTAATAAATTTTAATAATGTTAAATTAAAACATTAATTTTTAATTAATTAATGTGAGTGCTACTATGTCTGTATAACACAAATATTTTTTTGTTAGGAAGAAGAAGGCAAAAGTGATGAACCCAAGGAATCTGTAGGTCCAGGGAGACATTCAATGCTCTAGTATTAATGAGGTATTAAACTATTTCAGTTGACTGGGTAGAACTTGCAGTTAAAATAGTCCAGGTTAATCATATTTTTCCTCTGAGTTAAATATAAAACAAATTCTCTTC
Organism: Urocynchramus pylzowi; assembly: GCA_013397555.1. Taxonomy (NCBI): domain Eukaryota; kingdom Metazoa; phylum Chordata; class Aves; order Passeriformes; family Fringillidae; genus Urocynchramus; species Urocynchramus pylzowi. The sequence goes on along the minus strand of VZRH01006723.1, from coordinate 336,691 downwards.
AAAGTGGCTACAAAGACAAAAAAGGTGAACCGAAGAACCCACCAAACCCCTGGAGTGATAATACAAAATAGGCAGTGCTTTCTCACCTGCTGCCCATTTGCTGCTTTATTTACTAGGCCGTATTTATTATTAAAAAGAAATAAATCTAAAACAGATCAGCAAATAGTCCTGCACACACAGATAATCTGTACATCCAAAGGCTACAATTTTCCTATTTTACAGCCTTCTTAAAGACAGTGTACCTGCAGAACCCACAGCTATATGCAATCACTTGATTGCTAAAAGTTATTATCCCCCTAGGATGCTTTCCTTTTCATATGCGCTAGAACATTAAATTTAAAAATTAGGCCTGCTGTGAAACTAACAACAGTCTTCAACTGAAAAATGTCAATCCACTTCAAACAATTTCAAGAAGATCCTATTTTGCCCTTCACTTACCAAAAAAAAAAAAAAAAAAAAAAAAACAAAACAAATTGGAGTCTGAAGGGGCTGTGTGGCACATCCTTACTGGAGGCCAAATCCTGCCTGACAGTGGATGATGAAGATGAAGCCCTCAGCATGGCCTTGCCCCTGTGCTGCTTTGCTGCAGTGTCTGAGGGAAGGCTGGAAGGTGACACTGGGACGTTCCCCAGCTCCTCTTGGGAAGGTGACAGGAGCTGAAGGACTTTGTGAAGAGCACTCCCCACTGAGCATCTTCCTCTCCTCATCCTGCCTGACAATTTACATCTTTGGTGAGACTGAGCTGCTGGGGGTTTTTTTTCAGCTCACAGGAACAAAAATCATGTGCTGTGTGTGAGAAAACCCTGAGTAACTCTTAGGGGTTAGAGGATGTCAGCACCTGTGCCCAGTGCTTTGGAAACTCACTGTCTCAAAGAACATGGAAACATTCAGGCTACCTTAGAGGCTCAGCTCTCCAAGAGGGTGAAAAAAGACAGAAAACCTGATCTGGAATGTCTCTACAATGTTCCAGTGTGTATAGGAACAGTGTAATGGAAAAGGTTTCACTGTGGGAAATACAGCTGCTAATTAATGAGGGATACTTGTGTGGGTCAGTGGAAAATCAAATTTTCCTCTTCAAATTTTGCTGTACTTTCTCCCAAGTTAGCAGAGGTTCAATAGATAACAAAAGAAAGCTCCTGCTAAAAGCTTTTAAACTTTGTATTTTGCAAAGCCTACTTTTACATGGCATTTTCTTTTCCTTGCAATGTTATGCCAGCTCTGATTTTGTCCCCTTTCGTATTTCACAGTCATTTCATGAATTGCCCTCATCCACTGCTTAGTTTCAATTGCAGTTGCCATTTTGGTGTCTAAGAGTTTCCAAATTGCTGTATCAGCTCTCAAAATACCAGACAGTCACTAGTCTGATTGAAAAAGGAATTGGACCATTATCCACCACATTATTTAGGAAGAGAGGAGCTCTGCAGCGTGTGTTGAGGCAAATCCAACTGTGTCTCCTGCAGAAGCCACAGAGCTGCATTTTGTAAGACCATAATAGGTTGTTTATGCTCATTAACTTCAATATTTTGTGCCATTCAGAATAAATCCAAAATCATTTGGGTTCAGAGTGAAACTGAGATGATTATTATTATTACCATCTATGAGTCTTTGAATCAGATTTTTCTTCAGATTTGGAAGTGTAACTGAGTTCTGTTTGCTCCTTGGCAATATGTAAAATTAGCCTAAATTAACTCAGAAACATGTCTAAAAGAAAGAAAAAGTGTCCTGTTGCAGGCAATGGGTTAGATCCATCTCAATTAGCTTCAGCCATCTACAAACTGAGGAAGATTTTGGTTCCATTTCACGTGCTCTCAGTGGAAAATGCACCCCTCCCATTTCAGCCATCTCCCTCACAAAGGGATCCATTCAGACCACTGCCACCTTCTAATTTTTCATTAACTGCAGAGGAAGGCTCTGAAATGTGAAGGATAAAAAAAACCTTGTTTGGTTTTGGCTGAAAACCCCCATGTAGAAACTTTCTAATCAGCCAGCATTTACCTAGAGGAATATAAAAGTTTTCAGCAGCTGTGAAAGTTTGCAGTAGCAACTTTGCCAAATAGAAAACTGGTTTAGAAAGCAGCACACATGCAAGATTCAAACCAACAACTCGATATTTGCAGGCTGTCAGGCTCTAGCAGTAAAGGGGGAAGCTGGCCTCATTGGAAATGGGCTTCTTACAAGGTTTGTCATCTTTCCTGCTGCCTGTCACTTCTAATTTCCACACTGAACTGTATTCAATCAGACCATATAGCAAGTACATGGAAGTGTAATAGTGAAATCCTGTGAGAGTTTTTGCATGGGAGCAGTGAAGGAGGTGAGGTTTAAATAGCAGCACTGTGGAAAAGGAGGATGTGAGGCAAAGTTCACTATGAATATGGAAGAAACAGCTTGATTGAAAATAATTTTTCAAAATAAAGCATTGCAAAAATTAAGTGTATTTGAGAATCATAACAATAAGTTTCTTCTTTTAGAGTAAGCAGGTATAATTTCGCTGACAGTTTGTATTTTAAAGTGGTTTTTCTTTTTAAATCTTTTTAAAATTTGGTGCTAAGCTTATGATAGATGATGTGTGGTACATTGCAGTTCTGTCAAGCTGAAGCGAATTTTAGCCCATTTTCTTTCTGTTTTTTTACTTTGAATGATGAGTCTCAGCTTGGCATTTAACTGAAATTCAGATTTTATTAATTTATTATTAATAGTAGTTGGTTCCAAAAGTCCAAAGAAATGAGAAACTGTTGGGGTTTTTTTAACCAGCCATGCAATTTATCAGCTGTGTTTGTGGAAGTTTATGAAGGCTCATGTCTCTCTGGGTTGGAGAAAGAATTCTGTGTGTCTTAGGAGCTCAATTACTGTCACCTGTTTCCTTCTGAGTCCCAGGTGATGCTCACTGTATTTGTGTGAGAAAAGCAGGAAAGCTCTTCAGGCTTGCTGCAGCCCATCATTTTGAGTGAGAGCTTTTTCTGATGATGTATGAAAGACATCTGTCATGTGCAGTTATTCATTGCTCATGGGTGATAACAACAGTACTTTGTATATGTGTAACTGTTTTGATTTAAACTTTCTCAAGTGCTTTATATAATGGATAAGTACAAAAAACCTGTCAAGACTTCCCTGGCAGCACAACATTCAGTCTCCAGCAATGGCCACATGCAGTTGCTGAAGTCAAAACTCTGATGCATTGCAGCTCATTTGCTGCCCAAGCTGGTTCATGACAGTTTTGAAACCTTTTTCTTTTATAGTAATTTTTCTAATCTGCCCTCCAGCATTTTTAGCATCTGCAGCATCCTGTAGCAGTAAGTTCATGGTTTAACTAAAGCCTAGGTGAACTCCCTCTCTTTTTTTATTTTGGTCCTAAACTGGTCTAGTGCTAATGTCATTAACTGGTGAGTGGTTCCTGTGTTAGAATAATGAGTAACTGCTCCCTGCCATTCATCCTCTCCCCATTATTCATGTTTTTGGAACAATTGCTCCCTGATTATAATTGGAATGGCTACACAGATATATGGGATTTACTGTGCCTTAAAGCCTTGTTCCATTTCTACACTATATATAATAATACACATTTTCTATCCAGGAAAACCCTTAAGGCTGGATTTTCTTTATTTCATTTATTTATATTTTATTTATATTTATTTTTAGCTGAGTAGTTTTCATTCTGCCTCTGCTGAGTAAGGTACTGTTTACATGGGCACAAGTGGCAGGTAAAGTGGAAAGGAACAAGGTGGCTTTCATGCTTCTACAGACCTTCTCAAGAGCAGGGAATAAAGAATTACAAATAATTTACAGTTGAAAAGGCAAAAGTAAGAGCATTTACAATAAATAATAATTTTTAGGTGATGTTCCTTTCATGTGAAAATAGCAGAATTTAAGGTATCTGCAAAATGTACTGAGTCCAGAACAGAAAGAAATCCTTCAAATGCATCTGTATAGCCTGCAGGCCAAATAGACTGTGCAGTTAAATAATGATTGGATTTCATAGCCTTTTTATTTACAGGGAATGAACAAGTGCATTTATGCAGTGTCTATAATGAAAATCTTGCCTGTTTATGAATTAGTGTTGTTTGGTTGTTTTTAGTTGGGTTGTTTTTGGTTTTTTTTTTCTCTTGGTGTGTGTAGGATCTGCCATCCAGAGTTAGGGTGATTTTCCTTCTTCTTTGCTGTTTTAAAAAACAGTTTCTCCAACTGTAAAGTAAGTCTTGTATTATGCAAAGAAATTACTATTGAAAAGGAAAATGCACCCTTAGGTAGCATTCAAAAAAGCAATATAATAAGAAAAAGAGTTTTTGCAGTGCCTTGAAGGCCAAGTCTCTCTATATGTTAATAATAAATGCCCCAATTTCCCAGGCATGCTATTTTTATAATATAGTTTTCCTGCCTTAGGTTTTATCTAAATAAATTATGCTTGCTGTATGCTACAATTGGAATAGTTTGGTAACATCATGATTGGATCTGTGATAATTTACAGCATGTCATAGCTTTTCTCTGAAGCATGAGAATTGGTTTATCTGTGGTTGTCTGTGGCCTGATGGGATTAGCACTGTGTTTTCCAAGTGTGTGCCCTTGTGATCTTCATACAAAATGTGGACTTTTGTGGTGTAAAAATGCTTATCCAGGACTTTGGAATACCTGGAGAAAGCTTGAAGGGGCTCTGCTGATAACAGAAGAGAGGAGTAGTGTTCTTATGCTAATATCCCAACAATTTTTTTTCCTGCTGCACACTGGAATTCATGTGTTAATATCAAAATAGAATAATTCTTGTGCAGGGAAAATTTGGAATTCGTGGCAGGGAAAATTTGGAATTCGTGGCAGGGAAAATTTGGAATTCGTGGCATAAAGCCACCTACACCAGCATAGCACAGACCTTTTTGCAAGTCACCAGGAGTGCATTTGTATTAATTAGTGCAGTTTGCCTTTGGAGCTGGTTTTGTATTCCCCATTTCCTAGTCCTTTAATCCAGCTGAGCATGGGTGATGTTTCCTGCCCTGACTTAGCATATTGTGTTTAGCTGGTTTTGTATGACAAAGCCAAAAATTTGTTAATTGTGGCTTTCATGGTGTTTTCATGTCTTCTACAATACCATGATTTAGCATGACTTAAAAAACAAACTGAAATCCTGTGTGGGTTTTTCCCTCTTGTTAATGAAGCTGTTGTCCTGGTTTAGGGCAAATTTTGGGAGGAAAATTTGAGAGGAGAACAAGCATCATAAAGTCACCCTAGGACAGCTGTAGAAAATTTCTGAAAAGAACAAAGTAAATCTTGTAACAAGGAAAACAAGAAAAGTGTAAAAGCTTTTTACTTTTTAAAAAAGCAATGAGATGGATTCTGTCTGGCAGTGTCAGAAATAATGAAGGTGACACGAAAAGGTGCAGTGCTTCCAATGGTGCAGTTGGTGAGAAGTACAAAATCCTAGCAGGAGTTGCTAATGTGATAAATAGTACTGGGTAGTGACCTGTTTTCAGCCATGTGTTTATGGTATTTCTCCTCCCCATCTATCTTGCCTGCTTTGTCATATTCAAAATTGATAACTGAGCCTTTCCTGAACTCCTGTCTTCCCCAGGCCTCCCATGTACTGAGGTTGTTCTGTCTTTATCCTACCAAAATGAGAATCATTCATTTCAGAAAATCCACTGTAGAGCTGGAAAAAAGCAGAGGAAAGTAGCACCTGACTGGCCCTCTGTCCTGTGGATGAAGAGATGTTTTTGACATGAACTCTTGTGCAGAACAGGATTGTAAAATATGGGGTTTGAGATGGGATGTAGGGCCAGTCCCTCTGAAAGGAAGTTTACTGCATATGAGGAGCTGGCCTCTCAAAAGGGAAAATTTAGCCAAGGAAGCAGTGAAAAGAACATATGCAAAGGGAGAAAAACCCAGTAATTTAGCACAAAATCAAGATCCTGGAAAACAACATGAATCAATACATCAAAGAAGATGAAAAGAAGGAATGCTTTGTCTTTGTGCAAATGTTAAGTGCCTGCAATAAATAAAAAGTAATGAAATCCCTAATTTATAATACATTTGAACAGGTTGCTAATAATCTAGCCTAATGGGAAAATTCAAATGATTGAAAGGCTGAAAACGTATTTAAATAGCACTGGGAGAGAAGAAGAGGAGAAGTGGTGGCTTAAATATGTGATATCTTTATGAAGTAACTCTCTGGAATGATTCACAGCTTCACTTTCTGATAGGTAATGTGTAAAATGGGGATCTAACTCAGCATGTGCATCAGCAAATAGCAACAGGGCCAGTTCCTCCTGCAATGTGTAGGAAGAGAAATCACTGTTATGGGAGACTTCAGTTTGTGTGATGTTACTGGAATCACACTGCCTTCTAACAGTATTGTTTGTGTTTATTAAAAAAAAAAAACACCATAGATACATATGTACATATATATATATATATATATATATGATGTATGTAAATGTAACTGATTAATCTCCTTCTATGAAATAGAATTTTTAGAGAGTTCTATGTTAGGCCTCATTTTCACAGATAAAGACAAAATTAAGGGTGGTTGAGGTACCTGAGGGAGTAATTAGCCAAAGCACAAAAGAACATGAGTTAGCTGAATGGTGAGCTGCAAGAATGACTTTAGAAAATCTGTGTGTGTGTGTGATGTGCATAGATCTGTCCTTGTGCTCAGGGCACTGAAGGGGCTGGCTTTGAGAATAATTGGAACACTGTTGTTCAAAAAGAGAAAGCAAGGAATAAAAGCAATAAACCAGACACAAAAAGCCAAGGGTTAATTGATGTTTATAAGTATGAATCAGAATCTAGGAATTGTAGAAAGCTACTGAGAATGGGTGTGTGTAAACTATAAGACATGTATATGAATTATCTACATCAAATACATTGTATATGCATATAAATATACCACTAAATAAACCAATGGTGAGGTAGGATCAATATTGTAAGCTAGTCTCTTTTCATTTGTACTAGAATTTTATATAAAAATAATATATAAATATGTGTATAGATAAAACTATTCAATTGTAACTTTAAAGTATGATTATATAATTACTAATGAAAATGGGAAGTGTTTGAATGATGCCATAGGAATTAAAACCAGAAGAGTTTGAAAAGATAATGCAGAAATGTCATACATTTTGGGTAATTATTGATGTCCTGTATTTGGAAGAGGCAGCAGAAGAGCATGACAAGGTCTCATTACAATTGTAACTGAGGATTCTTAATAATGGATATTAATGCTGGGCATTTTGCAATCAACAGGTTTGAACTGAGAGCTTCTGAGCGTTAGAAAAAATCTGTTTGAATCATTCTCTTGAGTCACTGCTGTTTATTTGTTTATTTTTTAATTTTTTTTTTTTTTGTGGAGTGTTGGGGAAGTTCCAGATGATGGGAAGAAATCTAATGTTGTGCCAATAAAAGGCTGAATGAGACTACTCAGATAATTATAAGTCTGTCAGCCTGAGATTGATCTCAGGCAAAATAATGGAATGGTTTCTAAAGAGCTCAATTAATAAAGAATTAAACAAGGGAAATATAGTTATTGCTAATCAGCCTGGGTTTATGGAAAACAGACCATGTCAAATTAGCTTGGTATCATTTCTGTGGTATTACAAATTTGGCTGATGAAATGAAGTCCTGTAGGGCACTGACTGGGTACGAAGTATTGATGAAAAACTGTAAAAACCATGTGCTTATTTAGCAGTGTAGGAGGAAAGTGGGTAAATTCAGACCTTTATGGTTAACAGCATAGGAATTGGGGTTTTTGTGTCTTAGAGTGAGGGATGATGTAACTTGGAAGCAGACACGGGTTAATTTGCTGTTGGGCCAGAGCCTGTGCTTAGCACACAGCTCTGTCTCCCTGGAGCATGATGTATCCCACTATTCTTCTAAAAGTCATGAGCACCATCAGTTCCTGGTAAAAGCCCTTCTGGATCAGATGGTGAGCTGTGAGCAGTGTGTTTGGATGCTGTCTGATAGCAAGATTGCAGGTAGAAAGAAGGGTCAGAAGCATAGGTGGAGAATGAAGGGGTGTGAGGGGGGTAGGTGACAACAAAATCATCTTTTTATTCTTTTCTCATTTTATGTTTCTCTTTGATTGACCAGCTGGGTCCTTTTGTTGATTTCTTTGAGGCTGCCAGTTAATGTACATGTAGAGCACCCAGCACAGTCAAATGCTCTGTGGTACTCCCCAGAAATGGGAACTGTGATGAAGAAATTCTCTTCTTGCAGCCTCTAGTGTCAGAAAAAAAACTACAGAAAGGCTGAAAAAGAACTATTTGTAGTTAGCCTATATGGAGACAAACTTTAACAGCTGTTTTTACTGAGTTCTACAACAATTTTTTCAGTCTCTTCTTAGATAAATCACTGGCTTTGCTTCCCAAGAGTTGGTTCATTGAAAGTAGATCAGAGAATTTTCTTTTATATTGGTTGTTTGTTAGAGCTTCCTGGAAGCATTAATTTCTGTTCTTATGAGAATTCAGGTCTTGAAGATAGAGCAGAGAATAGAAGGAGATGTTCCAGATTTCTATCAGCTGTGATTGATGAAGAGTTGCTGAGCAAAGCTGCAAGAAAATTTCCATGCATTGGTCTTGCCCACAAGTTTTATGGGAAGTCCAGCTGTAATCCTGGAGAGCTTTCAGAGGAGTGAGGTGAGGCTCTCCATTAGAAAAATCACCTAAAGGCCACTTCAGACAGCTCATTTCTCATGGTGATGTCAATTGGGTTTTATTAATGCTTCATGCAGAAGTGGAGAACACAGGAATTTTTGAAGTTGGGTCAGCTCTTAATGAGCTGTAAATAGGGCTTATCTAAACACCCTGTAGTTGCTTGAATAATGAATTTTGAATAATTGACTTCGTGTTTCTTTTAGATTCTTTTTTCTTTTTTTTTTCGTTTATAATCTATTCACATGCAAATTCTTAAGTCTAAGTAAATAAACATTACGTGGTAGAATTCATCTAGGGGAAATAATTTATCCTGGAGTCAATATTTTATCCTCAGATAATATTCTGTGGGCACATACACTTGTAAAAAAGTCGTGTGTGGAAAAGATCTGGATATCCCTGTGGAGATTCATGATGTTTACAACTTTGTTTTATTATAACTAGTTTTATTATAACATTAGATTTTAAATTTCTGCAAATTTTAACATTTAGGTACTGCAGGAATTACTGTGAAAACTCCAATGCCAACTTTAAATGTGGCATTTAAATGTGGCATTGTGGTATCAAGCTGCCATTGCTCATTTATGCAAACATATTGATTACATTTTTAGTCCTGATTTCTGTAAAAGGCTTTTGCTAACAGGTTTTGAATCTATTTTTCGAAGGTGTGCAAGGTGAGAATAGTCTGGAAGTAATTTTGGATGTGAAAAGATTGTTGTGTAATTTTTTATTAAAGGCAGGAGGTACAGAGGAGTCTATTCCCTTGTCCATAAATAATGATGGCTCCTACTCTCCTCCTCAAGTTACAGCAATTAGAGCTTTTGTAAAATTGTTCAGATGCAGCAATGATGAGCAGTCATTGAAACTGAAGGACATGACAGCTGAAACTGAGAGAAGAGCTTGAAGTCATGGGTAATTCAGTATGGCAGAGTATCAGAATACCACTGAGGCCAGGAGCATGATTAAAGAAAAATCAGTGTCTCTGCCTTTAGATCTGCAATTACAGGAGTGGAAATGCGAAAATGAAAGGGAGTAACACCCCCACCCCCAATTTCTTTAAATAAATTTAAAACCAAAATTGTAGCTGGAAGGAAAAAAAACAATTTCTTAGAAAATGGTTATTTTTCCAGCATCTTTCATGAAATGGTTTTAATGACCTGGGAAAAGATCTTTTAGTATTGGTGACAAGATGTTAAATGAGAGGTATCATTGGTCTGTCCTGATGTGTTTGTTCTTCTCTCTCTTAATTTATTTGGGAGATAAGTAGAGAATTTTCAGAAAATGTATAAAACACACAGAATTTGCAATTACAATCAAGAAAAATTTGCATTTAACTTTGCAGTTTATGGTAATAAACTTGTCAATGCCAATGTAGATTATTGACTTGTAAAGCAGATAAAAAAATATGTGCAGCTTTTAGTGTGCTACTAAAACATTGGTCATGCAAAAAAAAAAAAAATCTGTGAATGCACCTCCAAATAAATACAGTTTAAAAATTCCAAGCTTTATGTAACTGTAGTACCAGGTTAATCTGGTCAAACTCAGGTGCAATCCTAAATGTAATACATATTTTTCTGGGTTTCACATATGGAAAATTTGGCAGCCCAACAGGGAGATAATTTTACAAGACAGTGTGGATAAAAATAGTGTATAGTTTTTGCAAAAATGGTTTCCAGAAATAAATGTATCAAAGGTATTGGGATGTTCATGCAAAGAAAGGCATCAGCTTTTGTCAAAACAATGTAATGTTCTAAGTTGATTTAGCAGTGGTTATAATCAGCAGTAAATTATAATCATGCTAAATGATCGGGTTTAGTATGTGTAAGTGCAACATAGAGCAAAAGATAGTGCAGGTGTTTGTAAAGTGAATAAAGTACTCTGATAGATTAAAAATGCACTGCTGAAAGTTTGAAGTGTAATTTTTTCTCTCTCTTTTATTTTAGTATATTTTAATAGCTGTCTGGATTTTTTTTTTTTTTTTTTTTTTTTTTTTTTTGGAAAGGAGAAAACCGGTGTTTATTTTTTGGG
>VZRH01006723.1:286939-322372 GCA_013397555.1 Urocynchramus pylzowi | reverse complement strand
CTATATATATATATATATATATATGTATATATCATCTCCCCTGCTTTGGTTTTGAGAGTTGGAGTGAAAGGCTACTTCATCCTTCATCTGTAGCAGATTTAGGATTAGATTTTAATGCAGTTGCAGGTGTCTTTTGAACATCAGCAGATACATCAGTGTGCTCCTGGTTGAGGACAGATATAAAGGCCTCTGGTTTTCAGTTGGAGACTTGTGCCTTCAAATACCTCTTGCTCAGTCTGGAAAAGGGGAGCTTTGGGGTGAACTGTTTTCTTCCAGAGCCTGAAGGGGCTACAAGAAACAGAGAGAGACTATTTACAGGAGCCTGTAGTGGTAGGACAAGAGGGAATGGATTCAACCTGAAAGAGGTCAGGCTTAGATGGGATATTGGGGAGAAATTCTTCCCTGTGAGGGTGCTGAGGCCCTGGCACAGGTTGCCCAAAGCAGCTGTGGCTGCCCCATCCCTGGGAGTGTCCAAGGCCACATTGGACAGGGCTTGGAGCAACCTGGGATAGTGGAAGGTGTCCCTGCCCATGGAAGGGGTGGGAATGAGATGAGCTTTAAGGTCCCTTTCAGCTCAGGCCATTCTGTGATTCTACAATTCTATTTCTGTCTGAAATGAAAAGGTTTTATATATTCTTTTTACAAGACAAACAGTAGAAACTCAGTGATTTCTGAGACTACAGGATACATAATTGTCTCCTATTTAGTTTCCATGAACAAAGCACAGAAATGTCACTCTCCTGCCTGAGCTGCCATTCACACTTGTCCTCCAAGCCCCAGTTCTCTCTGATGCATTCAGGCTCTTTTTTATAGAAAAAGATATTTGGTAGTACACCTGTATTTGGTAGTACACCTGCAGTATTATTTGTGAGGGTGAAGGAGGGTGCTTAAAGCATTTGAAAGAATTGGGAAAACAGTTAGATTTGACTATATAGATAATAGAGTCTCTGTCATTGAACTGGATATAGATTGGATTTAGCATTTCAGTACTCTGTAGTTTTTCCCTATGGCACTGAAACAGCAGGTGAAAAATCAATGTCAAGTGTTTAGCTGAATTACTTACACAAACAGAAAATGTTATTTGAGCTGATACTTTTAGCCTGTATCTCATTGAGTAGGAAACAGTTAAAATTACCATTGAGCAAAAAAAAGGGAATTTGAAGTGTGGACACCTGACCCTAGTGTCCTGAAACACAGAGGGAATAGGTGGAGAGGGTATTGCTCCATGGAACTGGGATGAGCACCTGCCTTCTGCCTGAGGAGCAGGCGTGGGCCTGAGGGGGAAGTTTGGGTCAGTCGGTGAAGTCTTTGCAGGGCAGCATCATTCAGCAGGGCAAGCATTGCATAACTCTTATTTTAAACACAAAGTAATATGCTTTTACAATACTACTGCAAAAATTTTAAGTTCATTTAGCTGCCAAGATTTGCAGTTCTGAATTAAAAACGTGGATGTGAGTTCATACTTGAGATTTTACCAGTTAGAAATACGCTGTTGGAGGTGGTTATTGTTGCATTCATAAGCCAAGATAAATATTATACAAAATAAATGACAGAAGACCTTGGTAAGGATCACCTGCAATTTTTTGCTGTGTACAGGCATTAATATATTTATTGCAAAATGTAAGTGGATATTGTATTCAAGCTTTTTGAAATGAGACATTAAGCATTTTCCCAAGGAACCAGGCATTTACTAGTCAGAGGCTTTACTAGTCTCAGGAAAAATTCATCTGTGCTCAGCAGGCTGTTAAAATAAAATAACCCCAGTTGCAAGGGGTATCAGGACATGGTTCTACAATTCTTATTTTGAGACAAGTGTTGTCTTTCAGATTTTTTTTAGCGTTGGTAGGTCAAGCAGAAATTTTGTGGGTCGCCAGAAATATTTTTAACGGACTTCCAAAGTGAAAATTAACAAGGTGGGTGGACTTAGCTGTCTATAAATAGAAAATCTAACTTATTCAGTGCTCTAAAATATTTTTTCTGGCCAGCAGCTACTGCTCCAGAAATGTGTGGGTGTTCAGTAGGTCTGTCAAGTTACAGACACTCTAGAGAATCAAAAATACTGCCTCATCTCTAGGCTTGCTAAGGCAACTGAATCCCATTATGTCTTAAAAAAGTAGTAAATTTTCCTTTAAGGCAGAGAGGAAAGCTGTTCATCACACACAGTTTGAAGGTAATGATTAATGCCTGACCATAAGTATTATGCCTTATTATTTCTGAGACAGCAATAAAATGCCAAGAAGGGTGTTTGAAAGTGTAAAACATGAATGAGAAAGCAGACTGTTTAAACCAGAGGGCTGTTTCATCATATGCAACTAGCAAATGCTACTTTTTGTAGACTGCTGTTTTCCCAATGTTCTTTGAATGAATATAAGTTTTACTCATTTCTCAGAGTATATGCTGCATATAAAACAGCCTTGGTTAATCATCATTAGAACATGAAAATGGCATTAAAGTACTTTCTAAGTACTTTTTATGACTTTTCTGTATCTTCCAGAAAACTTTTGGCATAAGCAGGGGTGTAATTCATTATTAGATGCAGAAAAACAGAGGTAGATATTCTGTAGTTAAAGACCTTAAAATGTTTTCCATAAGCTGCTTCTTGTACATTACTGACAATTGCTCAGCTACATTTTTAAGTTCTTTAAAGGTGATGAAATCAGGGTGATGGAAAGATGCTTTCTATGTGTATCATTTGTATTCCTTCTGAATTTGCTACATTATTTATGATGCAGTCTTGAAATTATAGTGGTCTTGTATGTAAGGAAGTCTGACATTGTAAATTCAATGAAGATTTACTTGCCTTGAAAAATAGATGAGTAGATGAGTATTCTTCATCATAAATGTATTCTGTATAATCATAGCAAACCAGACATTTCATGAAATGGTGCTCAGTGACTCCAAAGTGCTCCCTTTGACTTGACTCAGGCAAACAAAATTACATGTGTTCACACTGACAGTATGAAGAGTGTGGGCTTTGAGAACTCTTAAAATATTGTACAGAGGCAGGGACATGTCAGAGATGGATATGTACTGCTTTTTAGTGACTCTGTGGTTTCCACGTGCATTCTTGAAATGTGGAATTTATTACACCCCTTTTCCTCTAAAGGCAGGAGTGAAACACTTTGTAAACTTTGCTGCAGTTGGTGTGCTAAACACCAACTCTGTATACTGCACTTCCAATTAAAGTTATTTTCAGTACACACACAGAACTTGGAGAGCCAATGTCAAAACACAAGGATGGGTCAAAATGCCTGAAACCTGGGAAAAGTGCTGTATAAAATATCAAAATGGAAAACAATTCATCAAATTCATGTCTCTGAGAGCTGTGGCCATACACAGCATCTGACATGAGATTGGTATTTCTCTGAATTATTGGTATTTCTCTATACCCCAGGCAGATAAACTCCATTACACATCTCTCCTGTCATGTTACCTTTTTCCTGACCAAGAAACGAGGCCACCTTGTGTGTGAGTGAGTCCAGTTTCTCTCTTCTGGGCTGCTGAATGCTGGAACTTTCACACTGGCAAAGCACAAGTTTCGCTAAAGCACTCAAGAGTATTTTGCCTCATGTTCTTGGGAAGGCAAAGGGACATGGTAATTCTTTCTGAGCTGTGGGTCTTGGCTGGTGTCAATGGAGGCAAACTCTGATGCTCTGCAAGTGCTTTTTGAAATGCTTATTGGTATTACATAGTGCTGAAATATTATAATACTGATGGTATGAACATGTGTTAGTGTTCACATTTTCACAAAGGGTATAAGTGCCTTTGATTTGAATGCTTTTAGTAATGTTAGTTCATTCCTTTTCACAAAGGTAGAGCCAGCAGCCTTTGTAGAAGAGTCAGCTTTTGGAACCTACCAGGGAACCTGTACTTAGTACATTTTCAATGTTTATAATGGGGGGGGGAAAAGTTAAAAGTAAGAAGTACTAACAAGAAATTATTCCTAATCATATTGCTATTCCTGAGGCATAACAGAATTCTGGAAAAATCAAATTGCAGGATGCAAACCTCGGGTGTCAACTTGTCACTATGTTACATTTAAAGTGGTTATTAAAATCATTATGCTATCAACCTGTGAAGTTTGGGCACACCAAATATAGCAACCTGCTTAATTGCTCAGTATTTTGCAGTGAGTGAAAGAAAGGGAGGTGGGAGTGGAGAGAACGGTGTGTTTTCAAGGTACCCTAAAAGGCCATTTTTCCTGTGGAGTAAATTGTGCATTTGTTGTTCAATAAGGCTTTAGTCTTTGAATATAAAATATTTTATTAGAAATGCAGCTGCCTCCCTGTCTACATAGCTTACAAATGGTTTTATGAAGGTCTTCCAACAATGCAGCACAATGCATATTGACATGACTCGGTGGTTCTAATAGTGTTATTGACACTGCTCTTCTCTTGGGAAATCAGATTAAAATGAACTGATATTGCCAAAACCAGTGTCTAGAATACTTAGGGTCAGGTGTCAAAGTCTAATTTCCCATGGGAGTAAAGCTGGAGAAACTCAGCTGAACTTACTTCTGGTTTATATTTGTATAAGGAACAACTTGATTCTTGATTATCATACTGCTGGAGACTTGGCTGTGGAAAGGCTGAAATGTGATTCTAGGAAAAAACAGTAAATTACAACATTGCTACAGCAGCTACATAAAGCAGGCAATGAAAATGTAAATTTGGGGAGTGGAAGAAAAAGACAAAAATCCAAAACTTCACCAGTTAGTTTTGAAGAGCACATTTACTCCAAAAGGTGTGTTGGCCCTATAAAAGTGAAAAATGAGGAAAGAAAAGTAATTTCTCCAAATACCGTATTTACTTTCTTTCTATTATTTGTCTCCATTTCTTTAAAACTGGGATTTTTTCCCTTGTCCTGCACCAAGCATAAAATAAAGCTGATGATGCAGAACCCACCAAGGCTCAGCTGGCATGTGGCAACTTCACCACACACAGTACCTGATGGCCCTGCATTCAATGAACTTGCACAATCACTGAATTTTTCAAGGTGCCATTCAGATTTTGTTTTGGTTAAGAACTGCAGGGCAGTCAGTCTTTCTTGTTTACCTGTTATGCTTCTGGATTAAAAAAAAATGTAGAAAAATTCAGCTTCAAACACAGAAATAATTTATTGAGCATATTTCTGCTATCTGTGGATGTCATCCATCGCAAATTCTCCTATGTGTAAAAAAATCTGAGAAAAAAAAATTAACTTGATCTCCTTTTTCTCAAATATAATTTTAGATTAGAGCATTGTGAAATGTGACTGGAGATTAGCATTCACTATTTTTTTTCCCTTCTGACTGGCAAGTCTTGCTATGTCACAATATGATTCATTAAGACAAGCATGTACTCTTTGGTAAAAGATGTGAGCTGATTCTTTTCACTACAGGCATTTATTTTTCCTGTAAGACTCTCTAGTAGAGTTGTTGTAATTATTAGTTGTACATTTCCTACAAGGAAATTTCATGTACTAACACATACTCCTTTTTGTGTAGAAGATTTTCAGCCTCCTATGAATTTATTATTTAATTTTGGCTTGTCTCTATTTAGAACTAGTTAGCACATATGTATAAAAGTTTATTAATATACCCACTCATCCAAACAAATTATTCTGGATACTCACCCTACTGTGATATGCCCCCATAATTAATTCAAGCACATTTTCAGAAAACTCATGTTCTTATTAGAAGCTAATAAGATATTTGTAACACAAACATAAACTTTTTTCCCTGGAAATTCTGTGATCTCTTGACATGGCTCTCTTGAAGGCAAACTGTCCTTTTCTATGTGTTTGTACAGTCCCAATCACAGCAGATGGACCTTACTGCCATTCCATTCTTACCTCTAGATAGATGTAAATTATTGTCTTTAAGGGAGTGACTGAAGTAGCAGACTTTTCTTTTAAAATCTCAAAGTCAGCCCAAAATGAATTTTAGCATTTGCCATATGACATCCATTTAAGAAAGCTGATTTGCAGCTTCTGTGAGTAGCTGTCAGAGATAAAACTGGCCCTTTATCTCTCAGCTGATACGAAGCTTCATTCTAATACAAAAACCTTGTGAAGATTATAATTATACAGAAGCAAATAACTGAAAAAAAAAAATTGCCCATCTTCTTTGGAGGGAAGGAAAAAGAAATTCCAGGTTTTGAGAACCTGGTCTAGTGCAAGAGGTGTCTGTGCTAATGGCAGGGGGTTGGAAAGAGGTGATCTTTAAGGTCCCTTCCAACCCAAACCATTTTCTCATTCTAAATTGTGCCATGTTTGTGTTGTTTTCATTAGTTTCAATCTTCATTCATATTAATTGTTCAGACTGCACCTCGAAAATCACATAAACTGTTAAAGCCAGCAGGGTTACCTTCCTGTTCCTGTGGAATAAGGGCAGAGTAAAAGGGCATGGCTGGACTGAGGGGATGGGGGATGGAAGTTGCTTGGGAAACAACAGGCAGTGCTGCAGTTGCAATAAAGAATAGGGCTTTGTTGGTATGGCCTGTTTGGTTATATGAATTTATAAATTTATTGAGAGAAGGTTCAAATCCACTTCTAAGCTGATGGCTCAGAGGAGAGTGGCTGGTGTGTTGGTGGGTGGGTGCCTGAGGGCTCTCTGACTCTGGGTTCTTCAGGGCCTTTTGAAGGCTCATTTGTAGGAACCCTATTATATGTTGAGGCCTGTTGACTTGCAGTGCCATTCTGATTCTCAAGCAGATGAAATTGCATGTAGCATCACCTGCACTATTTTCTGCCTCTACTCCTTGTGGTGGTGCTCCTTAGAAGTGTTGGGATAAGGGAGAACGAAAAGGGGCAACAGATTATCCATTTCCTTTTGCCAGTTAATTTCATCTTCTCAGGTTTGGTTCCATCAGCTGTAATTTGGTTGTCATGCAGCATCTCAAAACCTGTTTGCTTTGGAGTAACAAATGTTCTTATAGTAAACTATTCCTTTAGACTGAGCTTTCAAGGAGCTTGCTCAGCCTCTCTTGAGCTTTGGTTAGAAATACAAATACTGAATAAGTGTCCAGGGTGAGCAGTAGTTTCTGAAGAGCAAGTGTGGCTGTCTGAGGCAAATAGCCCAAGCTGATTATGTGCATCACTTTCTTCCACTGCACTTGACCCTGGCACATTTTGGAGCAGGCAGGTCCTCCTTATTTCATCACTGCCACAGTTCAAGACAGTGGCCTGTCAGCTTGTTTCTTGCTGAGGTCAAACACATCAAATGGAGTGGGACATCAGCATGATCAGATCTAAATTGCTTGCTGCACCAATTTCTAGCTGTATTGTAGTTTAATATCAAATCTCCTGGTTTCCTTGCAGGTGTAAAAGACACATGTGGTGTTGGGGAAACAGAGGGGGGAAAATGGTGAGGAGTTAAGTTTTCAGCCACCTGATTACTGATCTGAACTTCCAGACCAGAGAGAGCCATGTAGGCATGGATTGCAGAGCTCTGCCATTTATTGACTGAACTCACTGGTTTAGAATAGAGTTATTTTAACAAGTTTTTTGAAAGAAGTGTTGGTGATGCAGTAATACAAGCTTTCAATACTCCTATGGAAACACAAAATACCTCTTCAGAAATATTTCAGCAAAATATCAGCATTTCAAGACAGTTACATCATTTAAAATAGACTGTTGAGTGAGTTCCATGATCCTATGGGAGCTGTACACACAGAAATCTGCTGAACAATATCAGTTGTTACAACTTTTTTCTGACTACAGCCTGGTGCTACATTTGTACATAATGTTAAAGCTCCCAAAACTGCAGCTCTTGCCCCAAATATGTAATATCACATTTTAAACAATAAAAGGGACTGCATAGTCAGTCTTAAGGTCGCCCTCAGAAAGCTAAACTCACTTAAGTCTTGCCTTGCCTACTGTTTTTGTGAGCATCACATTGCAGGAGACTATTATTGACCCAAAGGCTGTTAGTTAGGGCTGGGCAATCTTATAGAAATCAAACGTTTTGCTCCAGATACTTCCTTCATATCTAGACAAAGAAATGAGCAAAAAAATTGTTCTTGAAAATGGAATGTTCTTGAAATGTAGTTCCCTGAGACTGAGCTTTCACATCCTCACTAACTAACTTCAAGGCCTCAGCTTTCCTTGAGAGATCTGTTTCTAACAGGTTAGATTCTATAATTTAGAAAAAAAATTGCTTCCCAACATAAAAGCTATGCAAACTTCTGAAAGGAATTTCACACATACAGAGCTGAGAAGAAAATGCAAACATTGTAAGTTTGGTAATTCAACACATCCTGTTGATGGAGAGTTTTAGAGGGNNNGGTTTTTTTTTTTTTTTTTTTTTGCTTTGATGTATTACTGATTTTATCAGTCCTGATCAAATCTGTGATTTATATGCTAAAGAAAGTTAGTATCTGTAGTTCATCAGCAATTTTCTTTTCCTAAGTCAGTCTGTTCTCTTTTATTGAGAAGCTTTTCTTTGCTATTAAAAATGGACTGAATCTGTGCTCTGCCAAACAATTGGAATAAGAGGCAGCTGAGAGAACAGCTCTTAGTTCTCCCCTGTTACCTGGATATAAATGGCAAGGAAAAATCAGCTTCAATGGGCTTTAGAAAGGTGTGAAATGAGAGAAGAAAGATTTCCAGGAGACCTCCTTCATTCAGCTGGTTTGTGTTTCAGAAAAGTTGCCTGAGAGCCCACCCCTGTACAGGCTCTGGGAAGGCAGCTCCTTTTTGTGCTTTAATTAGTGGAAAGGTAAGCACTGTTTTCTAGGTAGGTTTTGGCAACTCCTCAGCCTTTCATTCACACTTGTTTTCTCTTTCTGTAAGAGAGCTGCAGCGTGCTTGGGGCTCTTTTAGAACTTTGACAGAAAAAGTAACTGGTGTCCCAAGCATGGCAATCCTCTGAGCCTCCAGCTGTGCTGTAGGAAAAGGCTTTTTGCCACCTGTAACTTAAATAGCTGGATCAAATGGCAGGGATCTGTTGGGAGCCATTGCTTCAGCATGAATGCAGGAGGCTTCAGTACTCTTGTACCAAGGGCCCTTGAATTTTTGCAGGTTCAAACCATTTTTCTAGGTGCTCTTACAGTTTGTATTTACATATCTTAAATAAGGAAATCTGTTCATCCTGAATATATCACTTATAATCAATTGTTGCTAATATATGTAATTCATATAACCTGGAGTAAGTCCAGTCTGAAGTGCAGTCTTCAAAATGATGTTAAGCTACATCTGTTGAAATGAAATCTGTAAAATTGCTTTTCCATGATGAATGCAGGCATGGAAGATTTCTTTTTAAAATAAAGATAAAATTAAAGTGGTTATTTGTATTCACTCTGCTGTTTTCATACTAAAACCCATGAAAAGACCCCACGGTAATCAACTGTTGGAGTCAGCTATTGCATAAGTGTAGCTTTTGCAGTACATCTTTAGTTTGATTCAGGTCTGAAATGAAACCATCTGAAGCAAGTCTCATTTTGTGTGGCATTTAACAAGTGTGAGATGATAATTGCTGTCACTGAAGCATGACTGCTTTTGTAATGAATACTTTCTGCTAGCGGTCAGAGTACGTAGCTCTGTGTGTGTAATGCAACATGCCTTAATCTTAAAATAATTAGCAAATTTGCAGTTGAATTTATTGTTCAATGAAGTTCTATTTCACAGGGGTTGTGCCTTCTGCAGTCAAATGATCAATGTTTGCTTTTAATTACGTAGCACTGGAGAGATCCTGCACACCTTTTTCTGTAATGGCATTGTGCTTCCAAATGGTTATGTGGATAATCAAATCTGGAGAGTATGGGTTTAAATTGGTTAGTGAAGTGAAGTGCTAGCCCAGCACATCACATTTTCTCCCCTGTGCTGCTCAGTCAAATCCCTGTTATCTGATTTTACAGTGGCATTAATGTGGCTCTCTTGTGTTTAGGTGGGATTGTTTGACTCCTTCACCTTTCCATTGATCTTGCCCACGGATGATACTGGTGTCACCTTTCTGCTGGTGTATAAGTCAATACCTTCTGCAGTAGATTAAGAGCTGCTCCCCTCTGGCTGGGAAAAAAAAAAAAATAAGTACAACAGGCTGGCTTTGCCTTCTGGTGCTCCTGTGCCAGCAGCAGAGCTGGTGGGATGCTCGTTAATGTGCGTGAGGGCTGCAGAAAAGTTGTCAGCTTTCTCCTGACATTAATAAATGCCAACATGCAGGCCATGATCCTCTGTTCAAAAATTCTTCCCCCAAACTCAACCTAGTGTTGAAACACTGAAATGCGAAATTAGAAGCACAAAAGTGTATCTACACATATAAAATCTTGTATATGTGTCACTTTTGGAGAAAGAACAAGACTTCAAAGTCTAAAGTTTTGTCATCATTATATAAGCAGACTTTTTTTGAATCATTATTTTAATGTTCCAGAGATAGGAACCCAACCCTTAACATGGTAATAAATCATAATAAATATTGCTGTAATCGAAATAATAAAAAACCTGCAACAGAACCTTCTCGATATAAGATAATTGAAGTGAGGAATGAAATGCCATGCTTTGTAGGACAGAAGTGTTATTTAAGTTTTTTTTTCAAGAACATTACTTCCTGTCCTTCTGATGTGGTCAGCTGCTCAAAATAAAGACTGAATCAACTAATACTGGTGCCAGGGAGCTCTGAAATTATACAAGCAGGCATTTAAATATTAAGAATTTGCATTTTTACTTTACTGTTGAACTGTTTTGTCCACTACTTCTCATTGTGATTCTATTACTTTTAAAAGCTATTTAAAATGCTTTATTTAACAATTATTTATACGAAATAAAGAATACTATGATTAGAATCAGGTAGGGAGGGGAAAAAGTACTTGTTAATGGAAAAAGTAAAAGCTTCATGCTAGTAAATATCTTATCTATTTATGAGAGAAAATGGCGTAGGAAAGCTTTTTAAAAGGTCAGTGAATTTCTATGAAATTGTTCTGTTCTCATTGCCTTTAGAATTAAGTGTGCAAGGTGAAGATTAAAAGCTGTATGTTCAGTGGCTGAATTGCCATTTAAAACAGAAGTCACACACTGGCCCTGGAAAGAGAAAGGAGTGAAAACTTTTTTGCTTCTTCTTACCACTTTTTCAGGAGCTATTTTTCGCAGCAGTAACTTCATATACACCTCCCTTGGCAAGGTATTTCCAGAAAGGAAGCAGTCTCTGTGTAGAGAATGTATATATACCATCAACACAATCTTTAAAAGTGGGTCTCCTATGGTTAGTACTTGATAATTCCTAAAGGAAGCCAGCTAAGGAAAATATGTAACTCATCCGTGTCTTGCTGTGGCACAGGGCTTTGCCTGCCTTACACCAGGTAGAAATCCCACCTTCCTTCCTTTCCTGTCAGAAAGACTGAGTTGGCCAAAGACAGGTTTTCCTTTAATAAAGGCCAAAATCAATACTTCAAGAGCTTTCTTGAAAAGATTGAGCAGAATTATTTCAAAAACACCAAAGTGGTGCCCACCATCGCAGCTTCTCTGTTGGCATCACTTGCTCTCTTGTGATTACTGAGCTGCAAAGCCCAGTTTTAAGGTGGTGGGGATACAGTCATGAAAAAAATGTTTCAAAAACCTCACAAATTCAGGATGCAGAAAAAATTCCTATAATCAACAGCTGTGTCTCACATTCTTAAGGAAAGAGTCCAAATAAAAGCAGGATACTGCTGAGCATTGATTCTTTTCTATGTGTTTTCAGCTTCTTTTTGAGGACACAAATTGTCATTCACTATCTGCTAAAATCTGTATATTTCTACTATTGTTGTTGAGGCATGTTTTAAAGGATGAGATTGCTAACAGCTGCAGCACCTGTTAAATTTTCATATCAAAGTTAAAGGAATGACTAATTTATTAATCTGGTTTAGATTCGAATGACCTTTTCTTTTCTTTCTATTAAAATCCCTTCACTGAAAAATTAGTGTTTTTCTCCAGGTTGCTTGTATTGATTACTAGTGCTGGTATTTATTCATAATTAGAAGTACAGTAGGCAAGAAAGCCATTTTTTAAAGCTCGATCTGAAGCCTTCTGGCATTTTTATTTCACTGTCTTTTCATAATAAACTTTATTAAAAGCCTGTAAATAGAGGGAGTGTACTTTCTAAAGAGCTGTAAGAAAATTAAATGGGCCCAACTGGTTTTCAAAATTTTGGGCTAACAACCTCAGAAATTTGGCTGATAGAGGAGTACAGTCAGTCATTTTGCTGGGACTTTGGACAGTCTCTGTATGAAAATGCAACTTTGATCACAGCAGTATCTGCACAAACCCCAGCCAAGAACCAGCTTTGTTCTGATTTTTGATGCTAAAATTACAACTTTCTCTTCAGGAAAGTAATTATTTCTTTTTTATCCCCCCTTTCCTCTTTTTTTTTTTTTTTGATGTTACATGAGAAAGACTCTAGCGGCCAAATATTAGAAAGATTAGAAAGAAGCAATTTGGCTTAGAAAGAACTATATAGATGGTGGAGGGTGACAGAAGCTGTCAGTATTGATTTTCTGCCACTTTCCTGTTTGACCTTTTGGATTGCAGCGGGCGCTCTTAAGAGGATTTAGCTTGTACCAAATTAAAGATATCACAGAACAATTGCTGACTCACATTGTGGAAGCTGGCTGAGCTCTGCTGCCATCAGTGCAGGGCCATGGTCATTACTTGATTTAATGTGCTCTTGTGGATCAAGTTGTTTGAAAAGCTGCTTATGAAAACAAGGTTGAAGATGATAAATGAAGTTGCCACCTGCATTATTTTCACACAGGTGCATGTGTGTGTTCAAACCTACTGTTTTAAACTTCTGCATGTGGAATTGGAATGCAAAGCGGTCAAAATACACATCAAAAACTCAGATAAAACAATGCTTTAAATATACATCTATAAAAGCTTCATTTGCATTGTTGAGGATGAAATGGGAACAAAAACCCTGAGTGCTTTGTCTTCATTTAACAACTCCTGGCAGCAACTTGACACAAAACTTCAACGTGAGCATCCTCTGCTGAGTACCCTTCCACCCTGTTTGGAGGAAATAAATTGCTTGGAGTAGTTCAAATGCTTTAATCTCATCTAATATTCATGAAGTATTTTGCTACATGATGGAATTCAGTTTGTGGAAATAGTTATTTTTTCACTGGATGCCCAAAATGCATACAATAAATATGGAAAAATACTAAATAGGTGAATTCCTTTTAATTGTTTGGACAATTTTAAGAAGCAACATGTTAGTATGTAGTTTTTTGTTGGATAAACTGTAGATTAATATATTTTAAAATGGGATATTTATCTGGAAGAGCTCTCTGTTCTGAGTGTTTCTTTTTAAGACAAAGTGGTTAATTGTATTCACTCTGCTGTTTTCATACTAAAACCCATGCAAAGACCCCGTGGTAATCAGCTGTTGGAGTCAGCTATTGCAGAAGTGTGGCATGCCCTGCCTGTCTGCATCTTAGTGTATACATGAAATGGCAAACCCATGTCAGCCTCAATTAACAGAGAGGCAAAGAACTCAAGAGTTTATGTATATTTCAATAATGTAGGGTCTAGTGGAAAAGAAAAACAGGCTAGACTGTGAGGATACTGCTCATTAATGTTGTAGGATCCACAGCTGAGTCTCAAGCCCAGAGGAAGTCAGCCTGGGCTGCAGTTGCTTGGCTCTGCTCTGCTGAAGAACAAAGTCTAAGATCCAAAGACCTTTAAGCTTTGGGCATACATATATTTTTGTCCACTCACTGTTTTCAGTAGGCTGTGCTAAGCTCTGTATCCAGACTGTCAGGTTGTTTCTTTCATAAATAGCCATATTGTGTTGATATAAAATTTGGTTGGTTTACTACTAACTGTAGCTAAGCTGGAGTGCATGTGACTCCTGTATCAGCCTCCATGCAGATACTCTTGCTTTGTAACAAAAATGGTTATCAGGTTCAGAAATGCTATTTTTGCATACATTCCACTGATGAGTCCTGTTGTGCATCCAGCCAGTTTCCATGGTGTTGTACATTTGTCTGCTGTTTGTTTCTTCAAGGCAACTGGAGTTCATTTTGACTAAAAAGAGACAACTTTTGGCGTGGCAGGTGTGGCTTAGGGCCAGGGAAGAACTGAATAATGCAAGGATATGAAGTATTTGTGTGCAATAAATTGTCTTCTGTTACCAAATGCCTTGAGCTCACCACCAGTGCTGGCATCTCCTCAGTATACATTTGTGTCTGGTGTGTTCAGCCACCCTTTTCTCCCTTCCAGTCTTTTTTTCTAGTCCTGTCAGAGGACTCTTGAGGCTCCAGGTCATGCTGCTGTAACTGCTGAGCAGTTCACAGCCATTTAGCAAGTTCTTTGTGAAGGCTGGAAAAATAAAGATCTTTGGATCTGTGGTTTTATGGAAACCTAAAAGTGCAAGTTTTTAAATTTTTCTACAAAGCACATGGCATATGGAGGCCTTGATTTTAGTTTTTTGATCATTGCATTAATTTATTTTGGACCTTATGCTTTTGTTGTTGGCTTTGATTTCCCCTGTAAAAAGGTTGGTTGCTCTTGGCCATCTCTCAGTTTTTCTACATCTCATACACCTCCCTGTTTGCTCTGGCATGGGAATGGAGCCTAACTGGTTATGTGAATTGATTCAGATTTTAAGTAAACATATTTTTTTTCCCCCTATTTTTAACCTAGATCAGCTTGCTGGTTTATTTAGATAAACATGGGCTCCTGCAAATAAGTGTGCTGGCACTGAGCAGGAGTAGCCAGGCACAAAGAAGAGGCCTTGTTATTGAGGAGGGGGTACCTGTAAAGTACCACTTCAACTTCTGGAGACTCCAAAACTGTCTTTTTTACTCTGTTCAGAGTCCCTAAAGCAAAATGAATCTACAGGCACTTCTCTAATAGAAATGGTCAGTGAGCTACATGAAATATTTGGAGTTTCCAGCCGGACCTGATAGGTTTTGCAGTGTCCTGGTTTCTGGGAAAAGCCGACACGAGTGGATTAGCTCTGCTCACAGAGGGTTTGTGCTTTAGCATCTCCTTCTCTGATAGCTGGTCTGAGCCCTGCAGTGTGTGACAGATTGGCAGAAATAGTCCCTCAGACTTCACTCAGATCTCAGGCTCTAGCCCGGTCCCGAGCTTTTGTCAGTGTATATTGAAAATGTATTTAAAACCCAATTTCGTTGGCTGACAGCGTGACAAGATGTCATTCCCTGCATTTTTGCTCAACTTCAGGGACTTTTGACAGTGTTCAGTGTGGAAAAACAGGAGAGGAAATGGAACAGTGTGACTCAGGGTGAGTCTAAATGTATCATTTATGCTAACATGTGAGATTAAGTGGGATATTTTTGAGGAAGCTTTGGCTATTTTGTGGATGCAGCTCATTTTCCCTGCATCTCTCAGAATGTAGTTAATGATCAGTGCTCAATGAGGAGATGATGATGATGGGCACTGCTTCATCTCCGTGCATTGTCTCCTACTGCTGGCATCAAAGCCACTCCCAGCATGGCCATGGTCCTGGTGCTTTTTTAAGGGTCTCCTTAGAAAATGTCATTGGTGGCAGTGACCAGTCATTTTTAGGTATTTTTTTAGGGTATTTCATGCCATCAGCTTGTGTATGTATGCCTGTGGGATGTCAGGCACTGGAGTTGGGCTGTCCTCGTGGCAGGGTTGGCTGCTATGGAATGCTTGCCTGGGTAGTAGACAGCAAATAGATCAATAAAAATGCTTTCTCATGCCTTTTCTGTTTCTCACACCGTCAGCTTCAGAAGGGTTTGCCTAACCATGGATCTTGACACATGGCTGTACCGCAGTCCTTCGGTTTCCCCTAATTTTCTAACACAAAAATGAAAAGCATCAAATCAACCAAATTTTTTTCTTCTTCCCTGTGGCCAGAAGGTGGAGTGAACTTCTTGCTTTCAGGCATGTATGAACCTTAGGTGGCATTTTCTCTTAAACTTCCATTGTCTTTGTCTTTTATTGAAATTATTGACTAAAGTCTTCAAACTGAAGTATTAACATTGACATGAGGTAGCTATTCTCATGAGTTGCATCTATTCAAACAACTTCTCATACAGGTGAGGGTCACAACAATGATAAATGCTTCATTTGCCATTTGTTTCTCACGCACAGAGTCAGACAAACTCATTGAAACTCATCAGGAACAGGTATTTGCCATGGGTTTTTAGCTGCTGTATTTAGCATATAGGCAGCTCCTTCAGCAGCAGCTGCACTTATTATTTTTTTTATCTTCTTTTTTTTTTCCAACCTGAGATCATTCAGACGTTTGCAATTTTTTTTATTATGTTTTCAGAGAGAAGGAAGAGCAGGCCCATCTCATCTCAAAGATACTGTGTCTGAGACTGCTACAAGGTCACTCCTAATTTAGCTAGCACAGATCCGCCAGGGTGAATCAGGACCCCTGCAGGGCTCTTCTCATTGTTTGGCAGCTTAAAAAACAATCTCAGAAATGAAAGAACAGGATCTTCAAAATCTCTTTTGTGCAATTGCAAAGCACTGTTCTTACAGTCTCATTTCTCTTTGCCTTGGTAGTGTTGCTGCCTTTTCACTTAGACCAACGTCCTCATCACGCTCAAATACTGATGGTGAATAGGATTTTGAATCAACTCAAGAGTAGAATAAATCTTTAGAAGGATTTTTTTTTCAAGGACTGTTCTCTATGGCAAATTTAAACTTAATCCCATTTCCCATTAGGGCAAACTTTTTCACTGGGCTTCTGAGTAAAAAGATTTATTTGCATTATTTAATGATGCCAAAAAGAGTGATGCTTTTTTTTTTTTTTCATCTTTTTTTTTTTAGATGAAGTGTTCTTCTGACTGTGATAACACTGAGGATTAATTTTAGAAAAATAAATGTTTATTGCATCATAACACAAATCTTAAGCTCATACATATTCATAATTAGACAACTGAAGGAGCTTGGGAGAGTAATTCCTAGTGGGTTTTGGGGTTTGATGGGCTTTTTGTGGGGCTTTTTTAACTAGAAGTTCCAATGTGTTGTGTTTAATAACCAGATGTCTGTGTAGGACATGGTTCTTTCCAGAGGGATAAGCCCATACAGCCCATCAGCTGCATGCTGGAGTGGGTTGTCCTGGTTTGCAGCTGGAATTGTTTCCTGGCCAGATGCAGGACAGACACTGAGAGCAGAGCTGCCCAGGGGTGTTTCTGAGCTCTGTGTCTCAGTGGCTGGGCAGGTAAGTGCTCGTGGCACATAACTAACGTAGGGCCAGTCGTGATGGATCCCCAAAGCTGCAAAAAGACAGTAAATTTGCATGGAGAGACTTAATGGTCTGGAAAGCAGTAGTAAAATAGAACCACAAGAAGGGTCTGTAAAGAAAAATCACTGAGCCTGCTGTGGGGATTTCCAGGAGTGCTGAGTTCAGTGGGGCACTGTGTGCTCCTCAGTAGCTGCCAGCTAAGATTGGCTCTGAAAACATCATTGATTAAATTTAAAATATCACTTGAAATGCCCTCAATAGCAGAAATACTGCTTGCATTTTTGAGATGTTGTTTTGTATTTTAGTAACAATATATCGGATTTTTAAAAAGTAGAACAAATTGTAGTTTTAACCAGTCACGGAGAAATTGAATTCTTTAAGGGAATGAAATGAGACAGAAACATCTTTATTTCAATTCATGTATTATATTAATTTTGGCTTTCTTAAAAAAAAAATCTTTAAAAAAATATAAGCAAAAGCAGAAAAAACAAGAAAAAAAATGTTTTGAAAGCTTAGTAAGAGAAAAAAAAAATCACTACAGAGAATCATGCTAAAAATCTTGCAGAAAAGAAAATTATTACAAGTCAAGCATGACAAGCCAAATCGAGGAAAGCTGAACGCAATAATCACCAAGAACTCTCATCCTGAAAATATAAGTATGCAAAATTTCAGGTGTAAGTTGTCCCCTAGGTGAATCACATGCTCCAAATTAAGTCTATTTAATATAGGGTCAAATTTTCTGTTTCCCTGATGCCTTGCCCAACTTTACTGGCAATTTTTCCTCGACAAAAAACTAACTTCAGCAACTCATTAAAACTTGAAGAGCTCTAGAGCAACTTTTTAGTACAAATTAGTAGCAGCCAGTCAATTGGCAGTCAGTTAAGCTGTGGTAAAATAAATAAACAACTTCCCTTAACCATGTCCTTTGCCCTTCCCCAGGTCTGAATTGCTTATGAAAAATGTGGTCATAACCCTTGGATTGAGGGCTGCCAGGCAGGAGCACTGACATCTGTTCCAGCACTTGGTGTTTGTGCTCAGGAGGGGTTTTCAGTCCATCTCTAGGGCTGTCAGTTCTGCAGGCTTCAAAGGCACTCACTTCATTTAGTTCAGTGTGTCAATGGAAGAATCAAACAGAGGAACTTGATTTTCCCAAGGAGTCTAATTATGTTAGACACTCACCTGTCAATTGAATTAAGTCAAGTAGCTATGAAAATCTTCAGACATCTACAAGCCTCCTATAAGGAAATTAAAAGCCAAAATGTTTTAAATCCCAGGATGTTTTAAAATCAAAATTCTGCTCTAATTAAAGTAAGTGACTGGACTATTTAATGTAGAGGAGTAAAGGAGATGAATACCAGGCTGCTTCTTCCCATGCTTATCATTAAGTAGTGATGAACATTCACTGAAGATAATATCTAGAGCTAAACCATCTTTCCTTTCTGCAGCAAAGCCTCCTCCAGTTCCACTCTGTCAAAAGATTAGTGGTAGAGATGTGGTTGATGAATTTTTCTTTGCTGTAACTGGACCTGTGTTTTTCCATAAGCACTGACAAAGGGCTCCTTCTTAATACAGACTCCCAGGAAAAATGTGTGGCCAACACTCTCACTTTGCAAGTGTCTGCTCTGCCTGAAAGTAGGTTTTATAAAGCACTAGAATAAATAAATAATTCTACAGGCCTGTGGCCAACAGTTAGTTTTAATGGCAGAAAAAACCAATCAAGTGATTTTATGAGTCCCAGTTAAAAGTAATTATACACTATAAGTGCTTTAAGTAAGTAAATGAGACAGACAAATCTGATAACGAATTGCTGCCTCATTGTGAGCTCTTTTTCCAGTAAATTCAGTCTCACCATGGCAGGACACTGTTCTGCATTGCTTTGCTCTCCACTGAGTCCAGCTTTGGCCCTGTTCTCATCTGTCTCACTCCATTTAGTGCAGGGGGTGTGGGATTCAGCTGTTTGCATTAGTAGGTGTATGGCTGGCAAATGTGGTGTTGCAAAATTAGGATGACTTTAGGAAGCAAACAGCACTAATGGGAATAAATTTTGCTATTTCATTCTGATTTCACTGTGTTATTTATCCTAATGCTAGGGTGTTTACCCAGACACGAAGTACTGTCTGTGTGTTTATTGGGAAGCTGAGAAACCAGTTTTATAATAATTTGCAGGTCTTCAATAGCATTTTCAAGTGTGCATTTTCAGCAGAATACTGATTAGCTCTCTTGTATGTAATAAGTGCTTTGGTTGGAACTGGGTGTCTGCAGGCAGTCATGAAGAAAAAAATAAAGGTAGTGTGGGGTTTTTTCAGCCTCTGATGTTTAATTAATATAAAGTACCACTCCTTCCTTGGGCCCATCCCCATCCAGTGCAGTGGAACAGTGGGGTCACTGCTGGAAACACCTTTGCCCAAAAGGAGAATGTCAGAAGGGATCAAGGAAATAGCATTTGTGGCCTTGTGAGCTGTAGTTTGCTGTCACCTCCTACAACTCATGGGAAAGTTTCAGGTAGGGTAATCAAAAAGACCTGTCAATTTTGTGGTAATTATTTTCCCAGTCAGTTGTCAGTCTCCTTACTGAAACTCCCTGTCTACTGCTTGGAAATGAATTTGTCAGGATCAGTGAGTAATCTGATCCATGTATCTAACTGCCTTTGGCTTTGGTCTCCCTGCCTTGATAAGGACAGGAACCTTATAAATAATTAGATTTGTTACTAGACTGTACTAATATTATTAATGTATTATTTTTTTATTTATTTATTCCTTCAAGTACGTCAGTGGATGATGTATAGACTGCTTACATGAGGGAAAAAAAAAGTGCTATGCAACGATATTAAAAAAAAAAATCTATGTACCAAGAATAGCAAGATTGATAGCAGAGGAGATGTTAGAATGTTGTACATTTTATTTCACTAAATCTGCTGTCTTTATAATGCCAAGTAAATATACCAGAAATTAAGGAATCCTTTGTTAATTGTGCTCATGGATGTCACAGTTAATTAACTATAGGGAAGTGTGCTCTAAAGTTGTGCCTGATTTTTNGGGAGTGGTGGTTTAATTTTTTCCTGTTTTTTTTTTTTTTTTTTTTTTTTTGTAACAATATATTTTTAGGCTGGTTTTTTTCATGTAAATATAGATAATGCAGGGTTTTGCCAAATCAAGGGTATTCGTTTGATTTTTTTGGAAATGTCTAAAATACAATTTTGCTTTTTTGTTTTAGTTATTGCAACAGGAAAAAAGTGCTTTAAATATTTTTTTTGCGAAACAAGGTTACACTGGAACATCTGTCAGGTCTAATGGGCTCTAATCCAGAGGATCAGACCAGAGCAGCCTAATCCTCTCTGGGATGACTATACCAGTAAATTATCCTGCAGAAGGGCTTTATTTCTGTAATACATTTTGCTTTGCAGTGACTGCAGGCCTGACCCTTTTAAGTCTACAGTAAATGCAGAATAGCTTACTGCAATAAAAGGAGCTCAAACTTATTGTAAAGTAAGAATATTCACACTAGTAATCACCATGGAATAGATAATGTATTATAATTTCACATTCTTCCTTTTTTTTTTTTCTTTTTTTTTTTTTTTTTTTTTTTTTTTTTTTTTTTTTTTTTGTCTAGCTGACCTTTCTGCAGATAGTAGAAGTATGAGCCTGAAGTGCATAAAAATATCCCCATGGCTGAGGCATCCAGTGAGCTCTCCAAAGTTATCTGTGTAAAGAGTTCAGCACTCCTGTAGAATTCTTTCTTTCTCTCTCTCTCCTGTAATGGGAGCAAAAGTCCAGTCTGGTTTGTGACAGCCTCTCTGTGAATAAAGCCTGCTTTTAATCCAATTTATCAGATGTTTGCAGTAGCATTTGCATAGGCTTAAGGCTTTGGAGGATGGAGAAGATGGATTTAGAGAAATAAAGCTAGCTGATAGATGGGATCACTTATTAGAGATCTTTCATATAAATTATGAAAAATAGCTACAGTGAATTATAGCTGTAGGCTTTCAGATAATAAGCCTTTCAGGAAAAAAAGAAACTAAGTGACACTCAGTGCTGAGTTTTATTACCAGGCTGAATCATAATTCAAAGTTCTTTTAAAACTTCCAGGACGGTTTGCAAATCTTGATGAAAATGAAACTGAGCTTGATCATATTTAACCAGTTTGAGTGAGTTTTTTGGCTGCTACTTTACTCCAGGAATATTCCTCTCCAGTAAGTTTCCAGGTTATATCTGTCTGCAGTCCATTGCCTGCTGCTCTCAAGGTCCAGGGACTGTAATTTGTTACTGTCAGTTTTCCCTCATCAGTATGGACAGGGCTGGGGAAAGCTCCTCTGCCAAGGCAGCACTCCTTGAGAAATCAACAGTAACAGCCTGGCAGGCACAGAACTAGCAGCCTGTGTTCTGCTGTTTCCAGTCTCTGCTTGATGCCTCAGGTTTGAGCTTTTATATTTTTCAGATTCTGTGCTGCTTTAGTGTGTGGGTCTGGGCTTCATATTAGGGGATGGTGAGCTCTCTTCACAGAGTAGGGAGACAAAACAATTCCTTCTCTAGCTGGGGACCAAGGACAAATGATCCAAATCTCAGGCCCAAGAGCACAAACAACAGCAGAATGAAGAGAGAAAAGCAAGAAGGATGGGACTTCATAACCTAAAGCTATAACTGGGCAATTAACTCTAATATGCAAATAGACCAGAACTTACAAAAGTGAGAGACCCTGTGACCAGTTGTCCATTTTGTGACCATTTTGGATCCATCTTGGGTGCAGCCCTGGCTGGGCTCTCGTGCTGCCCAAGGTGGATCCATTGAGGCCTTTTAATAAATCCCTGCTTTACTCTTTAACTCTGTCTAGCCTCTGTCCTAGGTCAGCCTTGACAAGGCATCATGCTCATCCCTGAAACCAGACTTTCCTCACTCCCAGTGACCCTGGACTTTGCTCACTGCCAGCACCAGGAGCAGCAGACTCAGTCCCAAGCTAGCCCAAGGGATCCCACGGTGACAGAGAATCTCCTGAACACCATCCTTTAAGGGTGTTCTTAAGGGGGTTTTTGTGTGTGTGCATGTGAAATACAATAGGCTGAAGTCTTGAGCTTTGTCTTGCTGCCCCTGGGGAAATGGGAAATTTTTAAAGTTGGATGAAGTTTAGTAGCTGCATAGGAACATCTGCCAGCAAAATATTACACAGCAGCAAAGGATGTGGATGATAAAGGAGTGGTATAAAAATGTTAGTTTAGTGCTGCATCATGATAAAAAAAAAATTCTGAAAGGGAGAGGGTAGAAAACAGAGACTAAGAATGGATTTGTACATGGCACTGTGGTGTAGCATGTTTTTAGATCTTTTGGAGACCATGGAAAGAATAAGCAGAGGTGATGAAGTGTAAGCAATTAATGAATAAACCAGAACTAAGTTGTTCAGGGAGCAGTACCTGAGAGAAGGTATGCTAGGGGTATATGTATTTAACAATGACCCAGTCAAAGGGAATAAAAGGTGAGTGTTGATGACCTTTTCCAATATGCAACAGCTGAAACCAGCAGAATGCAGCTGCAAAGCAAAGGGAGTGATGCTGAGTTAAGAGTCACTTTCCTTAGATGTACAGATCAAAATCTTGCACAGGTTTGAAAGGTTGAACCAATACAGCCATTCATATGTTCCCAAGGTCGAGTGCTTCTGGTTCTTGTCATTTAAATGTCCCTTCTCCATGCATGATTGAGCCCCATTATTGTATTCCACCCCATCTACTTGCATTTAATTTAGCTGTGTTGCCATTCTTCACTTACCTTTGAAACTTTGATGTACTATTGTAATGTAAATTTAACCCTGTGCCCAAAAAAAAAACCCAGCTGAAGGAATTTTGTGATAGAAACCCCTAGATCCTTTGCAGTAAAGTTTTCCATGGAGTTCCAGTGTCCCTGCCTCATTAATATGCATTGGCATGCCAAATGTAATTGCATTCAGGTTAGGTTTTGCTCTGAAAAAAGTATATTGTTTCAAAAATGGTGGTTTAAGTCAAGGACACCACCAGTGAAGCTACATAACTTTATTCAAGGTATTTCACAACATCAGTAAGTCTTACAAAAGCTTGCTTGGGGGTTAATCAACAGCATGGTGTAAGATCTTTATGAAAAACCATTATTCAATTCACTGTTCTTGTCTTAGGATCTCCTAATATATATATATAGGAGATATATATATATTATATATATATATCTCCTCTCATATATATATATATGTATATCATATATATATATATATGAGATGATTTGTAGTATTCCAGAGTTCTGATAATTCCCCCCAATTCCAATTTTTCTTTTTCATGTTTTAATAAACTCAAATTAAGTGTCCTCCCTTTGTAGACTACAAGAATTGCTTTTAAAATGTTTCAGGGGAGTGTATCCTCTTAGGGTCTTCATGCTATTTCCACTGCTTTCCATACACAGCATCCTGGTAATACCTGAAGTGGTTTAAAACCTGTAGTTTTTACTAGTTGATACCAAGAGCTATGTACAGAGTTTCCAGGTGAAATTCCCATAGTGCATAAATGTATTTTCAAGTGTAAAATATTGCTATTTCTTGAAATAAAATGCTAACTCAGTTTGGATTTAAATGGAACAGATTTTGTGAAACATCACTGTAGAAGAGTGTTAGGAATGTGTGAATTTGTCATGTGTCAGCCAATATTCAAAACACCACTCTGAAGTGACTTGTGCAATTCTATTAATGGACAAAATTTTGGTGAGGGAGTACTTCAGTTTGGGTATGAATCAACAGTGTTTGCTAGCAGTCCAATCATGCTGAATTATAGTTAAAGTGCTACTTTAAATAATAAGTACTTTCTGGATATAATTTTAATTTTATGACTACTGTTCCTCTCTCTTGAGAATAAACTGCATTGTTATGAAAATATTCCAATCTGATAAACATAAATTTTCCATTTCAAAGTCCCCAAAATATATTGGAAGTATATGAATCGTCAGCTGTGAAAACTGCAACCAAATACAGTCTTTTTCCCCACATTAACTCAGTTTTGGACATTCTTATTACAATATCATCTTTTATCTTCATCTGCCTGAACCAAAGAATTCACAGTGAAGAAAGTCTGAGAAACAAATCCGAGGGGTTTGTTTTGCTGAACAGTATTTGACATGTTTGGGGTTTTGACCTGAGATTCCATCCCAGACAGACTTGTCAAAAGCAGGAGCCATGGCACTGAGGTTATACATGCTCAGTGTTTAACTGGTATTATGCTAATCTGACATGACAGACCATTTCCATGCTCTTTCACAACAGGCCACATTACCACCAATGCATTTAGGGAATTAAAAAAACCTTGTATGCAATTTTCTCATAAATGATAAGCAGAGTTGTATGTGATGCATTGGATAATGTGTGGTAAACAGAGATGTGTGTGTCCTGACATGGGATGACAAATACAAAGTGATGAAGATATTAATTACATCTCAGCTGTGAAAGTGTTCCTCATGTTTCATATGAACAGGCATTCAAGAAGGACCTAGCAGTTTCTTTAATTTTGGGGTTTTTTTGGGTTTTTTTTATTTTAATTTTTGTTTTAGTAAGCAAACTTTGTTATAAAAGCTCTGTAACTAAATTGTTGCCATTTGTATCTTCATGCTTATTGTGCTTGGGTATATTACTGAGGAACGAGGCTTGGATCAAAATGAACTTGAAAATAGCCTTCAGCATGATAAATATTTGTATTTAAATAGAACCCAGGGAAATCCTTCTAGCCTCTGGCAGAGCCCTGAAGGGGAGCTGGCAACTGTATAGCAAACTGAAGTGTGCAAATCTTCATCCTCACAGCAGATCCAGTAAATATGTGCAGTGCAACACAGCAAACATGGGAAGGCTTTTAGTTACAGAGGTGTGTAAATGTTTACAAATATGATTAACTGCAGAGCACAAAATCCATTCGCAGCATCAAAGGCAAAACTAAAATTACTTTTTCCTGCCCCCCTCCAGGATTATGCTGAAAAGAAAAACACGATAGCAAAAGCTCTGGAAGATCTCAAAGCCAACTTCTACTGTGAACTCTGTGACAAGCAGTACTATAAACACCAGGAGTTTGACAATCACATTAACTCTTATGATCATGCTCACAAACAGGTAAGAGAAATCTGCTCACTACTTCAACTTAGTTTCAGATAGAATAGTGAAATAAGAGGTCCTTCATACGGGCTGGGAAATCACAGTTGAGTTGTACTCAGCTGCAGATTGTGAAAAGCAAAATACACTGTTTTCTTGGAAACAAATCTTACCATGGAGATTTTACAGTCAAAAAATTCTGAGGTGGGAAGAAAGAGGAATTTGAACAGTTTAATACTGAAGAGGAGCAGGGAATGGTGAATAATATGATTAAAATTGTAAATGTATAATTTCCTTCTTACCAGTTTAGTTTTTCACATAAATGCTGTGGTATATTTCAGATGTGACTTAATGGGAAACATTTGTTGCAACAGATGTGCATGAGAAACTTGACATACTCTTTGGTAAACTTTTTTTAGTGCAGATACAGTTGTGAAACAGGCTATGACTACTTAAATTAGTGCAGGTACAGTTCTGAAATGAGCTATGATTTTATGTCAATGCACTGTATTAAAAAAAAAAAAAAGTGTGTCAATGAAAGGTTTCTGTGTGTTAGCTGCAAAGCATCATTATTTAGGTTTCTATCACCACATTGTATCACTTTACCTCCAAGCTGTGTGTCTTACTTTGGTGAGATAAAAGCAGTGCTTCCACAGAATGAGAGAGGCAATGCTTCCCAGGGCAACATCCTGAACTGCACAGGGGTTAAATCCATTTAATTCAAAAGGAAGGACAATGCATCTTGACTCCCCCGAAGAGATGTGTAATGATACTGTAAAGATATGTAATATCTGTACAGAAAATTCCTACATAGGCCAATTAGCTGGTAATTATTCTGTACCTTTTCTGTTTTTTTTTTTTTTTTTTTTTTTTTTTTTTCTTTTTTTTTTTTTTTTTTTTTTTTTTTTTTTTTTAATCTGGTGAAATTATATGGTCGTGTATCTGGATTTATTGCTTTTATTCTAAATCTCCCTTTTTCCTGTTATTCTGCTCAGGGTGAACACAGATATGCTACTACATGTTTTATAGCTGTAGTATATAGAATAATGATTTGCTTTTCTTTAGCACTAGTCCTTGAAACTTTTTTTTTCTCTCTCTCGCTGTTATTTTTATTTAGCCCATAATTTACACTGTCAGTGTGAGTGTTAGATTTAGTTTGGAGAACTGTGAAGATGTGGACCTCAGCAGCAACAGCAATCTGTGAGAAGCTGGAGGGAAAGATACATATATTAGATAAGAAATTAGCAGGTAGCTTCCTTGCATCCTGTAGCTGTTTATTTTGAGTTTTAGTTAAATTGCAGCTGAAACTGATTCTTCAGGTGTTATATTCACACAGCAGCAGATCATTGATGGATGGCAGGAAAAGAGAAGTTATGGGTAGAGTCTTCCCCAGCTGACCTCACTTAGGGTTTATATTTATTAATTTTTTAGTGCTGTGAAGCACTTTGAAATAATGAGAACCTGAAGGCTGCAGTCCTTGTTCCTCTATTCAGTATTGATGAAAAATTGATTTTGAAGCTGAGGTCAGGTGTGAGATTGAACAGGATTTTTTTTTTCCAGTGTTTCACATGGTAATTCTTGTTTTGTCATGGCTTTGGGCAGGAAGGGGTGGGCACTGCACCAGCCTCTGGTGGAGCAGGGCAGATCCTGCCTCTCCACCTTTTCTGCAGGGGGTCTGTGTGTCTGCATTTATATGTGGCTCTGTGCATGTGTTTGGTTAAACACAGAAAGCCATCCCCTTCCTCTGCTCAACATTCACAAGTCTAATCTCCCTGCTAGGAGATTTAAAAAAACCCCAAAAACCAATAAAACAACAGTTTTCAAGTAGGAAAAATCATATGGATGCTTGTTTGGCCAAAGTGAAAATTTTCAGTAATGTTACTGGCAAGTAAAACTGTTGATTCCTGAGATAAAATGTTGAGTTTAATTCTCCTGGAGTATGTTTTTTGTGGAGGCTTCTATT
Source organism: Urocynchramus pylzowi (assembly GCA_013397555.1). Classification (NCBI taxonomy): domain Eukaryota; kingdom Metazoa; phylum Chordata; class Aves; order Passeriformes; family Fringillidae; genus Urocynchramus; species Urocynchramus pylzowi. Next base: position 295,196 of record VZRH01006723.1, on the reverse strand, counting down.
AGTGCTATGAATAAAAAAACATTCCTCTTCTTGTACTTTGGGTGTAAAAGGTAGCAGGCAGCATGTGCTGCAGCACAGGCTCACTCTGATTTGCTCTGTTTTCAAGAACTTCACTCCAAATGCTTTTTTTGGGTTGTTTTAATAAGCTTGGAGACATGTGCAGGTGCTACTGTTGAATGCTCTGATTTTGTCCTGAGACTTCCTATGTCAATGGCAGAAGTTTTCCAGCATTTCAGTAGAGGTGAGAGGAACTAGTAATCTCTCTTTGGATTCTGCTTCATATTTTTTCTTTTCTTTTTTTTTTTTTTTCTTCTATCACCCCTTTCCACAATAATGGACAGGTAAGGTTTAGTACAAAGAGTTTCCCACTACCCAAGGACAGTTGTGCAGCCACTTTGGTTTCAGTGATCCCAGCACCCAAGAGTGGTTTTTATATGATCAAATGGATGAAAGCTCTGCCTAAACCTGAGCTCACCCCAGCTTTTCTGAAAAGCCATATTTAATCCTAATTGTGCAGTCTGTTATCACACCATCTAAGCCATGGGAGGGTTTGGCAGAAAAAAAATGTTCCTAACAGCTCCTGTACCTCATTTCTGTTGTAGAAGATTTTCTTTCCATCCAGTCAAATGTTGCTAGCACACAAAATTTACAGGATTTAAACCAGAAGATTTGTTATGTGGGTTTCCTCCATTGGCTGCAAGGCCCTGTGCTGTCAGTGTTGGTTGTCTTTTGATTTGTTGTGTCTTAACAGCTTCTGAACACCCACTTTGAGATAGTATGAGCACCTTCTGAGCAGTCCAGAAAGAAATCACAGGACTAGGATAAAGCCAATTTTATTTCCTAGGACCTGCAGGAGTTCAGTGTCTCAAGAGCCCCACTGCCTCTGTTAGTGCTTTCCTGTTCTTGGCTTTTACAGTATTGTTTGGAGAGCATATCTGCAGCCTTTATGAAACACTCCAGGAGCAGCAACTTGCAAGCAGTCAGTGGTAATGGAGAAAAATGAACTCTCTGCTTTGCTCTGAAGGCTTAGACAGAGAAAAAACACGCCTAACAAAATAAAATGGTCATGTCTTTAAAAGCAGCAACGTTCTGAGCTCAATACAGAGAGATGAGTAGCTAAGGCAGAACTGCTATTATCAATATAGTAATGAGGAAATTTCTATTTGATGGTCTAAACCCACAGAATGTGGGATTTGAGACCCATGCCAGGGCTCTAAAACATATGTATGACACTGCAGCTTCTCCTACATCTCTGGAAGGCTCTCTGAAGTGCTGAAAACCCCTGCCTGCACTCCTTGAGACAAACTCCTGCAAACCTTGGGGGTTTGATAAATGCAGCTGAGTATTAAACTCTGAAGCTCTGAGCGACCTTGGTATCGTAGCTGCTCGGGCTTGGTCACTTGTGCTGTCCTGGGGAAGAAAATCTGGACCACACAGCTTGGTCCCCTGCACCAGCCATTCCTCCAGAAGCTTTTGTCAGCACAGGGACAAAGAGGGTTTGAAAGTCTCCATCCCAGAACTTGTGATTCATCACCCAATACCACGGCAGCACGCCCGAGCTTGGTGTTCTGTGCCCTCCCAGGAGGACTCTTGCAAATGCCAAACAACAGCAGTAACAGCAAAAGCTGAGATGAAAAATAAATAGCCCTCATGTATTTGCATCTACAGATGAAAACACAATCAATTAAGGAAATTATAAGCAGGAATTTTTCCCCACAGAACCTTAGGTCATTTCTCAAACTGTTTCTTTCTGGGTGAAAATGATCTCTGTGCTCTACAAATGTGTTTAAAATTGTACACAGGGAATAATGCACAAAGTATGCAGAAAGACTAAATTAGTAGTTGTCCCCTTTCCCTCTTCAAGACACAGATTTCTCCTGTCCACATTTTTCTCCTCTCCTTACATCTTTTTCTTTCCACATTTTTTGACATCAGTACCAGATAAGCTGGAGATAATCTCTATAAACATTAGAGAATATCAGTCTCTAGTCAGTCAAAAGTCCAAATTTGAATAATTTTCACGTGTTTGAATAAATATTTTGTGGAATATGGGTGGAGAGAGCAAGAAGTTTGGAAGTGGAAAGGTGTGATTAGACATAACAATAATATAACCCCCATCCTTTTACTATATTTGTACCTGCTATGAGTTAGGAGGCATGTAAGGTATAAATTAAAAGCAATATAGCACATTTGGGATGCCACTATTCCCAGCAAAGATAATTGGATATTAGCAGTTGTTTGAGCCTGCAATTTGAAAACAAAGCAACGAATCCTTGTAGTCATCATTACAGCTCTTTTTAAAAGCTCTCATTGCAGAGTTATTCCCTCTGAAAAACAAAATCCCTACCTCTTCTACTTGGCTGGCACCTGCAGAGGGTGCACTGCAGTGCATCTGCAGCTTCTGGCATAGCCCAAGAGTTTGTATCTGTTTGCAGGGAAATGGCCAAGCGCTGGGAGAGCGAGACAGTGATGGAAAGGAGCTCTTCACTGAGAGCCAGCAGTATTTTATGCTGTATTTTTTCAGGCTTGCTTTTTGCAGGTTAGCTTTCCCTGGAGCTTTGGGAGTCAGACTGGGGCAGAGGCAATGTGTTGTATGTGATTTTGGAACATAGAAATAACGATTCTCAAAAAAAACTGTTGTCTTCTAGAGCAGTATGTCCAGAGCTTTGATGTAGTACAGGATAAAAACTGAAGAGTTCCAAGAATTTTTCTGAAGATTTGCTTCATAAACAAAAAGAAAAAGTGATGTGTTGTGTGTCAGATTTCAGGCATGTTCACTAGTAAGAGATTTCATAAAATGACTCTGCTGCTCTTGGATCAGGGAGGTGCCTTGCATGACTGAGGGGTGGCTGCACTTCTGCAGGGACAGTGAGCAGCAGGATGCAGCTGCAGTGCCAGCTGCTCCACCCTCCTGGGGAGAGCATGACCTGGCAGGGAGCCACTTGCAGTGTCATTTTTTTTTTTCATTCCTTGCAAGTGAAAATAATTATTTGCGATGCATTTCGGTATTTCTCTTCTTTCTGTTTTTCTTTTCTTTGAGGCTAAGTGACTTTAATGTAACAGAGTCGGGTTTTTTGCAGCTGAATTTTCTGGAATGAAGAAATTTTATATTCCTTCCCTTACTTTATCATGTTTCTCATGTTAGAGAGCTGCATCTTGGTGTGCCCTTGTGGGCAGGCAGTCATAACTACCCAAGCATAGAAGAGATTTAAACATTTGTGTTTGAATCGATCTTGTGTAGTCCTTTCTTACTGTTATTGCTTTCCCAGAATGGAACTTGGCATGTCTTCCTATATTTCTTTTTTTTCCCCCTCAGGAAAACATACTCATCTTTGTAGCCTTTTTAAATATTAAGGGAACACAAACAAATGTTCAGCTGTGCATTCGTAGACATAGATGTTTTTGTAATGCACATACAGCCATGAAATGAGCCCCTCCTCTCCCTAATATACTCTGCTTTATCACTGTATTTCAGGTTGGTTTGGTGTTTTTTTTTTTTTTTTTTTCTATTAAGATTGCATTATTTAACCATCTTTAGTGATTGGATTGGTGGTTCTTTGGATTTTTTTAAGGTTTTTTTTTTAGTGAAAAGCTTCCTTTTAAGTTTTAAGCACTTGTGCTGGCTTTAATGCTAATAAGGTTCATCACCAGGTCTATTAATTATAGCTCAGCACTGCTGGGAGCACTGGAGCTGAGCTTTGTGATAGACTTGATGCTTCCTTTTCCAACTCCTTTAAATAATAAAAACAAACAAAAAGCCTTCTGCTGTTGCTGTGAAGAGAAAGGCAGAAGTACCAGCATGACAGGAGCCCATTGGGCCAGGAAGCAGGGAGGCAGAATGCAGATCCCACTCCTCTGGGATGTGGGATGTGTCCAGAGCACACAGTGGGAATCTTTATTCCACTTTACAGAATGCATTTTAAAATTAAATACTTAAGTTCTGTTCTTTATGAATATTTCAGTATGTTTGGGGAGGAATTTCATACACTCTTTGCTGGATGAAAGAAAAAATTTGTTTTCCTTAATTTTTTTTTTTTTTTTTATTTTATTTTACCTATAAAATTTAATCCCAGCACTTGGCTTCTTGATGGGTATCAGTCTAACAGAGTAGTTAGGCATTATTTACCTCCAAACTTGCACTGACGGGTTAGATGAGGATATTTTTGAGTAAAGTATTAATCCAGCAAAATCCAATTTTGTTGCCAATGAGTGTTGTGTTTTCTCATTACCAAAAAAAAAAAAAGACATATCACGATGTCCCTGCCACAGTAATTACAACAGAAAAGATACTGTGTAACTTTTCCTGTTTTCATGTTTGGGAAATTCGATTCTGTAATAATGTTTGATTAACTAATTGACTTATTTTTTTTTTCTGAAGAAGTGTTTTTAGAGCAAACACAATTACAGTAGAGGAGTAGATACCCCATCTGTCCCACTAACAGCCTGCAAACAGAATATTAACCCCAGGCACTGACACTACTCATTCCACAAGGAGCCTGTTTTTTACTGCAGGAGGAGCCTTACCCAGTGGCAACCCTTCCTCAGATAAGAAACTTAGTATTTATCCTCAGTTCTTTATTTTTTTCTGGTTTTGAATTATTGCAGCCTTCTCATTTCTGTCCTTTTCAACATCCAGATCAGCCTGATAACCCAATAAATCGCTAACATTAAATTTCCATGCAAAAAAATTACAGTTTTTTTTTCAACTGCACATTGCTCATTTATTTTCCAAATCTAGATTGTCACTTCAGTGAGGGGAAAAAAATTACAGCACCAATGCAAAGCAAGAGGGAGGGAGGGAGGAGTAAGGGACAGGGAGCAATGTTGTTTGCTCCACACATCCTGCATGTTCCTTTCCTTGGCATATGTTTGTACTGCTGTGGGGTTCAGCCTTTTATTTTAAACTCTAATCATATATTTCAGTCCAACTTGGTCTTTTTAAATCAGTTCATGAAAATTTCTGCATGCAAGTTAGCAGAACTTGGGGCTAATTTTTAAACTTTGCTTTACCATCTCAGAATCTATCAGGTTTCTGATGTTTGGCCAGCACTATTGCAAAAGAAAGTACTTTTTTTCTGTTGATCATATAAGGTAAGAATGAACACAATAATTAGGACTTGAAGATAGGAAAAAATACAGTTTTTTACTTCATGATTCCAAGGCATTGTACGTATTGTAATGCATCTTTTGACATACAGTGTTTTGATGTGGAGAAATGATTAAAAACTCGTACCAGCATGGAGATCAGATGATGGTTTACTTATCACTCACTTAGTTGTACCAGGCAATAGATCAGCTAAGCAATTACCTACAAGAAAAATATTGCTTTTTATTTTCCTTTATGCTTTAACAGAGTCAGTCTTCCACAGTTAATTAAACTTCATTATGGCTGCAAAATTCAAACCAATCAGCAGAATACCTTTTCTGCAGTTTTCAGAAATTCAACATGCAGTTCCACTGCTGTCCTGAAAGTAATCAAGCAGATTGTAGATTAACTGTAAGTAATGAATAATACGAAAAGCATTTTGTTATTCCATGGTTTTGAGCTGTTAAGTGATCAAAAAGAAAGTGAAGGAGAAGCTAATACATTCCTAGTAGTATATTAAATTCTGACCCCTCAAGATGAACAAATTCTTACAAGATGATCTAATCTGCTAAAACAATTAAGTGGTGTACGCCAGTGGTTATTACTCTGTGCCTGATCCTACAAAAGCCACCTTGTAGTTTCCTATTTGCCACCAAAAAAGAGTTTCATGGTATTTGCTATTTTTTTTTTGCCCTCTGGGAGCTCTGCCAGTGTTCGACTTCATGCCCTGCAGTTTGTGCATGCTGGTTTCCACGTGAGAGCTCATTCTTCTTTGGGAAGAACTGAGCAACCTTTTCAGCACAGATCACAGTCATTCTTGGGGTAACTACTGCAGTCTTTGCTGATCCTGGCAAAATCAACCCTCCATTCAGTTCAAAAAAAGCTTGTTCTTTTTTTAGTGGTAGCTCTGACCTGTTGATGAAACGTGGCGCTGCAATCAGTGCTGCCTTTTGTGAGGAGATGTGACAAGGCAGACAAACTGCATGGAAGTGGGAGAGTTTTTCCCACAAGCCATGGCCCTGCTGGTGCTGCAGCTGGGACAGCAGGACCTCTCGGGGCCAGGGGTGAGCTCCTCATGGTCCCCTGCAGGAAAGGCTGGGAGCCTTGGGCAGGCAGGAGCACTGGGGTTTTATTAGGCACAGCAATGCCTAATAAATGCCTAATTACTGGAAACAGTAGTGTCTTCAAGTTCCTAAGTCACTCTAGGATTGTTCAGTGGAGGCTGAAACGTGAACTTGTGTTTTTCTTCCCTTTCTCCCCATGCAGTCAATGGCTGCAGAGCCTCTGCTGGTTGACTCTTGTTTCAGTTTGGGTTTTTAATCAGTGCTACAACTACAGCTCTACAGGAAGGGTCTGAGTGGCTTCTGAATTTAAGCTTTCCCCACCCTCACACTGCAAAGGAATGAAATGAGAAAGGCCTAAATAAGGTGAGCATTTGAAGGGACAGATGAGGTGGGCAGGAACGTGTCTGTTTTGGCCACTGCTGGCAGACAGGCACTAGCCATGGTATGAGAACATTTCAAGAGTCAATGAAAAGGAAAGTTAGAAAAGTGGCCCTGCCTTGTCCTGTTTGTGTTTTGGATTGGCTGAGGCTTTTCCTTCATTTCATGGATACCATATGCTTTTTCCAGACACACCTCCTGGTTCTCTCTGCTTTCACCCAGCCTTGTTCTTGACCAACATCCTTGTGACAAACCTGTATGATTAGGTAAAGGACTCCTCAGTTTCTTCCAAAGTCTCCATGAGTGGCGGAGGAGTGGTTCAGCATCACAACTGAAAGTGTGGGTGTCTTTTGGTTGAATGATTTTTTAAAAGAAAAAATTTTAAGACAGCCAGTCTGCAGAAGACCATACAAATATAAGCACTGCAAGCCTTCCTCTTGCAGAAATCCTTCTTTCCTCGAATTGTCTGTTCCAACAGTATGTTGCATCTTTTCCTAAATTAGAACTGGCAAGAGACACATGGTATACTGTAATATAAATTATAAATCACATTAATTCAAGTTCATTCATGATTAATGTAACTACTTTTAAATGCCTGGCTTCCCTGATAGCACTTACTGCTGTTGTCTTGGTGTGCAGTCTTGATATACATAATGATAACAAGGGAGGACACAAGTAAGCCCTCACCTTCCCTTTTCCAGCACTGAAATTCAACAGAATTGAAAACAATTATTTAATGAAAAACCTCAAACTTTTTAAATGCTGATTTAAAATTTTTTATTTTAAACTATTTTTTAATTTATTTTTTTTATAGCTGTTAAGTGCTTGCTTACACTGTCATCTGTATGCCACATCTGGTACAGGATCTCATTGTGCTACATGATTTATAACTACAGAGCAACATATCTGCTTCTTACAAATTGCTTGTAATGAGAGCTGGAAACAAAGCAAGAGACTGCCAGAAATTGGATGGCAGAGAAGGGTTACAGCAGTACTGGAGGTTAGGGATCATTATTGCAGACTTTCTTACCACTCACTAAGGTGAGAAATTCGAGAAAAAAAGTAAAAAAAAAAATGGAATGAAGCATTAAAATGGTGCTTATCAAAGTCACCCTTAGTTTTCACTGTCTTTGCTAAGTAAGCCTTAAGCTATCAGGCATGGTTCTCTTTCTTCTGTTCTGTGAGACAGAGCCTGCTGCCACCTCTCCTTCTCTCTCATCTCCCTCTACAGTCCCACTTCTCAGCCCCAGCAGGAGACTTTTCTTCTGTGCCATTTCAAGACTCATTTCTTGCTTAATGAATCCCTCTTTTTCCCTTTGTTCAGATGAGAGTACAACACATGCTGCTGATGCAGTTTACTTCATTTTCCTCCCTCCTTTCTGCCCGCAGTTTTGCATTTCTAAGGAATCCCCAATTAGTACACTTTTCTTTGCATCGGCCTAATGGATAGGGTTGGTTAAAAATTATGGATTGTATAATGAGAAATACATTAAAACATCATCTGAGGTAAGTTTTATAGTCTAGGTGTGAGCTTTATGTGCTCACTGAATGAGACCTGGTTTGAGTCCCAGCCTGTCTCACATCTGCTTTGCCTGCCAGGCTGACACCTCGTCACCGAGCTCTTGGTGCTTGGGTGGCACAGTGGGAGCTCTAGCCTGAGTTACTCCTTTGTGACCAGCACCTGCAAGTGGCCAGACCCAAGATAACTGACTTCAGCTGGAATCTCAAA
>VZRH01006723.1:274524-286868 GCA_013397555.1 Urocynchramus pylzowi | reverse complement strand
AAAAAAAAAAAAAAAAAGTCTCTGAGGGGCAGGTGAAATCACTGGGGGATTAACAGCTAAAGGAAGTACTCTACAGGGAATATTTACAAGAAGATTTTTTGTGTTCAGATGCTTAAAAGTAGGTCAGGCAGATGTCCATCCATCTCATGCCAAAATTCCTTCAAGGAATATGTTGTATACCTGAAGCTATTTTAGGATCCTTTTACTTTTTTCCTAAACTAGATTAAAAAAATTCAAAATCAGAGTCGGGAGGAGTGAATGTCCAAGCGAAGCTTTCATTACAATGAGCAATAGGATTTGTAATACTGGGAGCTGAGCAGCCTTAAAATGGCTTAAGATAATGATGACAACGACGTGGGGGTTTATTTTACTTAAATAATGCTAGTTAATGTCTTAAATGACAGCTAGTCTTTTCCCAATGACTCTGCGGGTGGCAGATTTTCTTTCCAAAGGCTATTCGAGTATCCTGCTTTGTCTCTGCACACCTGCCTGGCTGTGAAGAAAGGGAAGCCACAGTAGCTAATGACTCATCTCTGCCTCCATTAACAGGAAGATCAACAAGGCAAAAATAGTGTTGTATCATTTTCCTTTAGCAGTAGAGAAAATACTGTGTATTAAAAAAAGTGCTGGGTCTGGAAGCTTCTCATTGCCTCAGGGTAAGACAAGTGTAAAAATCCAAGTGTGTGTGTCCCAGTTGGAGAGCAGCTTCACTGGCTGGGGACCCCTGCTCCCCAGGAGCTGCTGGGCATTCCCAGATGGGTATGCACACAGAGGATGGGCTCCTCTGCAAGCCCCTCCAGCTGCCATCTGACCTGGAGACACTTGGCCTGTTATTTATTGTTAAGAAGGCAGCTGGGAATAACAAGGTTCAAGCAGTGTCCCTCTTTTCTTGGTCCACTGCAGAGGGTGAGCAATTCTGCAGCTGAAGCAAAGCCAGTTCTTTTTGTGATTTTTAAATTTTCATTTATTTATTTATTTATTTATTTTAAGTGGAAGTAAAGAAAACCAGAAGCAATTTCCAAGCTCAGTTGAGTCTTGGGGTGAGCTTCCCACAAGCAAGGTACTGGCTGTGCATGCTGTGCCAGGTCTGGATTTGATGGGGAGCTAGGAGCAAGGGGAACAAGGTTTATTGGGGAGGGAGCATTGCCTTGCCTGCCCTGGTGTTTGTGGAGGGGAGAGCTCACCTCCCCACAGGGAGTGGCTGCAGGCCTGCAACAGCTGCCCTGGGTAGGTGCCTAACACTCCCTGGATTTTGTGTGGCTGGAGGATGTAAGGAAATGGGATGGCATCCCCTGCTGAGCTCTTCATGCTCTCATTCGCTCGTGTGCAGTTTGGAAAAATAATAAATAAATAAACCCCACCGAGCTCATAATAAAAATTTTGAAATATTAGTCACTTCTGGGAGCACAGATGATTTCTGTGGAGTAAACTGCCTGGTATACTGCTAAGGGAAATATTTTCTCGCACATTTGTAACTGCTGTCATTGACAGTAAAATTGCTTGAAATATAAAATAATAGTAGTGTGTTGCCTACCATGACAGAAACTGTAAGAGGTTTTGACCTTTAGTAGGCTTTAATGGGTGCTCTACAGAGGAACTGACACTTCCATTTATTAACTTGTAATTGTCCAAAATAAATCCTGCTTTCTCCCCATCTAGTAGATTGAAGCCTAGGGTATGTTAATTGTGCTGGCTCTTCTCCAGGCCTGACACCTTGACAGCTCTTGTCAGCTTTTAAAAGTTATTCCCTTATGAAAACTTTACTAGTTATTCTCCTATAATGGCCTTGCCACTCATCTCTTCTATGTTTTTTAATTCTGACATCAAAGTTTGCACTTTGAGCTGACCCCGTGATGGGAGAGCATTCTCTAATGACAAGCAGTAGGTCAGTGCTCCCTGTTCTGGAGGAATGCAAAAAAAAAATTAAATCCAGCACTTTAGTTAGCAAGTGTACACCTGGGACTCTTGCTTTACTGAGGCTCAGGTATTTGCTCTTCATTAAAGAAATGAGGTTGTACAGTAAACTGATTTATTAGCTGTACCACCCAGTGCTCTAATCTCATCAAATCTCACACTGTGCAGGACTAGAGCATCTCATAATTTCTAAAAAAAGGCTGCTAATTAACATTTATGTGCTCCAGGACATGGTAGTGCTGAGACTGGTGGTACATTTTCCTTGGAGCTGGCACTGGAGCAGTATAATTGTGCTGATGGAGTTGCTGCCTTAGAGACATAAACTTGACCACCGTGGTAATTGCAGTTCCCAGGCTGCTTGCCAGGGAGAGAGGGTTGCAGTTCCAGCTGTGCACTGGCCAAAATCCAGGCAGGTATTTAGATTACCTTAGGTTAATCCCCCCTGCAGCTTCAGCTGGTGACAGTGGCTTTTTCTCTTCCCACCCTCGCTGTTTGGTAATTGGTGTGCACTGTCAGAGAGCAGAGCTGCCACTGTCTGAGCCCAGAGCAGGTGTGTTCCATTGACAGTACAGTGTACTCCTCAGCCCCAGTGCCTGGAAAAGAATAAAACCCCCCTCTTTAACGCTGTAGAATAGACTGTTATTGGAATTACAGGTTTTGGGTAAGGAAAAGTACTGCTGTCTGTGTTTGAGTCCTTGAGCCACCAGAAATCACTGGTTTCTGCATTTGGGTTACATGTCAGCAGATGAACAGCACTAATCAGATCACATTGAAGAGAACACAAGTTAAAGGCAATGCTTTTCCTTCCACTTGCTAAAAGTGTAGTAGCAAAATATTATTTGGGACGGTCTGGTGTGTTTTGATGGAGGGTTTTGTTCTTCTGATGACTTCTCTAACATGCTCTAGAGTTGAAATTTTTCTCCCTGTGCCCTGGAAAATGGTGAAGTTAGGATAATGTGGGGATCACACAGTAACTAAGAGAGGCCAATAAACTATTGCTCTTCAGTACCTTGACTGTGTTAAGAGGGTGTAATCATTAGTTTAACTATGCTTAGAATCCTCAAGAGTGAAAGGCAAAACTATGAAAACCAGTAGTAATTAGAGTTTATTTTCATATTCTCATTGGGCTGAGCCTGCAAAACTAAGCTGCCAACTCTGGCTTCCCAAATTGCCAGGACTAGAAACACCAGTTCTTAGAAAAGATGACTGTCACCTGAGGTCCTCCCATTACTTTCAGGATTAAGATTGAGAAGTGAAAGAGAATGAAAGACTTTCCCATCACAAACCCAATTCAGAGGGCCATCACGACAGATCAGAAATAGCTGAGGAGCTGCACAAGAGAAGAAGGATCAACTATTTTAAATCTGAATGGATAGAAGGAGTATCATGACTGAGTCTTTTTTGAATGTGAGGTCCTATTGGCCATTTGCTGGTGGCAGACAGAGTCATTAGGCTCTTCTGTAATGTGTCACTGGCTGGAGAAGGAAGTGACACAGTGCCTCTTCCCACTTCCCAGGGTGGAAGTGGGGAGAGGCACTGGCACTGAGCAGGAATCTGGACCCAGCCTGCAGATGTGCTGTGCACAGGGCACCAGCTGGTGTCTTGAAGGTCAGCAGGAGTTTCAAGCAGGATGATTTATTGTTAGTGATACTGCCCCAGGCAGAAGCGAGAGCTCGCAGCGGCGTCAGAGCGATGCGTCCCCCTTGCAGGCACATGAGATTTGTTCCACAACTTATTTTAAAAGAAGACAGCAAGCCACAGCTCTGCTAATGCATCTGCTTGTAAGGGTGTGAGGCTGCTGCCTGTGACTGGATCAGACTCATGATTGCCTGCTGGAGAGCACCAGCTCTGGTTTCAGGAGGGAGAGCTGCTGGGGACTTTCTCTGCTTGAATGTGCATGAGCATGATGAATAGACTCACCTCGTCAGGCTTTTGTCAGGTGCTGCTGAGTGTATGTGGTGTCTCAGGGAAGGCTCTGGATTTCTGGTGGGGAGCCAAAGATCCAAATTTAGGTTTTCAGGGAATTTGTTCTCGCACTTCACCTTCTTTGCTGATTGAATGAAAGCTTGAGGATTTAACACTGCAAAATACTGATATTTTAATGCAAGAGGTACTTTAAATTATGCAAAAATTACTTAAGCAGTTCTATTATTTTGTATGGATATAAAAGATGTTTTTTCTTCACAAAGGAATTTTTCAGCCAGTATCTGATTATCCTTCTTAAATTTTAGAGGGGGAAAAAAGTGCTGAAACCTTAGTGTAAGGTGTAGGTTCAAGGCATAACTCCATTCAATTTATGCAGCAAAGTGTTATACATTAATAAGACTTTGTGATAAAAGGAAACACTACAGAACTTTAACCAACTTATTAAAGCTAAGTAGCTATTACTTTAGTTCCATCTTCAGTGATTTTCCTGCATGTTATTTCCTTTAATACAAATTTGGGCAGTGGGATCAAGAATGAGCTTTAGTTGTCTGCCTGCAGCTCACTTGGGGATCTGCTTCCTCAAAATTTGGGAAGCTCCTACCAAGTCCCTACAGGTGCAGGTGTTGCTGCACAAACCAGGCTCTGGTGCTGCTTTTGCAGAATGGTGAAATGGGAAATGGGAAATGACCCTGAAAGAAGAAATATTTGGATGATGAAACTGAGCTGTTCTCCTGCCTTATTCTGGGAGTGATCTATGACTTTGCTGATCTCTGTGCCTGTGTTAAGGCAGGACAACATGAAATGGGCCACGGGGGCTGCAGCCCATTCTAAGTAGCCTCAAATCAGAAATGAGGTGCAGTTTCAGCCCTGTGCAAGGTTTTTCATGGCAGCTGCTTCCCACTGACTCGATTTTCAGGCAGAGTTTGAAGCACAGGCTGTTTTGTCTGGCAACTTGGGCAGTACAGTAAATCTGAGTGAGGGCCAGAAATGGTGCATGGGTCTCCAGCTTTTCTTTGTTTGAAGCCTGTTTGTTCATGCCTCCCTTTAATTACAGACAATTCTCACCACTCCCTGTACTGTGCTGAGGTTTTGTGTCACTCTGGGAAGGATGGTCAGTCTTTCAGCTAAAATTCTGCTGAATTCTGCTTTTTACTGTAACTGGAAGACCTTTTAATGTGTGTATGTTTGTGTTAGAGGTAGTCTGTAAGTTCTGTTCAGGAGCTGTCTAAGCTTTGGAACTTGATGGATTCCCTGAGCCTTTTTGAGTCTCTCTGTGACTGTGTAGTGGCATCCTGAACAAGCAGGCAAGAAACAGTTTTGGGGGATGACATTTTGATGAATGGATTCAAGACTTTCATGAAGGATGAGTCACTGTGATGGCATTGAGAGAGAGAGAATTCCAACAATAAATTCAAAATGTGTGGAGAGAAAAAAGTGCTGCCTTTGTAAACCTTTCCTAAGCATCATCTGTGGCAGTTTTGCAAAAAAAATAAAGGGAGAGTATGTGGAAGGAAACAAGTGTCTTCCTGCTGTTTTTTCCCCTATCCCAGCCCACAGGCACTGCAGCATTTTGTTAAAAAAATCTTGAAGCAGGAATGTGGGAATGTTAAGGCAGAAGTAAAAATTTGAGCCCAGCCTACTTTAAGGGATGGTATGAAGACTGGGAACAGATATCTAAAACATCTACATTTCTGTGGGAGATAACCTGTGGAGAAAGCAGCCAAAGTTTTGGTAGGATAGAAGGAAATTTCATTATTGGCCTCTGTATTTCTATAGCTATTCATAGGAAAAGAAGTACATAAGGAAATTTTAACCCTAATTTGTGAAAAGGTTTTCCTCTGTTCTTTCCTAAAAATGCCCATAAGACTTTCTAGAAAGAAAAAGATTTGTGCAGTTGACAAAAAATAAAAATACATCTACTTTGGTGAATCAGCCAAGAAAATAGGGTGATCACTCACAGGGTGCTCCTGCTAAATTGAAGACCAGCAAAGACACCTGTGTCAATTCAATAGTGTAAATCTCGTGCAAAAGCAGAGTATCTGGTCTGTAAATACTTATTAATTGTGGAGTGCTCTAGCTGTGCTTGTGTGGTGCTTGAGCATGGTGAGAGGTTTGTTTGCAGGGCTGTGTTCTTACAATAAGATTCATTTTTTTTTTCTTTCCTTGTCTAAGAGCAGGCAAGGGTTTCACAGCTCTCGTAGATGGTTCTCAGTTGCTGAGTACTTTGTTTCTTTGAGTTTGCTGCAGGGAAAGAGAGGGAGGCACTTTTTAAACTTTTGTAAACATACAGTTGCGTTGACCTTGAGATGATAAAGCTTCTGCTCTTATTTTCCATTTTCTGTGGCAATGCTTTATCCAAAAATACCTTCACATGGAGTATAGACATTTTAAATCTGTCTTCTGCTGAGATATACAGAAGGTCCACCTAGTTAATTGCCCCTGTTATTTATGTGCCAGATAGAGGGCTTTTTATGGGCTATTTTTTCTTCTTTTCATCAAACCTTGAGCTTATGGCAGTTCAGATTTCAGAGTTCAGTGCTGTAGGTAGTGCTCTGGGCTGTCTTCCTTGCAAATTGGAACCTGTACCATGCAAGTGGATGTGTTTCTACCCTTGCTGTTGTTGTTGCAAAGAAAAGGTACAACAGGATAATGTCAGTTTTCCTTAGGAGTTTGCTTTCTGCCTTCAAGACTGTGGACTGAGATTTGGGTACGTTTTCGTTCAGTAATGAGCTTTATGTTATTAGTTAATTATTGTTTCTCCTAATTTCCCGGTGATTCTTAATCAAGGGCAAATTATCTCCTGATAGGTTCACATCTGACTGAGGTAAAAAAAAAAATATTGCAATGAATTCCTTCTGGGCTGTATGGAAACAGAAAGCTGGTCCTGCTGTAGCCATCATCAGCTCTGCCATGTGTTCCTCAAGGCTGGGGTACCCAGCCAAACACCTTCTGCACTTACTGGGGTGAAAGAAACACACCCAGCATGCAAAGCCAGGGATTTGTTAGTTTAGCTTGAACAAAAGTCCTAACAGCCTAACAGAAAGAATTATTATTAGGCCAATTATGATCTTACAGGCACTTACAGTCCAGATCATCTAATGATAATGATACAGATATAATAAGCTTTCTAGTGTCTGATTCTTTTCTGGTGTTAATGGTCCTCCTGAAGAAAAAAAAAAAAAAACTAGGTGTCCTTACAAGTTGTCAGCAATGTGAGTTCTTTGTGTGGGGGAGTATGATGTTGGTCTCCTCTGTGCCAGGAAGAAGGTGAAGTTAATGTTGGTGGTTTCTTTCTCCTCACTCAGGTCTATTTGGGGACATTTTTATGTGTTACTAGCACAAATACATGCTCCAATTAGTTGCTATTTATCCAGTGCTTCATGATAGTTGTCAAAAAGTCAAATTTGCTATATATAATAATTTTTACATATGTTGCAGGCTTTTTCACAGAATCCCAGATTGGGTCAGCTTGGAAAGGACCACAGTGGTCCAACCTCCCTGCTTAAGCAGGGTCATCCCAGACCACATGGTCTGGAATATCTACAGTGAGGGAGACTCCACAGCCCCTCTGGGAAATCTGCTCAGTGCTTGGTC
Source organism: Urocynchramus pylzowi (assembly GCA_013397555.1). NCBI lineage: Eukaryota > Metazoa > Chordata > Aves > Passeriformes > Fringillidae > Urocynchramus > Urocynchramus pylzowi. Next base: position 279,434 of record VZRH01006723.1, on the reverse strand, counting down.
ACTGCACAGGACAGAAGTTCTTCCTCATGTTCAGGTGGAACTCTCTGTGCATCAGTTTGTGCCCCCTCCTCTTGTCCTGCTGCTGGGCACCCTGGAGCAGAGCCTGTCCATCCTCTAACACATCCCTGCAGACACTGACAGACAGAGAGGAGGCTCCTCCTCATCTCCTCTAAAGGCTGAACAGCCCCAGCTCCCTCAGCCTTACCTCAGGAGAGATGCTCCAGTCCCTTCATCATCTTTGTCACTCTCCACTGGACCCACTCCAGGAGCTCCATGTCTGTCTTGTCTGAGGAGCCCAGAAATGGACAGAGCACTCTGTATGTGGCCTCACTATGCCTTCATTTTCTTCCCCTAACTCACTTTTATCCATATTTTAAAGTTGCATTCCTCTAGCAAGCAGTAATGTAGCATTAGTGAGTTGTTTATAGCTCTGGGACCCTGCTGCCATCCCATTCCTTCCACATTCAAGGTCCCTGCTGTGAACTTGTGCTTGTCCTTTTGGGAGTCTCTGTCACAGTCTGTTACAGTCCTGGTTTCCCACAGCAGCCTCCAAGCTGTGGTTTACTGATAATTAAAGGAGCACTTTATTAACATGGCATGGTGGTACACACATCCCTGCTCTGCAGTTACTAAATACAGACTTGCTGGCCCAACATCTTTCTTTTTTTTTTTCTTTTTTTTTTTTTTTTCATGGTAATGTCAGTGGTGTTTTTCCAGAGTTACTTTGAAACACACTTCGTCTGCATCATTGAAACTGATAACAAATATCAAATCCTGCTATTAACTGATCTTGCCTTGCAAGATGCAGCCTTTATATTTAAGGTTTTTTTCTGTAATCTGGCATTTCCCTCCAATTGTGTATAGTATTACAGGTTGGCTTAAGGATAACTAAGATTTAGTCTGTGCTGCTTTGCTGTGGCTGAGATGTGCCAAAATGTGCAAAGGCTCATTCTTGTCTCAGTTTTCATTGGTCAGATTTATGTTCTTTGAGGAAGCTTGTCATGGTCCTGAGATAATGGTGGCAAGGACCAGATCCTGCTGATGAGAAGCAATTTGTGAGTAGAAGCTTCAAATGGCTCAGTGATCCAACATAAAACTGATATGAGAAAGGGATTGTGATTTAGCTCTGACATAAAGAACTGAAATAAAGAGCTCACTTTGGGGGAATTCATGTGTCTCCTTCAGCCCATCAGTTCTTAGTGTATCCTTCAAGGGTTATGGGAAATAACCTTTAGAAGACCTAACTGTAAATATTAATTCCTCATATTTGGTCACTGTGCACATTGTAGAGATTAGAAAGATTTAAGATTTGGTAGGTTCATTTCAGTCTCTGTGGCAGACGACTCAAAATGTCTGCTATCAATTTTTAATTTGCTTGTAGAAAGGGTATTGTGTCTTCCTGCAGCCAGGATGGAGTAAGAGTCAGAATAGCAGCAGGACCCTACAGAGAACTTCAGTGCTGGAGANAGAAAACACAGACTCAAAATGTCTGCTATCAATTTTTAATTTGCTTGTAGAAAGGGTATTGTGTCTTCCTGCAGCCAGGATGGAGTAAGAGTCAGAATAGCAGCAGGACCCTACAGAGAACTTCAGTGCTGGAGAAAGAGTGACCACTGTGGAAAGCTGATAAATGCCAGTGGACACTGGAGTGAGGAGTTGTTGGATGGAGTGTCAAAGAACTCAGGGCTGCCAAGTACATTATTCATGCAAAACCCAGCAAAGTGGTCTCCAAAATCAGCCAAAAGCAGCTTTAACAGCTGAGCCATCCCATCTTGTGTGTTGATGGGAGTATCCATTTTGTAACCTAATCCCACTGCAGAGCCATTCTAAAGGGAAATCCAATTTTCCCTCTCCACAGAGGTGTAGAGGTGACCTTCCTCTGAGCGGATTTCTTGGTGAAGAAGTGGTTGCTCCTGTAAAATGGCTTATGGAATATGAATGCTGATCAGACAGGGGTTTTGTCCATTAGTTTAGAGCTCTCTGGATAGACTTGAGAAGACATGTTGTGGAGCTGTCAGTATTTATGCATAGAAAATTGTAACTGGCCAGAAAATAAAGCACAAATCAATATTTCTCATTCAGTGACTGGTGCCCACCTGAAAATATCAGGAAGCAGTGTCTGCTTGAATCAATATTTTGGTTGCAGTGAAGTCAAATTAGAAAATATTGGATATGCCATGCTCAGAAAGATTATTTTGGATGAATAAACTTTGCTGCTGGAGTGAAAGGAATAGTGGTGGATCATGCTGGGGGACCAGGGAGTGGCACCTGATGTCTGAAATGATCCATGCTGGTTTGTCCCTCTAGAGCTGAAGAGGAAGAAGAGCTGTGCCTGCTCAGGGCACCCCACACTTGCAGCCACCCGGGGAGAGGTGAAGTCCTTTCCTCTAAAGGTGCTAGGAATAAACTTTTCTTGTCAGGATTTACAACATTGCATGTGGTTTTGGTTTGTTTTTTGTTTTTTTGTTAGAATCCTAAATGGCAGGAGAGGGGGAGGTAACTGGGAAGTGGCCCTTAAAGAAATGATGTGTACCAATCTTGTCTTTAATCTTAGTGACTAAGGAAGATTTCTTAAGAGTTGCTGAAAACTTTCATGGTGAATTTGAAACCTCTTTTCCCTATGAGCCCAGCAGGAGTTTCCCCATTGACTTCAAGAGAAGTATAATCAGGCCTAGAATTATTAAAATAAATACTTTAAACTGCAGACTCTGTAACCACTTTCCAGATGTAGAAGCCTGTGTCAGCTTCATGCTCTTTTCATTATCTGGTAAAATTACTTTGATAGGTGAGATGCTAATTCTGTACTTCTGTGTTGTTTCCTTTGTGTGTCCTTAATATTTATGGAATATTCAGCTGATTTTTGCTGAAGCCAACAAAAAAAAACACCCTGCAGCCTGCAATAAGCCCAGGCTGTTGTTACACACGTGGTTAGTAGCTATCACAGTGAAATATTCCGTGTGCAACGCTCAGCAGTTCTGCGGGCTTCAAAACAATGTTTTTGCACAATGGCAACACTGCAGCCGTTAAGGCAACTTCAGAAAGCATAGTTATCTTAAAACAAAAGCAACAGAAGTGTTAATTTATGCTTCATAACCTGTTATTTGTCAGAGTCCTGGAGCCTCGTTCAGCTGCAGTGCTATCTGCATCCTGCAGCAGGGGATGCTGGAGAGGAGCAGAAAGGCACAGGCACCAGAAGGGTGTCAAATCAAGTGAGGCTTCTTGTGCTGGGAAGAGCATTAATCATCCCATAATGAAGTATGTGTTTGTTTCTGGCAGATAATTTGAGAAAGAAAAGAAAAAGAGCTAAGAAATTTCTTTTCCCTTCTATTGCTCCCTTGTACATCTTTTGCGGTTACATAATCAAGAGTAATTAGTGAGATATTCATCAAGGATAACTAGCTTTCATGTATCTTACAGGTGCAAGTGTGAAAAATGTTTAATGTTCTGATTTTCCTCATGATTCTGAAGCAGTAATGTTTTCATTAGGTTTTGCTTTTCATTTTAAGCTCAAGAGTAATTTATTTTTTTCCCCATAAAGTTAGGTAGGAAAATCTAACTTGAGACACTCTACAGGATGCTTCAACACAAGTATGTAGTCTCAAAAACTAATTAGGTTTCATGAAAAAATTAATTTCAGTCTTTATATTAGAAAATTAGAAAAGACCAATATGAATTTTCAGTTGTATAACATAATACATGTATTTTATATATCTATTGGTAGGCTCTAAATGTAAGAGCTGTCTCAACAGTTCTCTTTTGCAGACTACACAACAAAGTGTACTACTGTGTATTGTACAAGTGTGCTCATGAGCAACTTAGAGCAGTTTGAGAAAATTTGCATCACATCAATTCATTTAAAGTTAGTGAAAAATCTTCTGAGTCATGAAGAATCTCATTTTCTCATCAGGCCCATGATGGATGAGTAAAGCAATACCAACCTTTCTTTCCTCTTAATTCATCTCCTCTTCCTTCCCAGTCTGGGGTGATGCTCATGACAGTGCTAGAAAAAGAGCAGTTTCACATCTACTGAATCAACCTTTTCAGGAATATTATGGGCTCCAAGGACTTGCTGTTTTTAAATCCTGCATATAACTATGTGTGTGTTAGACTTCTTCTAATATTAAAAGACCATCAGGAGGCTATGGCTGCAATCTGTGGTAGAAATACGAGGGGAAAAGGATTATTCACAGCCTGTATGTTGTTTGTTGTCATCTGGAGGCCTTATTATCTCATCATTTACAATGTGGTTCTGTTGCAAAGTTGTGGGGTTCTTGGTATTTAGGAAAAGTTTTAAATTTTGCAGCTCAATGTGAGATGCAAACAGCCACAGGCAGAGGCAGGCAGAATCAGCTCCCAACTTGGAACAAACTGAAAGTTATTGCTAAGCCAGCAATAGATTAATGTTATTTTTCAAAGGCCTCTTAAAAGCCAAGTGAGTGGCCAGTGTGATCCAGACACTGATAATGTGAGGAGGTGACTCCTACAAATCCTACAAGTGGTGTTTGGGAAGGAGTTGATGCAAGATCAGGTAAATGGGGCTTTTCATACTCCATTCTGGAATTTCTGCAGGGCTGGAGATGCCCCAGCCCCTCGTGGTGACATGTCCTGGTGCCACCCCCCTGGCAGGAAGCTTTCCCTTTCTCTGTCAGCAGCTCCCCATGGAGTGGCTGGGCTGCTGTTAAAAATCCCCCCTGATTCCTCATCTCTTTCAGGAACCCATCATAGCAATTGATTCCATGGTGGCAGCATGAAAAAGAAGGAAAAAAGTCTATTCATTTCTTCCTTTGCTTACTTCTTTTTCATTTCTCCTTTCTGTAGAAATAATGTGCCTTGTGTAACTTCTGCTAGGGAAGGCCTGCAAGGGTAAATTCTTTGGGTGTTATAGTATTGTTTTCTTGGAGCTTTCATTT
>VZRH01006723.1:242959-272773 GCA_013397555.1 Urocynchramus pylzowi | reverse complement strand
AAATCTTGAGTTAAAAAAAAAAAAAAAAAAAAAGCCAACAGCCACTTTTCAGGGAGGCAAAAGGCTTGTAATAACAATGTGAGAAGTGCATGTGATGCCATAATGTGTCTTTGATTTTCAGAGGATTTGATCCAGGGGAGGATTTCAGGCACCTGGCAGCAGAACCTGGGCTTGTGGTTTCTCTATTATAAACTGCAGGGGAGAATTAGGAAACTTATAATAAGGAAACCCATAATTAGGAAATCCAGAATTAGGAAACTTTTTGAAAAGCAGCATGCTGAAATGAACTGTCTAATGTGGTAAATGGGGAAGACAAGGGTGAAGAGACCAGGAATGGGGGCCTGTTGGAAATCCTCTTAGGATTCCCTTGATTTTTCTTACACTTGTCTTCCACAGCAAGTCTGGGAACACCAAAGCTCTGTGTCTGTGAGAGAAGTGCAGCCACACCTGCATTTGGAGCTCCTGTGGCTATCTCATGGATACTTTCATCCATGCATAGGTACATAGGAGCCTGTGAAAACCTTGCTTTTCATCTGGACTGGTGTGCCTCAGCTCAGCACGATGTACCAGGTGTGCACTGAGATACCTGACTGAGTCTTTTAGAAACAGCTGGAATATTTCTGCTCCAGGCCCTGTGTTACAGTTAGATTTGTTAAAATAACCCAGCTGCTGCCCCAGGGAAAGCAGCCCAGTTGCAGGATCCCTTTACAAGGCTGGAGAATCAGGGTCAGGCTTCCCATCCCTTCGGGCTGGGCAAAGTCATTTGCAAACCGAGGGCTCCGTGCTCTGCACCTCCAACGTGGCAATACAGTGTATCAGGATAATGATGAAGGCATTTAGGTCTCTTGGAGAAATGTCATTTAATTATTCATTGTGAACTGCTGGTTGAAATCTGCTGGCTGGGTCACACACGATTTTTGAGCTGCTTTGTACGAAGAGGCAAATGCAGGAGGGAATTCAATACAGTTTCCCTGCCTGTTAATTATTTGCCTACTGATCCATGGGAAAAAACCAAACATAACAGGCATTAAAATAGCTATTGAAGTTAGCATTAGTGAACAGCTCTGCCACATGCATAGGCAGAAAAATGATAAGGAAAAGATGGTTTATAGGAACAAGTCACCCTTATTTTTCTATTGCTGCTATTTACTTTGAACATCTTTAGGGAAGTCCTTCTGATGCTAAGAATGCATGGATTAATGGTATGATTGGGTAATATCTCACTTTCATCTGCATAATTCAAGTGAAACCAGTGATTTTGCCCAACTAAGGGCAGCATAAATGCAGTAGCAGCAATCCTGAGCATGACTGAGTGCAGCAAGGGAATGCAGGTGATGATAGTTCATCACATGGCTAAAAAAAACCAAATTATAAAAAAAAAAAAAAAAAAAAAAAAAAAAATTTTTCCTTTAAATATATCCTCTCATTTTTTCCTTTTTTTTTTTTTTTTTTTCAAAACACCAGGTGCATGTCTTGTGGTTTAGAGCTAGGAGGAATTCCACTTAGACATGAATTTGCAGAATAAAGACCTCGGGAGTTGCCAAGTATATTCTTTGCAGATATTTAAAGCACTCCATGAAAGACTGACATTCCAGCTGTGAGAAGAAAAGAAACAAAGCCCATTGTGTGAGTCGTTCACTGTCTGCTAAGACCAATTTTCTGTCCAGGAAAGGGAGGTGTATCTACCAGGAGGTCTGACAGAAGGGGAGCTCTGGGTTCTCCAGAAGAGAAGAGCAGGCAAAGGCTGAGCACACAGAACTTGTGCCACACCTACTTGCAGCCATCCAAGGAGAACAATTTAATTACTAAAAAACTGAGACCAGGCGTGGAGTGCTGCTAACTTAGCAGTAAGACTAAAGGGTTCAGAAAGTGGTCAGACTCAATCACTAATTATAATTATCTCAGTAATTGCAGAAAAGTACTTCAGCTGGGAGGTGATTATGGATTTGTATACACTCCAGCTTCTCCTTTTTAACCGTGTGAGACAGCACCCTATTATCTTCCTTTTGTTCCCTTACTTCTCACTTACTTCTTTCCTTAGCATTGGAGTGGAAAAAAACCCTGAAAAAATATTAAGCTCCACAAAGTGCAATTAAATCCTCTCTTTAAGTGCCAAGGGCTGGAGGTGAGGAGGGGAAGGAGCAGATTTCATCTCTTTTGTGTTTTGAGTACTCAGAGGTTGCCTATGAAACAAAGTACTTCAGGTTTCAGGAGTGGCTGGTGGGAGGCAGGGTCAGTATCATGCTATCTAGGAAAACAGGAGTGCACAAGGGTAAGATATGTTCAACAAAGATGCTCCATGCTTCAAGTATTCTTTTTTCTGGGGAAAAAAGATACCATACATATAGTTTTGAGTGTACTTATAACCTTACACTGTATTAGCACAATAAAAAAAATAATATCAGCAGAGAATTTTGATATGTAGAAAATATAAATGGTGGAAGATGTGATTAGATTTCAGATTATTTTTCTCTATCTATCAAGGATAACCAGGCGTTTGAAAAAGAATGCAAAACTTGAAAATAGAGAGTGGCACTCATTTTTCTGCAAGTTTGTTTTCGCTGCATGTTTCTCCATATTTATTTTCTTGGCATTGAATGGACTGCCCAAGTAGTGTTACCATCACCCAAAATGGCAAAGACTGATTCATTGTGTGACTGACTCTTAGAATATCTCAAGCTGGGTTGGACCCATAAGGATCGTGGAGTCCAACTGGCTGCCCCTTGCAGAACCACCTCAAACTAAGCCATGTGTCACAAGAGCCACCTGGTACTTGTGAGGCATTTTTCTGTGAATAGGGGAAAGAAAAATTCACAAAAGGGGTGAAATAAAGAGTTGAGAAGAAGCAGGAGGACACTGCTGACAGTGTTTAGTAGGGTTTTGCAAACTCTATTCTGTGTATCTATTACATGTGCCAGCAGTGGTAACAAAAGCTCTTAATACCCCTCAAAAATTTTGAAGTTAGAGTTTTTGCTTCTACAAATCACTGTGGCCACTGTTCATGGCCAGTCATTAGCCCTGGACACTAAAAGGGGGTGGCAAGTCACTGGGTTCTTCCCAGAATTGTGAGATGATGGTTTTGTAAGAGGTCATCAAACTGTGAGCCACAGTCAGGGCACACTGAGGACCCCAGAGGGGTTTGGGACCCACTGGAATGCATTTTGCTGACAGGAAGAACAGGGAGCCCCCTGCATATTGTCCTTCTGTGATGTAAAGAAAATGAGATTCCCTTTTTGTGTGGAGAATCAGAGCTGAGCACTTCCATTTCCCTCCAAGGAAGCAGGCTGGAGATAAAAAGCCCCTGAGACCCTGGATTGCTCCCTGGTATCTGTGTAAGTGCTGTGTCAGACAGCAGTGAGAGCAGGAAACACAGGCTCCTTCCAAGGGACAATCTCCCCATTTCAGAATACAACACTTCTCTGTCCATTACATCCCCTGGAGATCCCTGATGGGTCAGGACCCTTTAACAGCTCCAAAATGCCTGGGATGGCAGGACAGGAGCTCTCAGGAGCTTTGCAGGTGTTGGCATGCTGATATCATGGCAGGGCAGGGCCAGAGGGACCGTGGGAAGCTGGAGGGAAGAGCTTGAAGGTGACTGAAGACAGGGACCTTCCACAGAGCAGCAGTGACAAGTGCCATGTCCAGCATCTCCGGCAGAAAAATCCCAGATTTGGTATCATCAGGGGGGTCAACAGGTTTTTGAGAGGCTTTGCAGAAAAACACCTGGGCTGGTCTCATTTTTTATTGATATCTCAAAAAGCAGTTATGCTGTGGGGAATGTTTTGGGGAGGAATCATGGGCAAAATTCTGGGTGAACTTGGTCTCATCCTACTGAGGCTGGTCTGTGTCATCACAAAAGCTACAGTAAAATTTGCTAGGTTGTCTCTAGCCTGGCTAACCTATCTCCAGCCTCTCTAGGTATTTTGGTTATTCCCTTGAGATCCTTAAATTTGTTGAATGGTTAGGTTTGGAATAATTCATGCCGAGAGCACTTACCAGCAAGTAAGAGGCATTACAATGTTTCTCATCCCAGGGGTTTTTATGTGCATTATGTGCTGTTTCTTGCAGAGGCTGAAGGAACTGAAACAGAGGGAGTTTGCTCGAAATGTAGCATCTAAGTCACGAAAAGATGAAAGAAAACAGGAGAAAGCCCTTCAACGTTTGCACAAGCTAGCTGAGCTAAGGAAAGAGAGAACCTGGTAAGTCCATAGCTGCTCAAACAGAAAACTTCTTTTAAATAAGCCCTCCAGTGTTAGCTGGTGCTGTGGGATGCTGGAGACCCTTGGCTGTAGCCACACACACGTGTTTTTGGGGCGTTTTGGAAGCATTCTGTGCACAGTATTTGATTCACACTGTGTGCAGGAATGAATGTTTAACACTGCTTTTTCAGCTGAGCTAAAATGACACATATTTTTAGTTTAAAAAAAAGATGTGTTTCATATATATTTCATAAAACCAGGCACTTTGGTTGAAAGCTGAGTGAACTAGGTCATGCATTTGCAGGCTGACACTACTTCATTGATGAGGTGAGGAACACAGTCTGTCTCCCTAGGATGTAACAGATCTCTGCGATTTAGTTTTCAAAATGCTCGCCTGGGAAAGCATCCAGAAACCTAGCTTTAGATCTCAGTAGCCAGATTTTTTTTTTATATTAAAAGGTAAATGCTTCTTTTCCCATGCTCAGCAGAGTGTTTACCTCCCTCTGCAAAAGTGACTCCTTGCTACTCGTACATTTTTAGTATTGTCTCTAGGCAAGCTGTTGAAATTAGTATTGAGCTTGCTTGTTGTGACTGAATGCTCAAAATATGACACAGTTCTGACACTGATAAGCCACTGAAAATATATGTACCTGTCACAGTGTAATCTTTGGAGAAAAAAAGAAAGAAAAAATGTAGATGCTCATGTGCAAATGTTTTCTCTTTATTCAGCCTTCACCCCCGCAAGATAAACTAACAGAGAAGTCCAAGCAAGCTGCAGCTCCTGTTCAGAAATAGTCTCTTTGTCCCTAGTTTGGATGATGGGCAGTGTCCTGAAACAAAGTCTGAATGAACAGGTGGATGGGACATGAATGTTGTGGGGTCTGTTTGACAGGAGAAACACAACACCTAACTTTTTAATCTTCTTATGATAACTCATGTGGAGACTCTTTCTCCTCCATGAGTGTTTTGACTGTTTATATTTTATACTTGAGTAAATTAGATGTCATTCCCCCTAAACATCTTCCAAAACCTGAATTTTGCATATTGAATGAGAAAGAGGAAAGAGGAACTTACTGTTTTCCTTTTTCCATGCTAGTGAAGCACAGATTTTGCAAGCCTTTGTTGTTTCTGGATTATTTGGAGGTTTTTAAAAATATCCTTTTGCTAGTTCCTGAAGGACAGTTTCTATCTGAGCCTAAAGTATCTATTTCATAATTGCTATTTACTAGCACTTTGCCTCCCTAGAGGTGTGACATAGACAGACACATAGGATTTTTTTAAACTGGCATTTTCTAGGCTGGTTTTGTAGAAGTCACCATTTTATTCTGCGAAATAAAGGATTTGTGTGTGGGTTTAATATCCATTTCAAATTTAGCAAGAGCTGGGCAAGGCAGGGATTCTCATGAGGAATTCCTTTCTCATAAAACCTCTACCTTAGTTTCTAGAGCTGATAGGGTAAAGACATTATTCTTCATCTCAGCACTTCTTGGGCTCCTAAACGACTCGTGAAAGTTTTACCAGTGACTCATCAGTGAGCATTGCTCTGCACTGTAACACAGAGCGATTTGGCTAAAACAAACAAACAAACGGTTTTAACATAGGTCCATTACTCCTAGTGCTGAGCAGTTTCTGTGGATCCTGGAAAATTGTCAGCTTAAACACTTTTTGCTCTTCTCTTTGCTTCCTATTAAGTCAAATAGAACAGATGGGAAGAGGATATGAAATGAAGAACAGAAGTAGACAGTGATAAATTTTTTTCTCAAGAGGGATGAATCACTTACTTTACTTCTGCCAGCTGAAATCCTCTCCCCAGTTTTATTTCTCCATGAAAGAAATTGCTGAGATGGCGATGGTTTGGTCTGTGCACACAAATAGGATGGGAGCTGCTGGGGGATTGCCTGTGGGCAGAGCAGCAGTCACTGGAATGATGACTACGTGGGAAGTGCTCTATGAAGCACCCTGTGTTTTAATGTATTTTGTAGCATGAAGGAATGTAAAACTGCAATCTGTAGTAATAGTGTTGTAACCATGGTGGTCTGCTGGGAGGAGAAGCAAGATTTTTGTGGAGACAGATAGCTTCTTCTTTGGCCAGATAGTGTGTCTAGGACAAGTTAACTGCTTTGTAGGGATATTAGTCCTTCAGCTGATAACTTCACATGAAGGAGCTGGGAGCATAATATTTACTCATCTTTTTTTTTAGTACTAGTCAACTGATCTTTATTATAAAAGATGGCATTTTTTGTCGTTGTCTAAATGTACATATCCACAGAGTCTTCCTCTTCCCTTGAAAAGCTGCCTTAAATACCAAGGTAATACCATGTTTCTGTCAGCAGTTCTCTGAACAGTACTGACTCAAAGTTTTATTTTCCTTCCTAGTGCTCCGGGAAGCGGCCCTATGTTCAAATCCACTACAGTGACTGTGAGAGATGACTGCAATGATATCCCCAAAAGTGCTGCCACAGATTCTGCCAAGAGCCAGGATTTCAGCTGCACGTTAATGCACGATGCACAGAGCTGCAAAGGCATTGCTTCTGTTATTCCTTCCGCTCCTGGAGATGCAGGTGGTCATCAATCCGACACCAACAAATGTGGAGATCAGCTTCAGGGAGCCCAAGGACACAGAGTTGGGTTCTCCTTCGCTTTTCCTAAGAAAGCAGCAGTCAAACTGGAGTCTTCAGCTGCTGTTTTCTATGAGTTTAATGAGGAGACCTCCATGGAGCATGGATTTAGCAGAAGGAGTAGGTTTGTTCCAGGAACGTGTAACCTTCAGTCTCCTTCAGCAGCAGAAATAGTTGTGTGCCCTGAGGAGAAACACAACTGTTTTCACCCCCTGGTGGAAAAATCCATGGACTCAGCAGAAGCTCCTGAAGCTCAGGAGTCTAAAGAGCTGTCCAGTGAAGGGAGCAGGGTGCTGGAGAGCCCAGCTTTGCCTCCTGCCATGTCCCACTCGAAGCAGCCGCTGCCCTCGGACACGGATGGCCACAGCGCGGATGCGAGCGTGGCCGAACCAGGGGACCAAAGGCTGGCCCTGGTGGCAGACAGTGCCCAGGTCCTGCCCCTGGACAGCAGTGGGCACGAGCTGCAGGGAAACAGAGCTCCTGAGCAGGAACTCGTGGAGGATTGCTCCTCTCTGCAGGATGCTGCAGAGGAAAGCTATAATGATGGGGACAGGGATCCACCTGCAGCTGAAACTGAAATAAAAAATCCAGGGGCCGATGCAGCAGTTCCATCGCCATCTGAAGAAGGTAGTAGAGCCACAAAGAGCAAACTGGGCTTACACAAGAGACCCTGCCAGCCCTTTGTTCCTGTTCTTAGCAAATATGGATCAAATATTCTTCAGTGGCCATCAGAAATGTTAATTTACACAAGTACAGACCCATCAATTTCTTACAGCTGTAATCCTTTATATTTTGATTTTAAGTCATCAAGAGCAAGTGAAAGCCAAGAAAAGCCCAAGCATCAACCAAACATACCTCATTTGCACCATAAAACTGAATCTGATCGTATCTTAGTCTCAGATTTTACAAAAAGACCTACTTCAGGGTGTGGTGATTATGAAGTAGAAGTGAATAAAAATGTGTGCAACTATACAATACCCCTGTTAAGTGATGTTTCCCTCTTCAGAAATTGTGACCTTGCAAAAAATCAAAACAAAGTGTCCTTGGATGAGTCATTCAGGATTAGAAAAATAGAAAAGTATCACATATCTCATAACCCCTTACGACAAAACACTGTGATAGATGAGAAATACAACAAAGTCTGGATCAAAGAAGGCCATGAAAAATGTCTTCACAAAAGCAGAAAACGGAAAAGGAGAAGAAAATTATGTCATTGTCATTATCATCACTGTGGAGACACAACAGTAGCAGAAATGGAGATGTCTCCAGTAACTGAAAAAGAAGTTAGTTACAGAGATGAAAATAGATACCAGCACCTCCAAAATAATGCAGAGAGGTGCAGGCATGATGCAGGAAATACCTGGTTAACTGCAGGTGAGGTGCAGCAGTCACAGCCAAAATTCAGCATTGAAAACGGTCCTAAGAGAGCCGTGACTGCATCAGATCACATACACTGGGACAGAGGCTGGTGTGACTTTTGGAGTGCAAAAACCAGCGGCCATCGCCATGGCTGTAAGGGGCCACACAGAAAGAGCAGAGCCAGCTCCCGGAGGCAGGCCAAGCAGCTGAGCTCCAGGAGGCACGGCCTAAGGCACTCCAGAACGTGCTGTGGCTGGAAAGTCAGGTCAAGCTGCAGCCCAGAGCATAAATGTTCAGGACAATGCAGTGAGGAGAAGGGGCCGAGCCAAAACCAGCCCACGAAGAGAGGTTACAGTGTTCTGACAGAAGAGCCCGAGAAGCCCCACCGCAAGCGGAGGCAGCACACCTACTCCTCTTCCTCGGATGAAAGCTCGTGTGGACAGGCATTATCAGCAGAGGAATATCTGAGGCAAGGACACGCTTTAGGTACCCACCACAAGGCAAAAGGGAAACGCAGGAAAAGGAAGACTAGGGCCCATCGTGTTTTCCCTGGCAGGAACACAAAAGGTGAGACCTCTGAATCTTCCAAAGAAAATTCTGCGAATTCTGCGTCAAATATTTTGGGGGACTCGCTGACTCAAGACAATCTAGAGGAAACTAATGCAGCTCCCGGAGATGATGATGCAAAAGACAGGGATGAAACGATGGAGCTGGAGGAGAGCAAGTCACCTGCAGAAACTGCTGGCCCGCAGGTGCTGGAAGAGGATAAGCCGACGGCGAGCGCAGCGATGGAGAGCGCGCCGGCCGCGCTTCCCGACGGCCCCACGGCAGGTTCTGCTGCTTCTGCTGCCCCTGAGCACAGTGCCCCAGCAGCTGCTGTCAAACAGGGTGTTCCCCAAGAGGGGAAGAAAAAGGAAAATGTCAACAGTCGTGAAAATCCAGCTCGTTACAAAGTTCCCGTCCCCAACAGACACTTGGAACAAACTGCTCCTAAATCCTATCTTTGCCATTATGAGTTGGCCGAGTCTCTACCGCACGAGAAGATGGCAGAGATGGCCGGGGAATGGGTGCAGTGTAACCCTGGCATATTCAGCAGCCCCCCGCCCTTGCCATTCAAAGAAGCACATCTAAACAGTCACACCTTCCTGACCGCCGAGCAGTTAATAGCCCCCTTCCCCCTGCCCGACCAGACGCTGCTATTCCCTCCTGACAGCCCGGAGAAGTTCAAAGAGCTCCCGTCGGAGGCCTATCAGCAGATGGTGCCGCAGACCGTGCTGTCGGGCAAAGTGAAGTTCGCCTTGGCCCCGCCGGCCCTGCAGCCGCCGGGCTCGCCGCTGCTGCCGCTGCGCTCTACCTCGGTGACCACCATCCACCACACCNGCAGCTGGCACCGCTGCTGCCGCCCGCGCTGCTGCCGCCCGCCCCGCTGGCCTTTCCCCCGCTGCCGCACTCCGTCTTCCCCTCCCTGCTGGCCCCGCACCCGGCTGTCATCCCCCTGCAGCCGCTCTTCTAGGATGCGAACGGGGCGGGGGGGAAAGCCGTCCGACGAACTGCTGTTTCTGCGGTCCCCGCCCCACCCCGCCACAAGCTGCGCAAAGAGGTTTTAGGAACTAAACTGGTTAAGAAGAGGTTTTAGGAACTAAACTGGTTAAAAAGAGGTTTTAGGAACTAAACTGGTTCCTTGCTCCTCGGGAAGCATTTGCTGTAAGTATAATGATGCAACGAACATTCAGAAGANNNNCGGAGAAGTTCAAAGAGCTCCCGTCGGAGGCCTATCAGCAGATGGTGCCGCAGACCGTGCTGTCGGGCAAAGTGAAGTTCGCCTTGGCCCCGCCGGCCCTGCAGCCGCCGGGCTCGCCGCTCCTGCCGCTGCGCTCTACCTCGGTGACCACCATCCACCACACCACCCTGCAGCAGCAGCAGCAGCAGCAGCAGCAGCAGCAGCACGGCCTCAAGGTCCTCCAGCCCCACCAGCAGTTCCTCTCGCAGGTGCCGGCTCTTTCCAGAGCGCCTTTACCTCCCGTGGCGGTGGCGCCGCGGCTCTGCCCGGCGGGACACGCCGCCCTGCTGGCCCCGCCGCAGCTGGCACCGCTGCTGCCGCCCGCGCTGCTGCCGCCCGCCCCGCTGGCCTTTCCCCCGCTGCCGCACTCCGTCTTCCCCTCCCTGCTGGCCCCGCACCCGGCTGTCATCCCCCTGCAGCCGCTCTTCTAGGATGCGAACGGGGCGGGGGGGAAAGCCGTCCGACGAACTGCTGTTTCTGCGGTCCCCGCCCCACCCCGCCACAAGCTGCGCAAAGAGGTTTTAGGAACTAAACTGGTTAAGAAGAGGTTTTAGGAACTAAACTGGTTAAAAAGAGGTTTTAGGAACTAAACTGGTTCCTTGCTCCTCGGGAAGCATTTGCTGTAAGTATAATGATGCAACGAACATTCAGACCTGTACTATTACTAAAGCACTGAATAGTCTCATACTAATTATGAACTATATATATATATATGTGAAAATCATGTCTTAGAATATGTATAATGTATATAAAATATATTTATAGTTCTATAACTTATGTTGTAAAGTATTCACTTTTTGTTTTTTTATCTTTGTGTATTTGCACCTATTTAATGTTTAGACAAAGCTGATGCACTATGTTTTGTACTATGTTCTCTGAAACTGTAAATCTAGTGACAAACTATCTCTTGCAATAAATTTTTGTTAACTACTTAAGTATATCAAAAATCTTTCATTACAAGCCTCATGGATGTTGTTCTTCCATGTCCTTCTGCAGCTGAATAGCATCCTCTGCCCCTGCTGTGGTGGGATAACCAGGTTTCCTACACGTCAGTGATTTATCAGGGAGGCTCAGAGTCCAATACCTCGAGGGCAGCTGTCTCACCAAGCCAGAGAGAAAGGGTAACAGATGTGTTTGTGTTAGCAGCTCGATGTCACCGTGACAAATTTTGCCCACTCGTACTATGTGCACACACTGCTGACTGGTGGAGCTGATCCCTTTTATTCTAAACCACAGGAAGGCAGTGTAACAAGTACAGTGCTGGTGATGGAAGGGGAAGGAAGGCCAATGTTGACAGCAGTTTGGCTTCGAGGGAATGCTGCTTGTAGTGGAAGGGTAGAGCCTTGGTTCCACCGAGCAGCTTCTCTGGTGGCCCACAGGTCTGTCAGAGAAGAGGTCCTTGCTGCTGGGCAGTGTGTGAGGGCAGCAAGAACGCAGCAGCATCAAGGGGAGGTCTGGGAACCCACCAGGGTTTGATGCAAATTCTTACCTCACTTCACCCCCCTACTTCCTGCAGCGTTTCGCTAAAGAAATAGAATAACACAGAGTAGAGATTAATTGAAGTAATGATATAATACTGCCATTGTTTCTAACTCTATTCCACAGACTTCTCCCTACCTCTGCAGCCTTTTCATTGCTGTCAGACCTCACCCAGCTTTAGCTGGTGAAACCTCCTCATTTGCTTTAGCATGAGGTGTATCAGAGCCATGCCTGTGGTGGTCCAGAATAAAAGCAGAAGTCATTCTGAGGTAGAGCCCTCCCTTTGAGTTAAAATGAAGTGTTATCATGTGAGTGAAGCCAAGGATTCGCAGCATGAAGGTTAGTGCTAGAAGTAGGCCCTCCATAATAAAAGGTAGGTAGGCTCTCCCAATTAGTTACTTCTGTTCACCTTTTTATATACTATAATAAAATCATATAAAGTTGAACTGAATAGTGAATTTTAAGTATTATTAATATACATTGCATATTAATAGCTACAGGCGTTAACCGTTTGCAAAGTAATGCTGTATCTTACAACATATAGATCTGGGTCTTATTTTCTGCATCACAATAGCATTAGAACTTACCTGTCTGGATATTGCAAGTTCTAGTATAAAATTTCATCAAAACTGTGGCAGACAACATCCTGCCACTGTGATTACAGAGTCATCTGCTCAAGGGACCTGAGTTTGCCATGTTGTGCGGTTGCAAAGGGCTAATCTATGTTAAAAAGAAAAAAGTTGATATAAGGAAGAGCAGATGAGCAGCCAGGTTCTGGAGAGTGCCCAGATTCCCCACCTGAGGCTGCAGCAGGGAGTGGGAGTGGGGAGCACCCACCCCTGTGATGCCAGAAGGAAGGCTCATTTCCTCTAGCTCTGACTTCAGGTGGGTGCCCATTTCTGTTCACGTGGTACCTGAAGAATACAGGACTAAGTGACTTTCTACCCCTTTATTCCCAGAGTCTGCCTGCATTAGGTGTTTGTCTCCACTACCTGCTCTGGCCGAGCAGGGAATCTCCGCTGGAAGCGGGAGGGCTGTCCTGGCTGACTGGGGTCCCTTGGGTGACCTGTCCTGGCTCCTGCCCTCCTCTGTGGGAGGCAGCACACACAGTGCCCTGCATTCTGATCTCCCATCAAAAACAAAATCTGTCTCACCGTAGGATGAGAGACACTACATTAAGAAAAAAAAAGAATCCACACAGGACAAATATGGTTGCACGCTCTGGCAGAATAAAAACAGCCAATTTAAAATTTTCAGTTGCAATGTTCGTTGAAAAATCCCATCTATGAACTTGGAAGTCCACTTTTTTTTTTCACCAAAATGTTCCAACACCTTTGAGTTCTTCTTTTTCCTTACAATTTAAATTAATTTAGGTTGTTAAACAGTTTTAAGACATTGCACAATTCTTTATTATCTACTGTAATTGCTGTTCAATAGTGTATAAACTATTTAAAATATAAGACTAATAACCATAAAATGTAATAATTTTCTAAGATGGTATTGCCTTTAATGCTAGAACTGTTTGTATATGTGACTTCATATGTAAAAGCAAAAGCAGTATAAAAATAAATAATAAGTTAAGTTTCAAATTGAACACACTAAATTAAATTACCTAATGAAATATTCTTTTGAGTTTCTGGTTTATTATTAAATACATAATTCCTAGTAAGTTATATAAGGATAGTTCTTCGCTTGTGTTTTTTATTTTGTATTTTAGATTAACTATGTATTTATATTCCATAAATTGGTAGTCTAATTTATAAACAAAACTATTGCAAGTGCTAAACAATTGAATTTTTATACTTCTAAATAAATTCTACCCAATTCCTTAAATCTAAGTAATTTGCTTCTGAATTTACAAATTTGCACAGATCTAGCGTGTCTGTGCTCCTGGGCACTTTGCCAAATTTAGAATTTACTGGGATTTTTCCTAGTGTAAGCAGGAAAAGCGTTGCTCCCAAAGGGCAAGAATTCGACCTTGGGATCGAGCCCTACGTGAGGTTAGAGAATTTGTGATTTCCCAGAGCAGCTCTGCAGAGAAGTACCTGAAAAGGCAGTCTGTTCCATTGAGATGAGAAGAAAAATCTTTATTTTGGTCCTTAGAAAGTTGCAGCCTGCCCAGACTGACCTTCCTGGGGACCTTCCATTTCTCAGGTAATGTGAGCCATGAAATAATGGTCCAGAGGAGCTCTTGGGCATTAAGGAATGTTGTGAGGGACGCTTGGGAGTAACTGGGCTCTTGCCTTGTGTCTCTTGTGTCTGTAAGTGCGCAGAATTTTTAAAATGTTGCCAATATATGCAGTGAGTGGAGTTGTTGATTTGGTTTCCTTCAGAATGTAGAAGCTGCAGGAGCTGTTAATTGCTGGGGAGAAATGACCAGATTTCAGGTTCTGCGTGACTGAGCGATGGGTTTTGGCCCACGGAGAGACTGCAGGTCACAGACATGGGTAAAAGAAACACTTTGTGTGGAGGACCATGGAGTGAGAATGTTTCTGCCTTTCAGCTTAATCAAACAACAGTGACATGGTCATGAAGCAATGTCTTCTTTACCTGAAATGTTAACTTTTTATTAGCTTGTCAGCTCTTTGCACTCGTAAGAGAGTCCCTTGGGTGTGGTATTGAAACAAAGCTTTAAAAGGCTTTTGGAACATCCAGTTCTCTTCACTGCTGTACATGGTGATATGCTGCTAATACAACAGATCACATGGATATAATTTTTCTGACAAGTTTATTTTCTGCAACTGTGCTTTTCCCTCAAAATACCTGTTTTCTGTTATGACAATTACTTGATATGCTGCAGTTAAAATACAGCTTTAAATGCATTTGTTCAGATTCTTCCTTGGTGTAAATTTATGTACAGCTTCTGGCTTTGGTTTGTAACCACCAAAAGTCACTCGTGCTGCAATGCCAAGGGTTTTGTTAACTCCCCCAGATTAAGGCAATACATTATGACCATGTGAATGTATTTTGGAGACAGTTCCTTGTTTGTGAGTAAGGTGGTAAATTTTAATCTGATGGGTGTTTTGCTGTGGTGCTCAGAGTCTACATGTTCTAAACTCCATACATTCATTTTCTGCTCTCCAATTACTGTACATTGCCTAAAGGCTTGTGTATGTGTAGCAGTGCACACATTTATGCAATATGACTAGCAGTTGTAAAATATTACAGTGCTATATTAACTCTCTTTATTGAAAGTAAAGACATTTTTACTGTATAAAGATCATTGGATATTTTTAAATTAACATGACTGACTATCTAAATGTGTATATTATTTCATAGATCACTTTGATTTACTATTTGCAGCAGGCGTGGTTTTGTACATTATGTCCTCCCTTCTCCTCTTTAATTCAGGAACACTGTAAAGTTTTCTCTTTTTCTCTGTGACTAAGATTATCAGAGTTTATGGGAATTTGCCTGCTTATGAAAATGAACCAGGCTATTTTATTACTTTCATCTGCAATTATTAGTGTACCAACTTTATGAATTATAAGACATCTTATTTTTGCTTCAAGCTTCTGTTTTATTTTATGGATATTATAAAAGGTTGGGAGAATTTCTACCCTGAGTCTAAATTTTGACCTGTTAGTGAATTTCTGAAACCAATAGAGTCTAAGGAAGATTTGCCATTAGTGTTACTGGGGATTTATTCTGACCTGGAGCATTAGGCCTCTTTATTTATTAAAACTGCCTAATACTTGCTGCTTTCAGTTAAACAATAATTTCATAAGGTGTGATGAGGAGCACAACCCAGTAAAGGAAAATGAATCCATTTTTAATCAGACTTCTGCCTCCTTTGTTGTCAAGTTGTTTCTATAATTAATGACCATAAAGTTATATCTTTAAAATTTCTGTTCTGTATCATCAGTGTTTTGAAACACGTACATGCACCTTCTAGTCTAATACCAAAGAGAAAAAAAGGTTCACTGGAATATTGATTTCTCTACCTGTATAGGCTGACTTAGACATTTTAATAAGTAGAACTACATTAATACAATATGCAGGTAACCTAATGCATCAGTAGTCTTTATTTTTGCTGGGATAAGATCAAAGTGTGCAAATCCATGTAGAGAAAAGCATTAGTAAGCTTCAAATGTGAACCCATGATGAATACAGTATTATTTATGAGAATTAAAGATGGTTGCTCTTAAATCAGAAGTGGTGTTTGTTTGCTATGAATGAGACTTTAAAAGAGAATTTTTTTTTTCCCCTCAAAAGAAACAGCAAACAGGAAAATAATTTTGAAAATACTTGTTTTTAAATCAGCTGGATAAAACCTGTGTACCTTTCTCATGGATGAGAAACAGCAAGTAAGTATTGCACATTCAAAATCCTACATGACATTAGGAAAAATTTTACATTTACATAAGTAAAAATTTTACACTTCTAGTGCAGTCTTACCTTGATTTAATCCAGTGAAACCTGCAGGAAGAATTAGAAGATTCATTTAAATGAATGTATTTGCACTACTCTGAATACAGAGGAAATGAAGCCCAGCTCAGGTCCAAATTTTTTGTTGCAATGCAACTCAGATTTAACAGCCTAAGCAATTTGACCCCAAACCTTCTTGCATGTAACAGACACTTCTATAAATGGCTTTTATGTCACCAGAGTGCTGGCAAGAATGAATTCAGTGGAATCCAGTGAAATCTCTCCTCCCGTGTCAATAATGCCTGCTGAAGCCATCACTGGAGGAGATACTGGAAGGAGGAAACCTGAACTGGCCAATGCCTAAATCATACTTTTTCCTTGTGGGATTGTGAGTGAAAATGGAACCTTGCTTGCATTTTATGCATCTCCAGGCATGCATGTGTGTGTTTGTACACATGTACCAGGTTACTGGTTTAGGATTGTTTTTTTTCTAGGTGTAGTGGTATGAATATCTCATTTGAAATCTACATAGCAGAAGGGAAGAAATCGTTGAAGGGGGGAATATTGACACAGAATAACAAGGAAAAAAGTGGTTATAATATAATGAACCCATCTTTTCCTCTTGAAGGTGGAGGGAAATTGCATAAAGTTATTTCACTTGCTTTTTATTGGGTGGCTCTGCTTTTTTTTTTTTACCACTGAAATTAGCAGTGCTGTTTGCCTCAGCTGGTCTGTCAATCCATCAGTGTCAAAAAAAAAAGTCAGGTTAGCAGGAGAAAATCTGCATACAGTTTGCTCTTAATAAAGTCCCTTTTCTCTCTGGAGAAATGATTCATGAAATGAGCCCTCAGTATGTAAAATAAACCCGTTGCTCTCCCTGCCACAGTGTACAGCTGCATGTTTGCTCACCTTTTTTTTTTAACTTGTCATTCCCCAGGAGCAGAAGAAATGAAAAGGAAGTTATTTTCTTCCAGTGCCACCAGTTTAAGAAGACTCAGGTCTCCAGCTGGGTTTCCTCAGCTCTGCTGGATGTTGTTGCAGTTGGCAGAGGTCAGTCAGGACTCTTTTCTTGAAGCCATAAGAGGACACCCAGTCTGGGATGGGGGGTATTTTGTGGTTTATTTTCCATAAAGTGATGTGGGCCATTGAATTTGTTATTGGTTAATAAAAAAGGCAAAATGCTATTAAGGTTGTAAAAAGCAGATTAAATAGAAGCTAAGTGTTGGGGTGAGATACAGAATGTCGATCATAAAAGGTTTCATTTTCGTGAGGGAGTTGTCAAAGGTAAGAAATTGATAATGAAGAAAAAGAGCAATAGTAATAATGTTTTACATAGACAACATCTGTGCAAGAAAAAGCTGTCTTGAGTCACCAGTCAAGTACTGGGAGCTGAATCTTTGGCAGCAGGTTGTTGAGGGAAGCAGTGTTGTATGGGAAGTAGGACAGTATGCACAGGGGGAGCAGGAATTGCTCCTCTGAAGAATGTCTTGAAGGACAATAGAAAGTGGTTTTACTTTTGGAGGGAAAGGAAAGGCAGGGATGAGGGGAGTCAGACCTGCCAATATTGAGGAGCTGGATGGTGGAGCAAAGAGATACAAATGAGGCTGGGTGGAGGGGAGGCACTGCTGCAAGAGTTCTTGAAGACAGTTTCCACAAACTCTACTCAAGCCTGCAGAAATTAGTGATAATTAATCTCTAGAACCCCCCTGCCTCCTTTTTATTCAGTTATCCTGGGGGGTATTTCTACTTTTAACCCCAGGATGGCGAGGGCTGGGTTTTCCTGCCACAGCCCTGTGCAGCATTAGCATGGGCCGTGGCACACAGGAATTACCTGGAAAGGTTAAAGACACAAACAGCATTTAGAGTGTCTTCAGTTGCAGGGAAACACGAGTGGAGGCCAGTGCAGTGCATGGGTGAGGTGTTTGACTGGAGAGGGGAGTGTGCCAGGCTCTGTGTGCTGCTGCTGTGCCACAGTGTCACATCAAAGCTGCCTCTGCCCTTCGTTTTTCCATTATCATGCAGGGTTCTGAGGCTTAGCAGGGCTCAGAGGTGCATCAGCAGGAGCAGCTAAACGTGACACGATTTCCCTCAAATGCTACAGCTACCCAAGCATCCCTCTTTGCAAGATGTTTTTAAATAAAACTACATGCCTTTTGATGGCAGAGCTGAGCCCCCTTTCCAGGGAGCGTGGATGTCTGGGGAGCTGTTGGCTGCTTTCCTGTCCTGGCTTGCAATGGGGAGGAGCAGTGCAGGGCTGAGCAGATACTGCCAGCCTGAGAGTTTTGCTCTGAAACACTGCTAGAATTGCTAGAATACTGCTAGAATTGTAGCAACAGGAAAGCAAAGCCCTAGTGGTCATCAGGGATTCCCTGTCTGTGACCATTCAGCAGACAGCTGTCTGAAATTCAGTGGCCTCATAGATGGGGAAAGCTCCATAGAATAACTGGCAAGCTTTCTTTTCATCTTTTAAATCCATAATGCATGTATATACATATTGTTAATAATTCATATTAATGGAGAGCTCTTGCCCAAGAGCACATTCCCCTATCACAGAAAATAAATTGTTTAATGATATCTAGGGTAGAAATCAGAGGCTGGCTCTAAATCCAGCTATTACAGAACAGTTCTAGACATGCAGTGCACACTTCCATAAACAAATAAATTCATTACAGTTTAATAACAGTGGAAATAAAAAAATGTAAGGTAATTTAAATAATGTGCAAGATAGAGCCATATTTTATCCTAAAGCCATAATGCCAAGTACTCACATTCTCAGGAATTCTGAGAGCCTTCAGGGCTGGCCTTAAGTGCAGGTAAACAATGAGGTGGAATTTTAATGTTATCATTGTGGCCTAAATCTACAGGGAGGCAAAATTCATTTTTGTGGCAGTAGGTGTCCATGCCTGGGTGTTAGATGGAAAAGAGTCTGGGAATGCTCAGTTTGCTGCTGGGTCACCCAGAAGGTTTAGGTGGCATGATGCAGAGTGGTGGCTTCTGGGATTTGAGAGCAGAGGACAGGCTCTGCAGAGCCTCACTGCCACTGAGGAAAAGCAGAGTTTGGAGATGCCAGTGGTGCATTGCAGAGGTGGGAAAGAAGGTGAGGAGGAGAAACAGGACCTCACAGGCTCAAACTGCAGTAGTCTTGCAGAGAAATTTTGCCAATTGTCTGCACCCTTTGATTGTTGGCTCATTTAAGCACCTTATTTTCTTGTGTTTCAAAAAAAAAATAAAAAGGGGGATTTATTTCTTGCTTAGAAATAGGCATGACAGGAGGTTCAGTAGTGACTGACTTTTTGTTTTTCTAATCCCAGCAATTGAAATATTCCTTATGATGGTGAGAGCTCACTCAGCTGGGTTCTGTCCTGTCCTGCTGGTGTTTTCCCTGGGCGTGCTCCTTTGCAGTGGATTCCTCCTGGCCATCAGAAACAAACATACCAGGTGACCCAAAGTGCTCATGTTTTACATATCTTCCATTTTCCCTGCAGTTTCATGGTTCTACCATACATGTGGACCATTTCAGGTGGGTTTTGTGTCAGACTGGGAATTTTTCATGATGATTCTGCTATAAATATTTGTGTTCACTCTGTGATAGTTCAGATAATTCAAATACTTTTTTGCTTGTCCCATTAAATGGTTGCTCTGTTTCACAGAATGGTCACATGCATTTTTCCCTGGGGCTGAATTAGGTGTTCCTCTAGGTGATGTGTAACTCTCTTGTGCTGTGATAACAGTGATGTCATCCTGGGAGAGGGGCCCTGTCCTGGTCAATATTCTATTAAAATGGTAAGAAGCTGGTGCTGGTTTCATTTGAAATCTGCATATCCTCATCTGCAACATCTGTATCTGATCCAGCTGCTCTGAGTATGTATTTGTAGCTTGAACTCATCTCTCTCAGTGAGTTTTTGATTCTCTGAAGGTTTAGCTCAGAAATCTCAAGACAGTCTGGATTTTGAATTCAGGATATTCAAGCAGGCCTAGATTTGACAGCTTTTGGGGTCTGATTGGAATTTCTGGAGCCATTAAATGGTTCTGAAGGCTCTTTCTGAGACTGCTAAGAACAATTTTGAATGTTCTCTTACCACAATCCTATCACACTGATCATCATCCACACGGACTCAGCCACTTCCCTGAGAGTTTAACATCCTAAGCATACTATATCTGTGTGCTAATAACCATAAATGGGATCTCAGCCAATTATTTTCCTAGAAGATCTCACCATTCCATCCTGGAGTAATTGAATTTGGTAATTTTAAAAATGCTGGCTATATTATTTTTCTTTTAAAGTCTGTGCAGTAATTTGAACATTCATTCTCCTTTCACAAGCAGGAGAGATTTTGAGAACTGGCTTTTTCTTGATGTTTGTCAAAGGGAACTAATTTTTTATTCAATAACACATTTTTTCTTTCAAATCATCCAGAAATTTTAATATACTTGCTCTGTTATACAATAAGAAAATGACTGTTTATCCCAATGGATATTTTTTCAGGGAAAAAAAAACACCACCTCTTTGCTTCTTTGAGAGTTTAAACATGAATTCTAGTTTCCTCTCAACTCTCTGTCTTGTGATGCTTCCTGTCAGATTAATGTGTTTTAAAGCTGCTGGCTGGTACCTGAGCTGTCAGAAAGGAAGATTAAAACCACACCTTTCATTTGGGGGATTCGTTTTGCATTGCAAAATGCAGAGGAAGAGAAAGAAAGCCTTTCCTGCTTGCTGCTGGCATGCATCTGAGGCCTGCTGCACGTGCCATTTTGGTTGTGTTTCGGGGTTAGGCAGCAATTTTGGTTACTGTCAGCCCTGGGTATTCACACTAGAACAGATTCAAGATCCTGAAATGGTTTTTATTTTGTGAGGAACAGAATGTACAGAAAGGAAGGGTCATGGGTTTGATTTTTATCTCAGGCACAAACCGGGCGTGTGACTCAGGACAAAAATAATTTCTCTCTGCTCCCTTAAAGAGACTGGAATTGTTCCATTTGCCTTCTAATGCAGTGGACACACCTTATACAGTTAACAGGTAGATGACATATC
This sequence comes from Urocynchramus pylzowi, assembly GCA_013397555.1. Classification (NCBI taxonomy): domain Eukaryota; kingdom Metazoa; phylum Chordata; class Aves; order Passeriformes; family Fringillidae; genus Urocynchramus; species Urocynchramus pylzowi. The sequence continues at coordinate 251,941 of VZRH01006723.1, read as the reverse complement.
TTAAATTAACTTTTTAATTTTCAGGAAATTTGCAGCTAGGAAAAGAGAAAGAGGCAATGTTTTTAATACTAACGCAGCCACTCTGGATTTTTTCAGATATCGTTTCAGAAGACATTGCTGTGCAAATCCTCAGTATATTTTTTTACAGAAATTTAAATAATTTCTGAAAGAAATACAGAGAATAACCCTTGAATTCAAGCAACAGGGAGGCATTCTGCAGCAGCTCCCTTTGGTCCCAGGCTCTAATGAGACCATCAAGGCTGGCCAAGGCCCATAAACACTGCAGAGGTTTGGAGTGATTTTGTTCACCAGTGCCACTAATCCAGTTTTAAATCAATTTTTCAGAACCTGGGTCCTATTCTCCTCTCAGTCTGAGTAATAAAGTGCATTCAGGGGAGATGATGCACTGAGAAAGTGCTGCTCATTTCCCAGGACTTGAAGAGTAATCCAGGACTATATATTTCTCTGGTGTTTCAGTTATTGTTTAAATGATTCAGCCATCATTTTGGCTATGCACTTATTATGGAAGGTGCTTGATTTTGATCTAATAAGTTCTGAAGACTTTTAAGACAATTTTTTTATAGTTTCTTAAAGTAAGAGCCTGTTCCACTCTCAATGGCCATAAATAACTCACTGTTCTGGATATGGATATATCACTGTGTCTTGCAGTCAGGTCAGTTTTTTTACATGAAGCAAAAAAACCTGGTGTGGGAAAAAAACCTAGGAAAAAACCAATGAAATCAAACAACAGCAGATCCCTGTGCACATATGATAGATAGGCATATTTTAATGAAAAATCCCCCGTGTAAAATCCAGATCTTAATTTGCCTTTGTGCCTTTTGTTTTGTCGAAATTACAAAATGCCAGTTTTTCCATTCATGCCAAATACTAATTAGCAAGACAATAAAAAAAAAACAACCAAAACAAGAGAGACCCTTTCTGTTACTGGTAGAATTCATAGGCAGAGTGGTTTCTTTTACTAGGATATAATAAATTGAACTGGCTTTTTGGGTAAGGTTTTGGCTGCTTGAAGTCAGTAACCCACAGCTCATTTTCAGTGTGTGTTTTTGTAGGTGCTATGTGGGAAAGGACAGGCTGACAACAGATTTTCAGAGATAAAAAATATGTTGGATAAAAGATATGTTGGATTTTGCTGATAAACAGGCAATATTTTGGACCTTATAAATAATTTTATTTTATAAAGAATCATTTGTTCAATTTTAACATGTCCCAAAACTTTCTCAAATTGTTGTTCAGTGTAAAATAAGATAGTAATTGAATTAACTGCAGATTTTTGAAGAAATATTTTTTTGTTACATTGAGCATGATGACCAGTGATTTTCTTCATGTGTGCAATAGGTCATTTCTGTGTACAGATTCCTTCCAGACTGAAAAATGACAGCCAAAACTGTAAACGCATTTGGACCAGGTCACATTGAAAAAATGTGAAAGTGTGTTCAATTATGCAATATATAATTTCCCTTTCTCCTTCTGTCCCAGGTGGGTGTTGTGTGACAGGATGGAGTATGCCTGGTTACCATAGGAATGCAACATTTAGAAGCAAGGAAGCTTCTAAATAGGAAGCAGTTAATTTAACCAAACATCTTTTGGTGTCGCTGCCTAATTCCTTTCACCTACAACATTTAAAAGGCGGATATTTGGAAATTAGCTTTACCCAGCAAAGTTACAAAACCCTGAGAAAACACCTGGAGGGAAGGAAGGCAAGTGTGTTTCCAGCCCTGTGTGTGAATGTGCAGCTCAGGGGGGATGAGTGTTTTTATCTCTTTGCTACAACCTGCTCTTAAAAGGTTGATGCAACTCCTGTCAGCGAGTGCGTGCTACGGAATTGATGGGATCTGAGCAGGCTTTTCATGCCCACTGCCTTCTACTCTTCATCAGCTCTGCTCTGTCATGATTAATGTGCTCCCTTGCAGCAACCTTAATTGTTTTTTTGAGGGTTAGAAGAGTGATCATAATCACAGCTGTTATGGATTTAATTCCGATCTGCAAAGAGACTGCGCTGTAAGGAAACGTTTTCATTTTGAGCACTTAAATCAATGGTTTTCAATTACAAACAGAGAACACAGTAGCTGGAAATGTTCCTTACCAGAGGGTAGATCCTACCCCTATTAGTCACTCACATTGCCTATTTTTCAGGCATTCACAGCTGAAATTGTGAGCTCTGGAAATAAAGGATGTGGTGTCTACAAAAAAACATTCCAATTGTGGATGATCTGTAACTAATTGATGAGTACAGATTAAAAAAACAGCTTTGGTGGCCACTTTCTCTTGGGTGCCTTGCCATAAAATGGCACTTGGGCTATGAATGGAGTGGATAGTCTTATTTCTGTCCTCCTTTCTTCTTCCCTGTGTTCAAGTTTTGTGTACCACAGAGGTTTATTTCTACAGTAACGTGCTGCTCTTTGTTGTTCTTTGAACTGTTGATGTTTATTTCTGTTCTTCCACCCTCAACTTCCAGCAGGGTGCAATTCTTTTGTGCCTACATCCTGGCAATGCCATGAGGGAACCCCCAGGGAAGCAGCTGCTGATTATGGCAATGAATGAGGAGAAATCCCATCCCTTTAAAGAACACATAGCCAGGAGCAGAACTTCATTAAAACAACTTCACTTAAATTCAGCTTCTCTTTGTGAAATTCAGAATACAGAGACAATACCAGCAAAAAGAGGTACAGAGACAATGGCAGAAAAAAAGAGGAAAACTCCCAGTTGAAATAATGCCCAGAAATTGCATTCACTCAGTGCCAAAGACCTGTGCACGGCTGAAGTCTAACACAGCTCTTCACTGAGCTAGTTCAGGTAAGTACACTTTACACATGAGTCAAGAACTTTCTGTGTAATTTTTCTTGTGTTTCCTCCTAGATGTTTGGGGTTACAGTGCAAACATCCTTTCCTATCAAAGTAGCTATTTACTTTAAATTGTCTCATGAATTTAACGAAGCTGCTTTTGAATTTTGGTGCTGTTTGCTGTCAGTGCAGCCAGTGATGGGTGTCTGTAGTAAATGCCTTATTGCCTGTATATCACATTACTCTGACACTTCTGTCTACATATCTGGTCACCTGTATGACAGGGCTCTGTCTACTCTTTGAATTTTGTCATGATAATGGAATGTTAAAGAGGATAAAATGCATGTGTGGGTTTGTATTTAAATACACATTTTCACAGCGCTTTCAGTCACTGAATCATCATTAAAAAAAAAACAAAAAACAAATTGCAAAAACTTACACCTAAAATCAGCACAACTGCCTCTATTTTTATATATATNTATTTTATATTTTTATATATATAATATATATTTTATATTTTTATATATATATATAAAAACTAAGAATCATATGGATATCAATGAAACAACACATTCCAAAACTTGTGAGAAAAGCCACACTGCCCTGGTGTTGCTTTTACCTTTGGTGTGAGGTGAAACCATTTCTCAGTGATGTAAAGAAACATTGCTGAACAGTGCAGGGTGGCATAATTTAAAGCCTTAATTAAACATGCATGAGGGAAGATTTAATACAATTNTTTTATATATATATATAAAAACTAAGAATCATATGGATATCAATGAAACAACACATTCCAAAACTTGTGAGAAAAGCCACACTGCCCTGGTGTTGCTTTTACCTTTGGTGTGAGGTGAAACCATTTCTCAGTGATGTAAAGAAACATTGCTGAACAGTGCAGGGTGGCATAATTTAAAGCCTTAATTAAACATGCATGAGGGAAGATTAAATCCACTTTTGAAATGTTATGTCATTTAAAATATATATTTTATTTAGTACATTTGCTATTAATTTTAATCTTAGTGATAAAAATATATTGATAGAATTTAAATGATAATTTCTGTTGAATCTTAAAGCTCTACATAGAAGTGGGGGATGAAGGGGGGTTGGGTGTTCGGTTTTGGTTTGCCTTAGGGTTTTTTTGGTAAGGGGGTGGCTGTGTGGGATTTTTTTCATTTATGTGGTAATGAGAAAAATTACTCAGAGTGGTGGTAGAATATCCATCCTTAGAGGTTTCCAGGATTCAGGTGGACAGAGCCATGGCTGACCTGCCAAGTTGCATGACAGATCATTGATCCTGGTGATTTCATTAAAGGTACACTGCTAAAAATCAGCCCAAACAGAAGTGGGATCACAAGGGACAGCCAAATCTTGTGCATGGAGCAGGGATAAATCAGCATCTCCATTAAGCCCTGTGACTGCTAACTGACAAAAATCGTAATTAAAACCCAGGTTTGGTCAATGGCACTTAAAATCCAGATTATTTTCCAAATTAAGAAGGGTTTTAACCAACTCTGTGTCCATTTTCCTTCACTTTTTATCACTGGTACCAAAATCACTTGTGAAATTCTGAAGCAGGGGAAGGACAGGTGGCTGTGTCTAAAGACACATGGCAAGGCATAAAATGTGAGAATTTTCATTCTTTGTGTAGTTACCAGCAACTTAATCCTGTTTTCTCTGGGTGCACTGTTGGGGTAGAACATTTTTTTTACTTATGGTTTGCTTTTAATAGTTTAAATTCATTTTTGACAACTGACATTTTCTAATCTCTCTGGATTTCAACAAGGGTTGATTTGTTTTCAAAAAAACACAATTATGCTATATATTTATTCACTACATCAAGTGAAACCTTTTCACTTTTAGATGTTTGGGGAATTATTAGTTTTATTGATTATTTTACAGTTAAATTGTATTCTATCACATCGAATGGGTCAAAGGTTTTCAAAACCCTTTTATTCATCCAAGTAGTTTAAGATGCAGTTCAGTTACAGTGGCAGAACTGTTCTCACTTTGGTTCAACATCTCAAGTTTCAAGTTGTTCTCCTGGTCCCATTAGATCATCTTATTGATTTGCCAGGCATTGATTTACTGGCTGTTCTGCCAGCAGCCATAAGAACACAGTTTGTTNTTTTTTTGAGGGTTAGAAGAGTGATCATAATCACAGCTGTTATGGATTTAATTCCGATCTGCAAAGAGACTGCGCTGTAAGGAAACGTTTTCATTTTGAGCACTTAAATCAATGGTTTTCAATTACAAACAGAGAACACAGTAGCTGGAAATGTTCCTTACCAGAGGGTAGATCCTACCCCTATTAGTCACTCACATTGCCTATTTTTCAGGCATTCACAGCTGAAATTGTGAGCTCTGGAAATAAAGGATGTGGTGTCTACAAAAAAACATTCCAATTGTGGATGATCTGTAACTAATTGATGAGTACAGATTAAAAAAACAGCTTTGGTGGCCACTTTCTCTTGGGTGCCTTGCCATAAAATGGCACTTGGGCTATGAATGGAGTGGATAGTCTTATTTCTGTCCTCCTTTCTTCTTCCCTGTGTTCAAGTTTTGTGTACCACAGAGGTTTATTTCTACAGTAACGTGCTGCTCTTTGTTGTTCTTTGAACTGTTGATGTTTATTTCTGTTCTTCCACCCTCAACTTCCAGCAGGGTGCAATTCTTTTGTGCCTACATCCTGGCAATGCCATGAGGGAACCCCCAGGGAAGCAGCTGCTGATTATGGCAATGAATGAGGAGAAATCCCATCCCTTTAAAGAACACATAGCCAGGAGCAGAACTTCATTAAAACAACTTCACTTAAATTCAGCTTCTCTTTGTGAAATTCAGAATACAGAGACAATACCAGCAAAAAGAGGTACAGAGACAATGGCAGAAAAAAAGAGGAAAACTCCCAGTTGAAATAATGCCCAGAAATTGCATTCACTCAGTGCCAAAGACCTGTGCACGGCTGAAGTCTAACACAGCTCTTCACTGAGCTAGTTCAGGTAAGTACACTTTACACATGAGTCAAGAACTTTCTGTGTAATTTTTCTTGTGTTTCCTCCTAGATGTTTGGGGTTACAGTGCAAACATCCTTTCCTATCAAAGTAGCTATTTACTTTAAATTGTCTCATGAATTTAACGAAGCTGCTTTTGAATTTTGGTGCTGTTTGCTGTCAGTGCAGCCAGTGATGGGTGTCTGTAGTAAATGCCTTATTGCCTGTATATCACATTACTCTGACACTTCTGTCTACATATCTGGTCACCTGTATGACAGGGCTCTGTCTACTCTTTGAATTTTGTCATGATAATGGAATGTTAAAGAGGATAAAATGCATGTGTGGGTTTGTATTTAAATACACATTTTCACAGCGCTTTCAGTCACTGAATCATCATTAAAAAAAAAACAAAAAACAAATTGCAAAAACTTACACCTAAAATCAGCACAACTGCCTCTATTTTTATATATATGTATGTAAATGCTATAAAGCAAATTGCACATGCATGCCTNTTTGTTTATGGCTCCTTTGACCAGATACCCTTAAAAGAGCAGATATCATCCTTCCACATACCTTTGCAGATTGTTTTTGTAATTAGTAAAATGATTTTACATATAAATTTTCATTTACTGCAAGCTTTTATATCAATGGGTTAATGATGGCTAAACAGCTCTTCCTTTGGACCTCAAGATTTGGTTTGTTCAGTGCATCTAGTCAGAATAGACATTAACCTGAAATACTGTATTCTTTGCAACAATTTTGCACACATATATATACACACATTATATATATATATATATATATGGATGTAAAATAATTAAGAATCATATGGATATCAATGAATCAACACATTCCAAAACTTGTGAGAAAAGCCACACTGCCCTGGTGTTGCTTTTACCTTTGGTGTGAGGTGAAACCATTTCTCAGTGATGTAAAGAAACATTGCTGAACAGTGCAGGGTGGCATAATTTAAAGCCTTAATTAAACATGCATGAGGGAAGATTAAATCCACTTTTGAAATGTTATGTCATTTAAAATATATATTTTATTTAGTACATTTGCTATTAATTTTAATCTTAGTGATAAAAATATATTGATAGAATTTAAATGATAATTTCTGTTGAATCTTAAAGCTCTACATAGAAGTGGGGGATGAAGGGGGGTTGGGTGTTCGGTTTTGGTTTGCCTTAGGGTTTTTTTGGTAAGGGGGTGGCTGTGTGGGATTTTTTTCATTTATGTGGTAATGAGAAAAATTACTCAGAGTGGTGGTAGAATATCCATCCTTAGAGGTTTCCAGGATTCAGGTGGACAGAGCCATGGCTGACCTGCCAAGTTGCATGACAGATCATTGATCCTGGTGATTTCATTAAAGGTACACTGCTAAAAATCAGCCCAAACAGAAGTGGGATCACAAGGGACAGCCAAATCTTGTGCATGGAGCAGGGATAAATCAGCATCTCCATTAAGCCCTGTGACTGCTAACTGACAAAAATCGTAATTAAAACCCAGGTTTGGTCAATGGCACTTAAAATCCAGATTATTTTCCAAATTAAGAAGGGTTTTAACCAACTCTGTGTCCATTTTCCTTCACTTTTTATCACTGGTACCAAAATCACTTGTGAAATTCTGAAGCAGGGGAAGGACAGGTGGCTGTGTCTAAAGACACATGGCAAGGCATAAAATGTGAGAATTTTCATTCTTTGTGTAGTTACCAGCAACTTAATCCTGTTTTCTCTGGGTGCACTGTTGGGGTAGAACATTTTTTTTACTTATGGTTTGCTTTTAATAGTTTAAATTCATTTTTGACAACTGACATTTTCTAATCTCTCTGGATTTCAACAAGGGTTGATTTGTTTTCAAAAAAACACAATTATGCTATATATTTATTCACTACATCAAGTGAAACCTTTTCACTTTTAGATGTTTGGGGAATTATTAGTTTTATTGATTATTTTACAGTTAAATTGTATTCTATCACATCGAATGGGTCAAAGGTTTTCAAAACCCTTTTATTCATCCAAGTAGTTTAAGATGCAGTTCAGTTACAGTGGCAGAACTGTTCTCACTTTGGTTCAACATCTCAAGTTTCAAGTTGTTCTCCTGGTCCCATTAGATCATCTTATTGATTTGCCAGGCATTGATTTACTGGCTGTTCTGCCAGCAGCCATAAGAACACAGTTTGTTTGTAGCCTTAAAAAATATTCCCAAACACTGCTCACAGATTAAGTTTGAGGAGTAGGCTCCTTGGCTTTCAGTCAGATTTCTCTTTTAAAATATTTCTATGTAGAAACAAAAGAAAATGTATTTAATGTTAGTTGCATTTCCCACTGATGAACAGCTTAGGCAAAGAAATTGGAATTAACAGATTCATCTTAGCCCAGTAATATATTATTTTTTATTATTATTATTATTTTACTTTGCACATGCATTAGTTTTCTAGAAGATGTAATTGCATTCAGGCTTTTCATTTTAGAGCAAAACCAACATGCTTAGATTTTGCCTGAATTTGCAAGTATTTCTGTGCAGCACAGATGTGTAAGACAGAGCTTGCTGAGCGGGCATTTTGCAGTGGGATTCTCTGCAGACCCCTGCAGCAAGGGGCCCCGCAGTTCCTCGTCAGGGAAATGAGCAGGTTACTAGAAAATCCACTAACTCTGTCTCCCCTCTGTTTCCTAGAGCAGCTTTGCCTTTGTTCCTCTCCTAGTGGAGTGCCAGAGTGTCTGAGTGAACGTGGGACAGCCTCTCCAGGCCTCCTCCACTCTCCCTGGTGACCCTTCACTTGGAAGTGCCCAAAAACNTAAATGCTATAAAGCAAATTGCACATGCATGCCTGACTTGTTTCTTAATATAACAGCATCCAAGCAGTATAATGCTGCATTTTCCAATTATGAAGAATAACAGAACTAACCAGGATGACTGATTTCAGGGACTTATGCTTATGTCTCACCTTATCCTACATTATTTGACAAGAGAGTCTTGCCACTAACAAATTAGACAAAACCTGTTTTTGTTGGTTGAAAAGCCAGATCATAAAATATATGGTGATGTGAATTGTACTGTAGCTAATATTGGTTCAGTATAAACTGTTTAAGTTTGTCATTGATTAAATAGTTCTGGTGGGTTTGGGAATGTGTTTGAAACATTGGTAAATATTTATCACATTATATATCTATTTTATATATATATA
>VZRH01006723.1:201686-238851 GCA_013397555.1 Urocynchramus pylzowi | reverse complement strand
TTACAAAATACCACCCAAACCCATGAAGAAGATGAAAGAAGAAGGTAAAGAAGAACAACCTGCCTCTGCCCTAAAATCTCCATCTTGCTTCATATTTATTTCTATATCCTAAAACCCCAAACTCTGAGTTTTCCACCCTGTGATATTACACACTTCTAACCAACTACTGTAATCCCAGTGCTGTCAATCAATTTTGGAAGCCTTTTCCACGGCCTCAGGTCAAACTCCCAGACTCTCCTGGGAGTCAGAGTCTGTCAGCACGGAAAGTCTAAAATTCTCAGCATCCAGAACTCCAACATTTGGGTTCTCAACATGGAAAACCGTTATTCATTTTGTTTGATTTAAAGAAAAAAAAAAAAGAACAACAAAAAACAAACAAGCGAACAACAACTACAAAAAAAAAAAACACTGAAGAACTACAAAAAAACCAAATCCCCCCCCCAAAAAAAACCCCAAAAAGCCCCTAGTTAAGTTTGGTAAGGTGATGCTGCAAAGTTGAAATGGAGAGTTATCTTTATGGCCAAGTTCTCATGTTTGCTACACCGAGCTGAAGCACCGCCACTCATACTTTGAGCAACCCTGAAAAAATCCCATTGGCGCTGCTCGAAGTCTTATAAACGAGTATTTATTTGTCTTCTGCAGCCATCCCTGCTGTGTGTTCCTCTGCCAGCAAGGAGCTTGACTTGGAGATGACTCAGTAGAGCGCCGTGTCTGGGAGCGGCAGCCACAGGCGTGAAATTGTTTCATCCCTTTGGCCGGCGGCGCGCGGGCCATCTGCCGCCACCGCCGCCACTCCGGGGACACTCCAGGGACACTTGTCACATTGATTGCCCTCAGCCACGGCCCAGGCACGGGGAAAACAGAGTTCCTAGACAAATAAATATGGGGATCTTGCTTAACTCTAGGAAGTGGTAATTCAGAAATGAATGGCTTTGGTGGGCCTCTGAGAAGCTTTAATTAACAGATTGCTCTATTAACCAGCGCATTGTTTTCCAGGTGAGTGAGATCATTTGCCCCTGGGGCTTTTTTTTTTTCCATATGCCTTCTGTTCCTCCAGCGAAATATGTAACAAATTGAAGTATTCATTTTGATTACATAAAGCACATGGGTATACAATTATATGAAAAGAAAGATGACATTTGTTGCCTGCCTTCCCTAAGGCCCCTACAGGCTTTGCCCTTCACTGAAAAAATAAGGCATAAAGTCATTAGAGTATGTGCTTTTTTTTTGCACATTATGTTTTTGGTAGGGTGTGTTATTAAAGCAAAAGCCTTTACTAGAAACAATGGGATAATGATTCCTTACAAAATAAATAATACACTTTTCTAAAATGATACTAAAGTAATACATTTTTCTCACATAAGTTTTACATTACTTCATATCTCAATTTTGTGACCATTTTTTTGAGCTTTTAGGAATGCATTTATTAAATGTTACCAAATTTATATAAGAAATGTGTATTAAAGAAATTAATTATTAAGTTAAGTATAATCAGTTTACTGCTTAATTTCATTAATCTTTTTTGCTCATTATTTTATGCTTTACTAAGCAATTAATCTACATTTGCATCCCTTTATATGTTTTACAGGGGCACTTTCTGTACTGTGAAACAGTTTTTCAGCATATACTAGGCTAGAAGAACTAGTTCATTGCAATCTCAATACTTATTGGAGCATTAAATGAAACATTGGGGGAGAAAGCTTGCATAACTAAGATGACAACATCTACAAATTATATAAAATCACTAGGGATTTCTTAAAATATATTTTTGTGGTGCAACATGCAGTGGAATATATTTGGAAAGAGTTCAGAAAATGAATTTGAGGTAAGTCAGGAGTATGTGAAATAGTTGTGAAGAAGAGTTTCCTTTGTTTTGTCCATCATGGGAATGGGATCTAATCCCACTTGAGGTTCTGTTCTTTTATTCTGTATCTTCCATCTTGGGGAATTTTTTTCCTTCTTTCCTTCATCTAGCTGACTAAGACAAGGACTCCTGCATTTATCTAGACCTTGTCTCTCTCCCACTGCATTTTACAGATGTGTTTTCTGGATATCTTGCAAAAATTCAGCTCAGGGAACTTGTCCCAAGCTCTGGTTCCTCACCTCTGCCGTCCGTGTGTGGGGATGACGGGTTGTGTCTGGATTCACGATAACAACAAGTGATTCCCTCTGCAGGTTGTTTTGCTGTTGCTGATTAAAAATGACTACACAAACCACTCTTTAGGTTATGTTGAATGTTTAGTAGGCTCTTTCCTAACAATACCTGTTGGAAAGCATCTTTCCAGCCTCAGCAAGAAACCTGCCGTCCCTAGAGCAGACTAAGCTAGAAGACTCTGTGACCAAGAAAACATCATGAAACCACAGACAGGACATCTGACTTATTTTTCAGAACCCAGGCTTTCCATCATGCTTCAACTAAAAGAGCATTCCATGCCTTTTCACTGTTCTAAGCAACAGGGGAACATGCATTTATGTGCCTGTGTATGTTTGTGAGCTTTTGTGTTCATATTCAGCTACAGAAAATCTGTTTCTAGCATCAACAGTGCGTTACACATATTTCACAGTGAGCTACTTTGTATTGCAACACCTGCCTCCCTGGTATTTTGCTCTGGGAGGGCTATGATGAGTGCTATCTTCCATATTATTAAAGGATAACATGAGCATTTGCTGGCATGTCACTGTAGCAAACAATGACTTGTAGCTCCCTTGAAAATTCACATGCGTTTTATTGCTGCTTGAGAAAATAACACACATCTCCACTGCAGTTCTAGTCATTTTCCTGATTGCTAAAGGATTTCCCCTCTATTACCTCTGCATTTTCTGTGTTGCCAGGTGTGAAATGAACAGAATCATAAAGTCAGGCTGTTTTGGAGAATAAAAACAACAGCACGGTCTGTGCTGCTGAAATGGCAGCATACTGAAAGTGGAAAAATGCTAGTAGCTATTGGCAATCCAACATACGTGACAGATAGTAGAGTGTGAAAGACATATTTGCCAATTCTTGCAATTAAAGGCAGTTAAAATATATATTACTGCCTCAGGAAAATATTTCATCTTGTCCTTGAATTTCACTAGGTGCTAAAATCATTCTGAAAGCAATAGGACTGTTACACCTTGCTTAGAAGTAAATAATATTGATATTTAAGTATTCCTTAAGTATGCTGGGCTGCCAGGAAGTGACACATTTGATAGTTGCAACAGGAGTTTCAGCAGTTACAAGATCATATGTTTGATCCATTTCCTGGTGAAACCACTCAGGCCTTGTTTAATTTTGCCATTGAATTGAACAGCAGTTGACTCAGCTGAGGTGTGGCTGGGGGAGTGAGGCCTGAAACTGGCTTGATCAAATCTGGTTTGGAGATAGGATGGGGTATCTGAGGTTGGGAGGGTAAAAAATCACCTAGTGAAAAGAGAGCTGTCTGGGGAGCCAGAGGAATGACTTGGATATGCAGAAGGTGTTTATGTATTGAATAATTTGCAGCACAAGAAAAACACCTGGGACAATTCTCGCTCAGGACAGTGAAGTTAGAGAAGCCTGGGTAAGTGACACAGATGTTTTAGCTGAATGCATGATTAATGCAGGCCAGCAGCAGCAGGGCAGGAGGGGCACTAATGCACCCAAGTGGCTCTGACAAGCCCCACCTGGGACCCCCAGCCACCCCTGCCAGGGAGGCTGTTGGAGTTCAGCCCAGGATGCTCCTGCTGTGTCCTGGCAGTGACACCAGGAGACTGATTCCTGTTGCTTGAGGTGCTGGTTTCATGGACAGCTTAGGTGAGAAAGTGGTGAGTAATGTGCTTTGGCTGGCTCTGTGTGCTCTCACTGCCTGATCTATGAATGGGATAACACTTCCTTCAGACAAGGTGCAAACGCTTTAAAAATATTACAGGCAGCTAGAGTAGAAGAGATTTCATTAAGATTTCTTTTTGAAATACAAGGTGTTACCAAAATAGTGCACTTCTATTTAAAAAGAAATGTTGCTGAGAAAAATCACTTAGCTTAAGACAAATTAGAGTGAAAAGCCTAACAACAGCAGCAAGAACAGAAAGAAGCATAAGAGCTGAAGCTCTGGATGTTGTTGGGGAGTACACTGGGTGCAGGGAAATTGGGGTGCAGCTGCAGGGGAGCTGCAGGTCAAGCTCCTTGTGGGACCCTGAGGCAACAGGCTGAGAACTCAGTTGGGTGAGCCTTTGCCGTGGCTCAGCATGGCCACCCTCATTGTCTGGGTCATATGGTATGGACAGACTGACAAAAAGGTGAGAGAGAGGGAAAAGAAAAGGGGAGAGTTGTTTATTCCAGTCGAAGCACTAGAAAAACATTAGCTGGTCTAGAGAGTAATAATTAAAGTTTTGTGTGTTGCTCTTTATACAAGCATGAGAATTCCCTGGATTCATGACCTCTTTAGTAAGTGGCAAGCTACAAGCAACAGCTTTTTCTCATTTATTCTTCTTTCCTCTCAGGAGGGAGGAGTAAGGAGCTGATGAGCAACACCTGGGACCCCTTTGTCTAGACAGGCCTGTTTACTTTTTATGGGAGAAACTGTTTTTCAGGGTCTGTGTGTGTACAGTTCCTAATGCAACAGAAACTTTTTTTTTTATGTAGAAGCCATACAAAGAAATAACATTTAATTATAACCCATTATGATTTACAGCCTCTGAGGGGGGGTGGGGGAAATGAGTGCCAGAAGCTTACTGGTAAGGGGGAGGTCAGGCAAGGAGGAAGCTGCAGGAAAAGCTATCAGTTATCCCTTATTGTCTTTTGAGGAGACCCTCCAAGTATTTGTAATCTTCTGCCTCAGAAGGAAAGAAAAGTGATCTGTTTCCTATTATGAGGTATGGAATACCTCATATGGAAACCTGTTTAATATGTTAGGCCATTGAGAGGATAACTAGAGCATAAACATCTATGCAGGCAAATGGAAGACAGGCTAAGGAATTTCTAGTGAGGCTTTGGTTGGTTGGTGTTTGCTTTTATTTGTGCCTTTGCATTTGAATGGGTTTTAACAGAACACTTCTATTTCTTCCACTGTGAATGTACTGGAGAGCATGTACACAAGGGTGATGGAGCTTTGGGTGCTTTATAGTCCTTTTGGTTGGTGCAAAACTGTGGTTTGGGCCTTTTCACCATCACGGGTTTCTTGTTTCCCGATCGCATGCTCGGTTGTGATTCATCCTTTAACAGGCTGTGATTACAGGCTGATTCTGAGGCTGTGATTGCATTTAACATTGTTTGGTACCCTGTTGTCCTGGTGGCTTTATGTTTGAGCACAGGCAGCCTTCTGGCAGCCAAAAGCGCAGATTCCCCTCTTTGTTACCATCTCCATTTAGGTGCTGCGCTCTTGGCACGTGGGCACCAGCAGATGCCATCAAGTGTAAAGTGGCACTGGGCACCAGTGTACCAGTGCCCTTAAGAGGAGGGACTTTGTGTGGAAGAGGCACAGCTCGCAAACTGCCCATCTAAACTCATTTTTTTTGGCACTGAGCGAACTGGCTCCGTCCTGGGCGAGCAGGCGCCGTGCCACGGCAGCAGATGGGGCTGAGGGAGGGGAGAGCTCAGGAAACCTTGTCCAACCACCAAGTGCACGTGTCTGAGGGCAGGGTTTCCAGCCAGCAGCCTCAGAATGGCTCCCTGTCCTCAGCTCCCAGCTCCACTTTGGACGGCTCGGTGATAGATTTTAAGATGTCAGTCCCAGCTTCAAAATGTGCTGTAGTTCTGTTGCTCTTGATGAAATTATTTCAGCCTGAGCGGTGCTCTTATGCAGCACAGCCTGAGAATTGTGGCCAACAGACTCAACAGGATAATGATCTTCATACTTGTGGGATACCGTAACCAGCGTGCTCTGTTTAATATTTTGTAGCATATTCTCCACAGTAGGTTACCTAAAGAAAGTCAGAAACTGTCTCACACAGGTGGTAAAAAATCACCAAGGGTTGTTATAACCATTTCAAAATAGGAGCAGATATATGCACCTGAGTTTGTTTGTGGCACTGGTGGGAAAGGCAACGTTGAAAATTAAAACAATATTGCAATCTGCAATTACCTGTTTGTTTCTTCAGCCAGTCACAACAGTGCTGCTTTTGAGGCAGAACAGAAGTAAAGCATTTTGTAGAGCTGGTTGCTACACCCCTGATCCAGCAGGGCTCCTGAGTGCCCCCTTTTATCACCTGACAAAAGCCCTGAACCTGCTTTCTGAGTCACATATTGTCTATTTAAAAGTGACAAATACTGGAGGAATAAAAAGCCACTATTGATTCCACTGATGTGGGTATGTAAGCAATGAGGCACCCCTTCAGCAATAAGACCAGTGAGTGCAAGACAAAAATTCTTCCAAACTTCATTGGGTAGATGTTGCTTTACAAAAAGCACATTCATCCTAGAGGTATTGCATACTCTGGATAAAGCCATTTTATCTTCTTGAACTGCTTTAAGAATAAGCTTAATATTAACACTGAGGCTGGAATTACAGGAACAGCTAACTAACATCAAAAGAAAGCAAACAAGGTATAGACTGACTCATGATATTCCTTGATCTGTCTATAGTTGTCACACTATAGGGCAGTTGTTATTCTCATCAAAACAATTTAATGGCATTAATATCACTGTGGTGGCATCATTTGTTTTTTGTGATGTTTTGTCTCTTCAAGAGCAGTCATTTTTCATACTCTCACTCGAGTACCAAATAAATAGGATAACCATATCTTTTTGTTTTTATTTCAAGTTTTACTCTATGAAGTTTTCTTGAAGAATAGAAATACTTGGGGCCTGACTGGTACAGTTTTTTGATCTGGTTGGTTTTTGTTTTTTTTTTTTTTGGTGTTTTGTTTCTTTTAATCAGAGCTCAAATGACAATGTCATTTGGGATGCTGCAAAGATAATAAATACAAATTTTTCTTCTCTCAGAAGGAGAGAGGTGACTTTGCATCCATAAAGTTATATAACACAGAAGTAACTGCCCCGACAGTAATCAAGTTAGTTACTAAAATTAGTAAAATTAAGTATAAATATATAGGCTTAAGAGGAGGCTTTGCAATTAATAATGTATAATGTACTGTTGACTCGTGCCTGGTGTCAGTCTCTGCTGAAAACTCTGGGGAACAATTTGGGGTGTGCCATTGCTGGCAGTGGCATGGGCTCTTCCTGTGTGTCCCCAGCACTGTCCCTGCAGCCTCTGCCTCTTCCATGTTTTAGAAGAGCATGGATGTGCAGATCCCTATAGGTTGTTTTCAGGGAAAAAAAAATCAAATGCAAACAGTAATTGTATTTTGGGATCACTGGGGCCCTGAGGAGACCTTGGCTCTTGTTTGGTTGGTGTCACTTGGCTTAATTCAGCAGTTTCACTTTGCAGTGTAGGCAAGTCTCTGGGGTGGATTGCATAGCAGGTAGATAGGGCTTGGAATGAGGTTTTCAAAAATCCCTGTATGATCTGTTCAGGCAGCAGAGATCAACATCCTAATACCCTCAGACACTTGGCTTATTTTTTTTCTCTTCAGGGCAAAAGGATTTCAAATATTATCCCAAACCTCTGGTTACCTGTCAGAAAATACTTTCCTTGGGAAATACAGAACAAAACCAAACTTTAACAAAGCTGCAGAATTTACTTTCAGCTTTGGGATTCATTGCAATGCCCCTTACACAGGTTCTGCATCTTGTGTAGTGCAGAACCATCCATAACAACAGCGAGGAATTGACTGGGGATCTGTTTTCCTCTAATACTGGCAAGAAAAGGGGAAGCTGAGACCAGTTAGGGCAAAGAATACAATCCCAGCTAAAAAAAAAAAAACCAAAAAAACAACAAAACCTCTCCTGTTTTAATAATACTTTGATTTAAGTGCATTGCAATGTATCAGTGTTTATTGTAGCAGGAGAGCACCAACACATTGCATAGGCCTTGCTGACTGAATGGTAATTAATGCCCATTCATAGAAATATATTGATAATATGTTTAGCTTGCATAGTGAGAACTAGCATATTATTTTAGGATGGGGAGTTTTTTTGGCCTTCAGAGTGGTGCTGCTTATTGAGGTTTTATTTCCCTCAGCTATTCCATTACCAGAATGAAATGCCACCAGTTAATAGGATGGCAGAGTAAATGTCACAAGCTGAAGGGACCACAGGAATGTGTATTTGCCACATGTAGAAGCCGTGCTTTATTACAGCGCAACGTGGAATTTATGAGCACTGCTGTAATATTCTAGATATGCCTCTCTGGTAATATCTGATATATATCAGTGCTAAAAGTCAGGAGACTGCAAAATCAGCTCCCTCTTGCTCTCTGTACCTTTCTTAGGTGCTCTGAAGCTGCACAGTCCCAGTAATGCACTGTCAACTAAAGCAGGTAGAACCAGCCCCTGCATATTATTTATTGGCCTGTGAATGCAGATTGCAAACACACTTTATTACCTGCTAATTTACCACCCACTGGCTGAAGGATGGCCAAAGCCTACTATTTGTTTTATAGGAATTCATTATGCCATTAACCTTTCGCTCCTGTAGGCCAGGAGCAAGCATCTCCTCAGTTAAATCACTCCTGTAATAATGCACTACAAATGAAAACAATGATTTATTGCACCCCACAAAGACTAATAAACATAAATTATACCCTAATGCTCTGCGTGTTGCAGATGATTGTGTGCACAACTAGTTGCTCTTTCCAAAGACTGTTCTGGTCTCCTCTGAAACAATTCAGTAAGAATTGTGCCCATTTTGGTGTTTGAGGGAACATTTTCACGTCTTGCATTGTAATAACAGGGACATCATAGAAGATTTCTGTATTTAGTTATTTTTTTAAGGAGGAAGAAGAAAAAGAAAAGGTAAGGCAACAGCATTTCCCCCTCTCCTTTCAGCTCTTACTGCTCTCCTGTGTGGATGGCAGTGAAGGCACGACACGTAGTCCAAGGGTGATCCAAAGAGACATTTATATCCCTCCTTCTCCAAGTCAAAGCAAAACTTTCTGCACATTTTCTGGGGTTTCAATAAATGTTTTGTGACAGGGTACCTCTGCAGTGAGTGCAGCATGACACTCTATCAGTTCTGTATTTTCTGCACTTTTCTGATAGCCTAAAAAAAATCTGTCCTACCCGTTTCAAGCATTGCCAATTAAAAAAAAAAATCCTCTGCAGTATGTGACATTCACCTTGATACCAGTGACATTCAGAGAGCCTGCTGATTTTTAAGCTAGTGATTAAGAACTGTCTGAAATAGTTTCACACATGGTTTGTAAATCCTCAGTCAGAGCTTTTCCATCAGTGCCGCTGTGAAATATTTCTCCTTGGCTTTGCAGGTGTATTAGCAAATTCCTTTGCAGGAACTCTCTGTCTTGAAAATGGAATAATCTCTTTCCTCTTGTAAACATTTTTTTTCTACAGATACAAGAGCTGCTAGCCAATGAATATATTGTAGCACAATTTTGCACTAGATAGAGGTCAACCTAGAACATGGCCAAAGTAAACTAAAAAATCCAGAAGTTTTCCCCCCTCAGAAAATTGAGTAGTCCCTTGTGCTTAGAGCATGAAATACAAAAGTGTAAATGATCTGATCAGAATGGCAACATCTATTTACATAATTTCAATTGATCATGTAAGGCAGCAATGGACAGGGTAGCCTCTGTCCTGTTTAAAAAAATGCTGTGTGTCTGAAAGGGTTGCAGAAAATAAAGGCATTTATTCTGTTTGTTTCCAGAATAGAATTTGTACAGATGATTTAAATCCTTATGACAGTTTGTATCTACTGGGGGCTGAGGGGGAGAAGAACCAGTGTTGAACTCTTCTGAATCTCAAGTCTAAGTTACTGCCATCATGCTCTTAGTGATGTTATGCTCCTCTGATATTTTTTTAGCTGTGGAGTTGGATTTCAAAATAAGAAGAAGGAAAGCTGCAAGGAGTTCATGCAGTCGTGACTGCAAGCAGCAGCAATTCCCAGTGTGCCCTGGCCTGTAGGAAGGCTGCTGTCTGGAAGGTAGGCAGCATCTCATCATTTGGCTGAGTTGTCACTTGCTAAATGAAAACTCTTTTCTTGAAGGCTTATTTTGCAAGGTCTCCTCAGTTCCTGCT
This sequence comes from Urocynchramus pylzowi, assembly GCA_013397555.1. Lineage (NCBI taxonomy): Eukaryota > Metazoa > Chordata > Aves > Passeriformes > Fringillidae > Urocynchramus > Urocynchramus pylzowi. Next base: position 228,804 of record VZRH01006723.1, on the reverse strand, counting down.
CGAAACTGTTCACAGGAGCACACAACTGAAGGCAGGGTGCAGGCCTGTTAATCTTGGGGATGGAGGGTGGCAATGTCATTAAGCACTCCCCTAGGCACTGTGCACTTCAGTCTGTATGGCTTGTTCTAAATCCCAGCTAACAGTGCATGTGTTGGTTTGTATTTTGGGTCAGAATTGGCTTAAAAATTTTGATTTGCATCTCTTAATAAAAATAATTACCCATTTGTGTTCCTGCCACTAGGGCTGAGTGGCATGTTCAGGGGTAATAATAACAGCCCAGAGGATGAGTCCCTTGGGCAGCTGTACAGCTGTGCCCAGAGCCTCCCTTGGACTAAGTGCACTTCTAGATCATTTAGTAGGGAATTATCCACTTTAATCATATGCTTGAGGGGGAGGAAACTACTTCAGTTAGTGTCTCTTTATTGTTAGTCTGATCAACTTATGTTTGTCGTGTAGCTTAACATTGTTTATTTAAGTGGGACTCAGCCACTGTGATCTATGTACTAATAAAATCAGTGATCACTTCTTTATCTGAAAAAAAATAGAGAAGGTCAGTGGCACAACTGCAATAGTACATATCAGATTCTTAGTCAGGGTCACAACTGAGTGGTTGAAAGACTTCTTTGTTCTTTAGGTTGCCTGGTTTTCAGAGAAAAAATTTTTGCACTCACACTTTCTCTTCTTTCTTCTGTCCCACTCATCAAACACTTCTTGATAACTTCTGTATTTATTGGCCTGTTTCAAGCAAAGTTGGCAGCCCTGCCTGAGCTGGGGTCTCATAGCTGTGAAGTGCCAATGGTTTTCATTAAAATCACCGTTTTGGCATGTGCTGTAGTGTGCCTTTGGTGAGGGTGGAAACATTCCTTGCTCTGCCTGCCAGCAGTCTGAGCACCCACAGGGCTCAGGGCACAGCGTCTGTGCTGGCAAGTCAGGGAACAAGTCAAGGTGCACAGAAGAAGCTGAGCACCACTGGGGGCTCCTGCTAGGAAAAAAAAGAGGGAAGTGGATGTGTGTTTGTCATGATAGAGGAGGAGTTGGGAAAAGTGGGATCAGCAGGTGAGATTGGAGGCAAAGGAGCTCAATTTGCAGCAGTAACTGGGTTAGCAGTTTACAGACAGCGAAGAAGATGGATGTCTCAGATGTGCAGGAAATCAGGCTTCATTAGCTCTGCTCCTTGCAGAAAAGCATGTTATTAATTGCCTTTGGTCTCCAGGGGAACCACTAGCCTCATTTGAAACGATTCTGCTGCTCATTGTCTGAGCGCTGAGGCATGCTCTGAACAGAGGGATGTCTTTGATGCTGATAGATCAAACTCTGCACTGAAATCTGCTGAGATGAGGAAGCCTGAATCAGCAAAGCCAGCTTTTAAGGAAACAGAGATCCCTCTGTGGAATAAAGAAACATGTGCTGCCAGAGACTGGAAATATGAAGCCTGTGCTCTTTAAAGCTCAGCACTCTCTGGGGTCCAGCCAGCAGCCTGGAGGACAGAGGAGAAATTACTTGAGGATTTCCATCCAAGGAGGAAAAGAGCCCTAAGTGACTGTGTGTAGGAGTGCAAGGACAGCCTGATATGATGTGTGGTTAATGCCTGTTCCCATGCTTGCAGGCTTGGAATACACAAAGCAGCAGCATTAGCAAATGTTCTGCAGTGATAGGAAAAATTGCCTGGGACTTCCTTTTCCTCTAACTCCTAATACATGTTGAACCTGTATATTTAATTTGAGACTTTCCACCTGTCCTTTTGGGTAAGAATTCTGACACTGAAAACTGTCTTCTGCACAGATGAAGTCCAAGTCACGGGTTTCTTTAACCTCTTAAATATCTTAATGTGAAGATCTGTGAGAGGGCAGAAAAAACACTGCATTATTTTTGGAGAAGTAGTTCCCAGCTCTGATTTTGTTCTTCAGCTCACATCCTGCTTGTCTTTGCCTTTTTTCTTTCACTGTAATAACCCAATACAGGTCTGGTTATTACTTGCAAAGGTAGCCAGTTTATAGGTGTGCCTGCTGAAGGTGTGTGACCTACATTATTAGATGCTGCTGATTTACAGGGAAGCACATGTAAGTGCATGAACCCATACTTCTCCAGAGGAGTGCTTTACATTTATCTCTGTGAGTTTCTCTGGATCTTCTGAGGTGAAATCTTCAACTGGATGGGCTCTGGTTTAGTGCTGCAAGCTCGTGATGCAGTTTTCCAAGCCCCAGGCAAGCTTTGCACAGCAACTGCAGTGTTCACTGCTCACGTGTGAGGAGTTGTGAAGGAATTCTGAATGAGTTAGAGATGGGACCTCTGAGTTGCTTTAGATGATAAGTTTATTTTTCTTATCTTCTACATAGGCAGGAAGGGTGAGTTTGGCTCACATCTTCACCGCATGGTTCAGAATGTCACAAGACCTTTTAAGGATTTATTGACCAATAAAACACTGCCAACAAGGATATTTATGTTTTTAACACAATCCTTAAATATTTTGTCTTATGTACTCGTGCTACAGTGTAAGCTTTCTTAGCCAATCATGTTATGACACACAAACCTACAGTACTCTAAAACTCTAAACTTTCTTCCACTTATTGTGTCTCTGCTTCAAACTGTAAATCCACATTCTTGCCTCTAGCACCTAAGTTGGAAGCCTTTTCCAAGGTCTCAGATCAAATCCTGTGTTTAATTCTAAACTTTGTCTTACGGGCCCAAAGTTCTGAGAGATCCCTGTGTGTCGGATCCCAGCACTCATTCTGCTTCTGAAGGAGCAGTTTGAGCAGAAGCAGTAACACACAAGTGGAATTTGGTGTTTGGTTTACTCTCTTCTACAGAATTCATGTAACAGGAGAATGTTTTGGAAGGAATGGCTAGGCATAAAGCATATACTACATCTACAGAGCAACACGTGACCGATTGGTTTTCTTGATGGATTGGCTTTTAACACCGTACAGCTGAAAATGGTGTTTAAATTTTAGTTGCTATGTCATAATTGTGAAACAGGAGAGGTCTCAATTATATGGTAGCATAATTACACGTTCCAGAAATGTCTGGACATTCACTTAGTGCCATGGTCTGGTTGACAAGGTGGTGATTGGTCAAAGGCTGGACTTGATGATGTTGGAGGTCATGTCCAATCTAAGTGATTCTGTGTGATAATAGCTTAGGGGCAGAATAAATTTGGGAAGATTAGTCAGTGGAATACTTATTTTGTAGAAACTTTGGAAAGGCATTAAAGCAGACAAGTACATTAGCAAACTTAAAGTAAGCTTTTTATTACTTAATATTTTTTTCACCAAAATTCAAAGCTTTGGCACTCTTAAGTAAAGCAGAAAGTAGAAATCTCAGCAGCGCTGCATTAATTTTTCAAGCCCTAATGTGCCAGACAGGGAATAAGTTATTACATCTGTTGCCCTCTGGGAGGAAGAATGAAAAGCACAAAAATGATTCTTCGCTGTTAGGATGGAATAACTGGATAATAGCTGATACAAGCAGCGGTGTTGCTGCAGAAAAGCTTACAGCAGCTTGTGTGTCATCATTAGGAGTGAACATTTCTCTGTATAACTAGTGTAGCAAGATTAGGGAACATGGAAGGGCTTATCTGTTCTTCTCATGGGGCCCTTTACGATTATGGGGGAATTTCAAGCGAGTGCCTCGTGTGCAGCTGCTGCTGATCCGTGTGACACTCGCTCCTTTCTTCACGTTGAATTCTCAGCCCGTGGCCATTGCTTCCAGGATCCACAGGCAGAAATACAGTTGTCCATGGCAAGTTTATGAGAGCAATATGGCACTTCAAGCTGTGGTGCCTCTAGGCAGGTTGGGGATTTGTTTGCCACAAGCCTGGCTCTTGGGCGGGCTCCTGGAGATGATGAACTGAGTCCATAAAATCCTTGTCCTGCTGACAGGCAGAAACGTTTGCTGAGTTCTTTGGTGACTTGTTTTCCAAGGGAGAGCCCTGGAGGCCCCTTATTAATTGTTGTCTTCTCTGTAAATACACTCATAAAGCTTTCTAAGTATTCTGATAACATGGCAAATAAACAATGATAACCCAAGAGGAAAATGTGGAAATTGCTTGTGTGTCCATGAGCTCACCTGGGAATGAAAGTACTAAAGCACCATCCCCTTGCTTCACTGGTGCCTCAAGCTAAAGTATTTCAGTCTTTTGTCATCCCCAAGAGGAATGAAAGGCTTCAGTAACGGGGCATGGAGCCAAGGAAGAAAAACAATGTGGATTTTTAGAAGGACCTCTATCTGCCTGTCTCCTTGGAACATCAGATATTACAGTGGCATGTGGATCTAGAAAGGCACATGGACAAAAGGGATGAAAGCACTTTGGGCCTTCTCAAATCAGTGTCCTTTGTTGGAAAGAATATTAGAATGCAATGTATAGATTTTTATCCTCACCTCTAATCGATCTTAGTACAGCCTTATATAACGTGCTTTGTTGTGGGTGCTGTTGGCTTGTGAGTCAAAGCAAGCTCATTTCTGATGGAAACAACTGCACTGAGGGTTTCCCAAGCACATTTTTCTCATTAACACTGACCTGATGCTGTTTCTCTGGCAGGACCCTGCCTTGTTGGGGGTTTGTCTGAGGTCTGAGATACGGCAGGCTGTGACAATTTACTGTGCTGCAGGATGTAATGCATAAACAATGGCTATTTTAAGGCTGATGTGAGCTAATAGAGGAGTAAGTGCAAACTAAACCCTATGGAAACATTCTGTCCCTGATTTATTGCAAGCACCATCCAAGTGTATTTGTGTATTGAGGCAGACTAGGGGTAGTCCTCTACTGTTTCCTGCAAGCATTCTTTAATTTTCTTAATGCTTTTATTTGCATTGAGCAATGCCAGGGCAAGTATCAGTATGTGGATTTAGCTGAAATCAGCTTTTTTTTTAAATGTGGTTCACCACTCTATTTAATTAAAGGTTATTGGAAAGCTTCCACCTGCTCTGTGTAGACTAGCTATGCCTTAAGCCTTATGTAGCTGATTTTAAGAGATTGTCACTAAATGGTGGCAGGTCATGTGCTCATATAACTTATATCAGCATTGTCCTTGAAAAGCCAGTGTAGCAATTTGACTGTGACATGATTGGATGTGAGGAATCCTCCTGGTCACACCTTACACAGCTTTGACAGTGTGTGACAGTGGTGCACCAAAGGTGAAATCATCCGTGTGTAAACACAGAACAAGCATGTGCCTGCATTTTATTTGTGGTGTAAACATACATAAAGCCCAAAAAAAAAAAAAAATTAATACCCCTGCATCTGCTAGCTTGTAATTAGCCCTACATATGGGACTGAACATCAAACCCCCAAACTGAGCACAAATTAGTCTTTGATTCTTGAGACCTGTCTACCTTGAGAGGGGAACTGTAGTAAAAGGCAGCCAACAGCTCGGGAAAGGCAAGATCTGCAAGTGTTAAGAGTAAAGCAATTATAATAAGGGGAAGCTTTTCCATTGTGAAGGGTAATCTGTCTCAGAGGTAGATTAGCACTGACACATCCCCTTCAGACAAGAGGCTCAGAACTGACAGCCATTTGGAATTATGTCTGGAAATGCTGTCAACACCCACACGTCATGAGAAAAAGAAACGTGGTCTCTTGGCTGCCTGCAGTTGCAGCCATCTGTTTGGATGGTGAATTCCTGCTCTGGGGTTGCTTGGAGTAGTTCACTAGGACTTCATGGGTGCCAAGCAGCAGTAGCTTGAAAAGAGCAGACTGTGTATCTCAACACACACTGCAGCTTTTATTAGAAGCCCTCATTCTGCATGACTGCAGCAGCATCACAGACACCCTTGCTTTGCTGGCACGTGGTGATACTCACATGTCAAAGCAGAGGAGCAGAGACAAATAAAACAGATTTTGAGGGGCTTTGTACCTGCCAAAACGCAGTGCAACGGGCACAGCAAACTTAAAATAGTGTGGGACAATCCAAATGTCCTTAGGAGAGCCATCTCCTGAGATTTCTGGATGAATAGGGAAAATCACTGCCTTTTCACCACCCACTGAATCAGCTGGAATTTATGGCATGAAATTGCTCAATCAATTCCAGAATGGGGGAAGTCAGTCAGAATACATAATTACATGGTTATTGAATATGGACAGAGCACTCTTTCAAAAAAATAAAATAAAATGTAACTGTGCCACAGAAGTGGAGAGATCTGCATAGCTGGGAGGCAGTGCAGCTGTAAGGAATTTTATTCATATGCTGTGTGGTTCACTTACAGTTTTGTTGGACACTTAACAACAAAATTATTTCACTTTAGGAAAAAAGCAGCCAGTGATGATTACTTCACTAGGTCTTCAATGTATTAATTCTGATTCTTATCTTGCTTAACTTTTTTTTTTTCTTTTTTCCTGTAAAGTTTTTCAGAAAAAAAAGGAAATGCAGTCATTTTGTAACTAAATGAAGCAACAGTGCAGATATCACCTTTAGCCAGAAGTGCAGTCATTGCATCACTGCTGTTCTCATTTGTGTTGTTGGGGAATGATTGTGAATAGCATTAGAGGCTTTCAAGGTTGATGTCTAACCCCACAGGTTTCTGGAGACCCACCTTGCTGCCTCTGTAAGACAGATGCACACACCTTTACAGGTCCCTCAGGAGGAGACACTGTAGGTGATGTTGGACACAGATCTTCCCTTTGCTAAAAGTCTGTGTTTTAAAGTGCCTTTTTTTTCTTTTAACAAGAGAAAATTGTACATGCTGCTCCATCCTTTCTTGTTTTAAAGTATTACATTCAGTCTTTCTGTCAAAGATCTCTTGTTATCTGTCTTTTTTCCCTAAGAAGCCCAGTTTTTTCTGGCATGTAATTGTCTTTACTCCTGTATTTTTTAAAGCATGATGTCTACCTTTCCTTTTTTTTTTTTTTTTTTTTATAATTTCCTTCCTTTCCTATATCCCTGATTTTTATCACAAGCATGCTGGCAACTGAATAATGCCACCACCAACTCCCAAACAAGTAGGAAGAAAGCTGATTTTTTTTTATTTATGCTTTGATGGAATTGCTTTGGAGTGATAAAACACAGAGCAGGTTTCTAGCACCAACTCTCAAGTGATCTGCCTCTACCTAGAGATGAGACTGAGCTGCAGAGCAGGCTCTGTGCAGCAAACCCAGCAATGCTGGGAGGCAACAGGGTTTGCCTGAGTGGTATTAATGGGAATGTTGGAGCTCCAGGTATCTCTGGCTCAGCTGTGACATACAAGGATGCAGGTGAAGAAGCTGTCCAGCTCTTCCACAGTGACAAAGTGCCACGTGCCAGTGTCTGCTGGAGGTGACAAGCTGGCTTTCAGCTCTTCCTGCACCCTGGGCTGGAGGAGGGTGCTCCATCCCTGCTCTCCCTGTCAGCAGGGGTTCAGGTGAGAAGGTGTTCTCTCTGTCCCCTCAGTTGGCCCTTGCCATGGTGAGGGACAGCCTGTGTCCAGGGCAGCAGTGCCCAAGCCCTGGGAATGGCTGCTCCACAAGTGCAAAGGGTTTGATGGTGTATTCCAAAGAATTATTGCAACTATTATTTCAGCCTTTTCCACTGTCAAAGTTTTCTGATGTTAGTTATTGAAGCAAATACTCTCTGCTTCTCCCATTTCCAAGAAGCCTTTACCCTGGGCTAGACAAACGGTGACATTGCCTTGTCACTAATCTTGCCGATTTTCAAAGTGTTTGATAAATGCTTTGGAACAGATTTCATCACATCCAGCAGATTTAATGCTTCTTTAGATAAGGCAAGTGCCTAACAGTAACACTTTCCTCAGTCAATTCAACTACAAGTAAATACTGTGTGTGATTATAGGATTAAACCTGAAGCAAAAGCCTGGTTTTGTAAGCAGTTAAAAATCTCTTGTTGAAGCTCTTCTTTCTCTCACTTGCTGTAGAAAAGGGAGTCATTTTCCCTTGACGGGTTTTCAGTTATAAAAATTGATTGTATGCTTAAAAAAACAGGTTCTTGGGAGAGCTTTAATTTCCTCTTGAAAGAATCATTTTTTAAATGGAAGTGCACTTGATTTTGGAAAATTTCAATTTTATTTATTCCAAATCTCCCCGCAAATCTGTTTTTCTGCTCGATCCATTTTTCCTTTTCATACTCGTGAAAGTTGCCATAGCTACCCATAAATTGCTGATTTTTTTTCCCCAATTAAATCTCAGTAGTTATGAAGAAAGATGTTGTTACTTTTAGCAATAAGAGGTTTCCTCTTCAGCCCCTCGCCCTCCTGTTGATTGTGTCTATTAAAGCAGCAATATTTCTCTGACTCATCCTTACCTGATGATTCAGAACCTCAGACATGAGATTATATACTCAGAAATTACCACAGTGGGTGTTAATATCTGTGTGGGAAAGAGTAAAGCTTGGAATCTGTAATGCCCAACACGTTACAGGAGGCTCTGAGAAAGCATTCCTGTTACTGCCTAATGTGGCCCTCCATAATTTAACACTGGACAGAGACCTCAAAGCTGCTCCCCAGCACTGGAAGGGTCTCAGCAGTTGCAGGTGTTCCCCAGTGATTGTGATGCCTTGTCAAGGCTGACCTAGAACAGAGGCTAGATGGAGTTAAAGAATAAAGCAGGGATTTATTAAAAGGCCTCAATGGATCCACCTTGGGCAGCACAAGAGCCCAGCCAGGGCTGCACCCAAGATGGACCCAAAATGGTCACAAAATGGACAACTGGTCACGGGGACTCTCACTTTTATGAGTTCTGGTCCATTTGCATATTGGAGTTAATTGTCCAATTTCAGCTTTAGCCCATCCTTCTTGTTTTTCTCTCTTCATTCTGCCATTGTTTGTGCCCTTGGGCCTGAGATTTGGATCAGTTGTCCTTGGTCCCCAGCTAGAGAAGGAATTGTTTTGTCTCCCTACTCTGTGCAGAGAGCTCACCATCCCCTAATATGGAGCTCAGAATTGCACACTAAAGCAGTACAGAATCTGAAAAATATAAAAGCTCAAACCTGAGGCATCATCTGAAGCACCCAAACATTCAAAAAGGGAAGGAAAGAGGATCTGGGAAACTCCCAGCCAGTGAGCCTCACCTCAGTCCCTCTGAAAGTTTCAGAGTGACTCATCCAAGAAGCCTTGTGCTGGGTTCTGCATTGTGCTGGGGGTCTCACTCCTTGTCCTCCATGACTTTTTATGCAATGTGTACAAAGTGGGATATCCATTCACAGGGATATCCAGTTTAATGTAGCAGGGTGCTAAGTTGAGCTCAAGGTGAGGTTTCAATCCACTTGCTGCCCTTGGCTGATTTTCTTCCATAAGCCTAAGAACCAAGAACTTTGCTATCAATCCCACTGAAAGAAGTTAGCAAATTTTTTATTATTTCCTCAGAGAAGTGAAAGCCATAGCAGTTCAACTCTCTCTCCTCTCAAACAGTTCCATTTTTAATTCAATAGTTGAGGCAAACAAAAAGCCTTCCTTACACAGTTTAGTGATAACATATCACACCAAGCATAGCCCAAAACACTCTTGGAGTGGCTTCCTAAAACTTATCTGACTTCCCAAATCGTGATTTACCCTGGCACTACCTTGAAAATTTCAGCAATGAATCAAACTTCCTTGCTTTCTGTTTCTATGGAAATAGAACAGGGGCACTCAAGAAATCATCTAGTTTGTCTCAGCTGATGAACAGATGAGGGAAATACCATTCCAAACTTGAGAGCTGGTTCAGAACCCACACAAGGTGAGAGCTTTAGTCCAACTCCAATGTTTTAAGGATGCTGCACAGCAAGGCAGGATTTGAGGGTTGTGTCGCTGCCTCTGGGGCTGTCTGGGTAACACTGATTAATTATATGAATATTTCTATAACATATTTATTTGGAAAAATGCAAAGGAATCATATATTCTTCCCTGTGAGGGTGCTGAGGCCCTGGCACAGGTTGCCCAAAGCAGATGTGGCTGCCCTATCTTTGAAAATGTCCAAGGCCAGGTTGGACTTGGAGCAACCTGGGGTAGGGGAAGGTGTCCTTGCCCAGGACAGGGAGGTGGAATGAGATGAGCTTTGAGATCCCTTCTAACCCAAATCTCTGTGTGATTCCACAATTGTATGGCATAAACAAATGTTGCTTTTGAAGTATCCAGCGTGGTTCCCAGTGTGCTATGGGCAAAAACAACCCAGGGCATATTTCCAGACATGTTTTCTGTATACACAGGCACAAAGGATGGACAGACAAACACGTGGCTATAGCAGCATTTGATTTGGCAGCTCTTACTTCAATTAAAAAAAAAAAATTAATTCATATATGTGGGGTGCTTCATAAAACAGTACCCAAGCAGTCTTGGCTGTAGCTTGATCTACAGCACATGAAGCTTTTAGAAATGTTTGCAGTGCTCACAGTATGTGCAGCAGCATCTAAAGCCCCTTGGAAGGTGTAGGTTGCTGGTGTAAAGGGGCCTTTCTGAAAAATACGTGGTATTTTCTTCATGGGAGATGAAATAACTTACTAAAATAATGGGATTACATCCTTTATATAATTTTAAGTGAAGTCAGTTTTGTAGTTAACATTCTTGGCAAGGATTGTATCTGTTTTAAATGATGGTTTATTTTAATGTTTTTTTCACACTGTCATCCATGTTCCCAAGGGAAACCCTTCCCTAGATGAGCAGAGCACCTCCATCCCATTTGTGCTGGACTTCCCTGGAAAGTAGAGAACATCATCTTCAGTTCCCTGGAACAAGTACAGACATGTTATTAAAACTGAATATTTGAATTAAGCAATTCTGGAACTAAAAACATGCTGAAAAACACATCCCAAAAACTAAAATGCCAATAGCAACACTTGTTATTTATCTATTTTTCCTAGAATCATTTTTCATTCTTCAAATGTGAAAGGGCTAAAGTGTGGGGCCTGGAAGATGTCCCCAATTTTGCCAAATTTAAAGGACATGGGAATCTCAACATTGCCATAGTGAAATTTGATACTATTTCATCCCTTTGCTCACATGGTTTGTCACTATTTAAGTTGGAAAACTGACTGATCCCTTTTCTCTGATGTCTGTTTTCACCATCTACATATCTTCAGAAAAAAAAAAAAAATCTGTAAGCCTTGTAGGGTTTTGGGAATCTCAGCTTACCCTTTAGATGTTTGACAGGCTGGAGAATATATTCATGTATAACAACAAAAGGAAATTATGATACATCTTCTCTCCTCTGAAATACTGTCTGCTTAAAATGAGACTTTTAAAATGAACACTGGAAAGAAACCCTTGTAAAAAGCTTATTTTCTTTTGACAAGGTATAAAGTTGTTTTTTCTATTTTTTTTTTTTTAAAAAAAGGAACAAATTCATTTTTTCCTGTTTAGACTAATTTGAGGTGGAGTAGAAGGAATATAATGGCTTAATTATTTGCATGGTAATTTTTGCTCTTCTGTGGGAGAGTGAACATGTGTATATGAAAACCTTTATTAATAATTCCCAGGTGTGTGGCAGAAAAACAATCTGTGTCAGTCAAAATATCCAAGTTATTTGTTTCATTACATGCAATATAATTGCATTTTATCCTTCTGGTTTCAAGAGCTGAATCTTGTACTGCACTTCTTTTTACTAGATGCTGCAGAAGAGATGTAATTGACCTTCAGTAAGTGAATTTTGAATTTTGTTGTGGAACATCAGTTTTACCCAGCTGTGCCAATGCCTTTCTAGGGAGTGAAGTTCAGGTCTCACTCTGGATTCTGAGTGGAAAGACTGGCTCTAATACTTTTGGTCAAGTTTTGCTTTCAAGGGCACCACCAGGCAAGATAAAGCCATACATGTGGGGCAGCAATCCCACCTGGGCAGGTGTGCCTTTCTTCCTCTGCCTGCATGGAAGCAGGGAGAATGCAAACAGGGCTACAAAAAGAAAGTCACTTCCCTGGGGAAGAGCCACACACCACCTGTGACCACCTTACAAAGCCTGTCCTGCCTTGTAAGGGCCCCTGTTGCTGGCCACTAACAGGTGCTTAATTGGGACAGATCATCAAGCTCAGAAGGTGGTTGGGTTTTTTCAGGCAGATCCAGGTGAGAGGGCAGGACCAGGCTGGAATTAGCCTCACCAGCTTCACCTGGCCTTCCCCCTAGAGCTCACCAGCCCCAGAAGGTTCTTCAAGCTCCAGCCTGAAGGTTCAGGTTTGGGTAGAACTGGTTTAAGGATGTCTGCTCCCCTTCCTTTGCTGAGTTATTGTTTGGATTTCCTGGACTGGCTTGGCTGAGCATCACTGGATGGGGTTTGTTGCTGTCATCACCCTGGCTCTGCTCTCTTGGGGCAGGAACCCCACCTGTAAGGTCAGTGCCTCTAGTTTTAAGTACAGAGCAATGGAGTGGCTTAATACAAACTGATTTTCTGAAAAACACAAAGCAGGAAAAATGTGTGTTACCTCTTTCAGAGCTTGGATTTTAAACCTGTGCCTGGAATTTAGTAGGCTTACTTGGCAAAAGTTAGTTGGTGGCACTTCAGTGAGTGCTACAGCATAGCTGTCTGTCTTCAGTGAAATACAAATCAAGTTTTGTACTGGATTCAAGTGAAGTGTGGTCAAATAGCACATTACTATGGAAGGTGTAATGGCTTAGCATTTCAAGATAATTTTTGTGTGTATGGGAAAATCAAACGATCTAGTTAGTACCTTACAGTGTTTTTTTCTTTTGGAACAGTTTTAAGCCTTGCATGTGCCAGATCCAATTCAGAACCACCTCCTTGAATGAATCAGATTTGGTAGGAAATTCTCTGAGCTTGCTTATCTGAGAGCTGTATGAGTGTAAACTGTCAGGAGGCTACAATTCCCTTATTTCTGAATGAGTGGGGCACACACTGTTTTTCCTAGGGAGGGGTAGAGTCTTCAGAGAGACTTTTTAAATGCCCAGGCTGTGCTGTCACACCCTGCCTAGCTTTTGGCTTGAAAACTCAATTGCTGTTCATATTTCCAGATCATAACTTGCATCTGCTGTGACACTCTGAGTGTTGGGGAGGTGCTGGATGCTCTTTGGCAGTTCTGGGTGCTCTGGGAGGTGGAAGGACAGCAGCAACGTGGAGTTTTGCCTTACAGCCCTCTGTAGAGGAGAGTTAATATTTCAGCCCTCACAGGTGCACCTGCTCAGCTCTTCTTTGTGAGCAAAGGGGCACTCAGGGCTGACAGTAAGATTCTGAGAAGATGCACACATATAAAAGACCTCTTTAAAAATACCAGTTTAGAAAGCAGATTTCTAGAGACAATCCTTGCACGTTGTTTTCTGGTTTCTTTTGTCATACCCAAGATTTGATCCTAGCTGATACTGAAAAAGAGCCTGTAAATGCCTACTTCTTTCTGCTGAAGGCAATTTACTCTTCCTAGAGCCCAAGTTTCCTGTGATTTGAACAAAGTTCCTTTCTAACCAGGCTGGCTTTCCCTCAGGAAAAAAAAAGCCCCACTGTCCTACACAGCCATTGGACTTGCATTGGTGTCCTTAAGTGGTTTACTGTAAAAACAAAGATCCCACATGGAAAAGATCCACTTGCAAGGAGCTGTATTGATGGTCCTTTGATTTGTCTGGTGTGTTTTTGAGATGTAGCTTTTTTTTGACATTTTAGCTGCCTGTTATGCCATGATGTAAAGCACAGTGACAGCTATATTTACACTAGCTGTAAATCTGGTTCTGTAAACACCAGATGAAACTTAAACTTGGACACATATTCCCAAACTGTCACTACTGTGACAACACAGTTCTGTCCAGAAAGGAAACTGGTTGAATCTGCAGGGGTTTTTAAGAACCTTGGCTTGTAAACTTAAGAGATGTGACATACAGTGCACCAGATCTCCTTGTTTTTGGTGTTTCAATATGTGGATGGATGGATGGATCCTTAGCAGAATCATCCCTGTTGCTGGAGAGGGAGAAAACTATAAGGGAAAAGTTGTAAGACAGTAGGATTTGGGAGAGGTGAGAGTGGCATGTTGTTCTCTAGTGGCTTGTTCCATAAGCTGTGACTAATACAACAAAATTCTCCTAGAGACTGGATGGAAGATGTTTTCAATTTAGTTTCTAAGCAAGTTGAAGCTACACACTCACATTTTTCTATCCACCTGCTCACAAACACTGAGAGATGACCTCGAGTAGGCTGGGTGGGATTTCTCCCATGTGACAGAGCCAAGGAAGGCCAGCTCTTGAATATGCATTGCATCCCTGGGTTCCTTTGGAATGCCAGCTCATAAAATCCCATATTCCTGAGTAATGAATAAATTATACTGATCTAAATAAATGATACTGTTTCAGCTCAAGGCCCTTCAGCTATGAGGGGTAATGGGCTGGCACGGAACCATTCCTTTTAAAAATGGTGAAGGATAGGGCTAGGCTTGCTAAACCAGGGTGTGGGAAGGATGGAAGTACTGGTTTTAGGAAGGTTTTTTTTTTTCCTTCTTAGTGGTGAAGTGTATTCCACATACACCTCCCAGATTGGTGGCAGTGGAATCAAGCACATACAACCCTGGTTTCTCAGCCCTCCAGCACAGCCAGGATCCCTGCTGTCATGCTGCTACCCTTGGAAATGTGTCAGGCAGGGAAGGGCCTGGCTGTGAGGGAGGTTTAGAACCCAGCAAGCAGATTTGTTAAATCTGCTTCTCTCTGAAGCTGTCAGTGCACAATGCTCAGCTGGTCAGGGGTCTGGGTTTGGTAAGGTGATTTGTTGCTCAGCAGCTGCTCAAGGCTTGTGCTCCCCAGCAGCAGCAAAGTCACTTGAAAAACCACACTTCGTAAACTACTTAGGCAATAATTAAACTCAGTCAAACCTGTGATGGTTTGTGGATGGGGATGGGGACATTGCAGTGTTGTGTCTGACTGCTGGGAATGAAGTCAGAGATTTGGATGCAGGAAAGAGAAACCACACAGCATAAATAAAGCATTTTGGGGTGTGGAATACCGAGGGCTGTAGAGGTCAGGAAGCACAAACAGCTTATTTGAAGCTTGATGCATTAAAATTGACTACTTTTAAGTTTTCATTTCCCCCCTTTTTTCTTATATTGTCCTGCTTTGTTGACATTCCTTAATCTCTAGTAAATTTTATTGCATGCAATAGAAAAATTCAGACTCCTGCAAAAGGGCTTCAAGAGAGCTTTTTTTAAGGCACTATGGTTAATTTAGTTTGGGTTTTGGTGGTGGTGGTTTTGGTTTCCACCCCACCCCTCCCCAGATGGCTGTAGCACTATGGAAATTATTCACATTCTATAGAAATGCATGTAAATACATTAAAGGTTCTAAGTTATTAAATTGGAATATCAGGGAAAAAAATGCTTGAAGGGAAATGCCTGCTAAATAATACAAACATTAACAAACGTTATCTTTCAGGTGAAGAAAACAATTCTTTCATCTCAAAAAGGTAGTTACAGAACATTATTCCATTTTAATAGGAACAGGTGGAATGGGCATATAACAGGAAATGTGGGAACAATGGGGGCTGTTCAGAAATAAGTGAGTTAAGGTAACAGTGACCTAATCCCAGCATCAATTGCACCCATCTGTAAAGTCTTGTGTCTTCTTGAGGATTAAGAAACACTTGAGAGATTTCATGAGTGGGTAGTTAAGTGACTCAAACTTTCCAAAACCCTCCTTGTACAGATTCTGGGATCTAGTGGGAGTTCTATATTGGTTTTTTATCTGATAATGGATATTTAAATAAGAAGTTTAGTATCTTTCTGATGTTTTTAAACTAATTCTTCTCGCACCAAAAGTAATCACTTTCAGGGAAAAGTACAAATTTATTTTTTTGGAACATTACCTTCAAGAGCCACAAATATAATAATGTACAAAATAACTGTTAGGGTATCTTTATAAGCAAATTTAAAAGCGGATTTTTCTTGGATGCATTTTTTCCTTGATAGAGTTTCTTAAGATACTTTAAGTTCTCACAAAACTTTGCATATAATACATATTCAGTATATTGCTGGGAAGTTTGGTGTTTAAAGAGTTTCTGTGCAAGAACGGGATAGACACTTGGGTGCCTTAGGTGAAGTAATGTGCTATTGAATAATTTAGAATAGAATCAAATTTGGGATTGAGAAATACTATTCCATGTGAGAAAACATACTTCAGAGCCTCTTGAGTTTAATGTACTGTCTAAGTTTTTCTGGGCCAGGTTGCTCTTGAATTGTATGGTGGTAACAGGGTGTGTTGATGTTAAATAGCTTGATAATAAAAACAGAAAAATAATTGTGCCCAGCTGGTATCTTGGCAGACTTAGAACATTGATCCATCTTTTGTGGTTGCAATCTTACTTGTGACAAATATCAAAGTTTATTACTGCTTTAATTTAAAGAGAGTTATATCTGCCTGGCAAGTTGTCATTCCACATGAGGGGACCACTGTCAGTGCAGCTGAAATGGGAATAATGCAGTTTTTGTGCCATGCTTTGCTTGTGGTCAGTGGGAATTAATGAGTTAGATGTTCTGCCTTGTTGATTCTCCATCCAGGGAGCCCAGACTGTCCTGCTCCCATTCAAGCCAGTGTGTGCAGGGAGGGGGGGTCATGTGTCACACAATTTCCCAATTAAGTGGCACATCTTTCACCCTTGTTAATTAAAGAGAGGGAGCAAGCCAACCTCACAAGTTGTGTGGGCTTTTTTACTTTCTTTCACGTTCTCTAGCTGTCAAACTGTTCATTACTCACATGCTGAGCTTTTGTTGCAAAATTCCTCTTGTGACTTCCCTCCTTGCATCTTTAACTCTTGAAGGGTTAGGGCAAGATGTTCAGGAATGTGCAGCTGCCTTGTAAGATAGGCTAAAAGTCTATCTCCAGTACTGAGGGTGTTCTAAAAGAGATCATGCTGTAGCTGGGCTTTTGGAGATTAGCCATAAATAAGAGATGGTCTGGTGTTTTCCACTGGTTTTCCATTAGTGCTTTCTAAGGAATATACCAGTTCTGGAGGATGCTGAGTATAAGTGCTGCAAGTATTGATTAGTTCAGGATCAAAAGCCGTTCCTGGTTGAAGTTCTGGGTTGTGTTACTGATTCATTATCTACCACAAGTGTGGATTTGAGAGTGTGTGAGCCTTGAGAGGTTACCCCATTCACATCTCAGCAATGCAGCGCTTGCTTCCTTATCATAAAACTGCAAAATCAATAGCACAGGCCACTCCTGCCTGTTGTATCCATGTTTTCTGGTCCAAAATACATTGGAACAAGCTGTAATCTGACACTGTGGCCTAGTGTAAATTGCAGGTGTAACAGGGGCATGCCAGAAGGAAACCAGATGTGCAGTGAGTGTCAGACAGCTCTGAAGTCACACACCTGCTGCACCGCGCGTTGCTTATCCTGGGCTTCACACACACACAGATTTTGGCTGTGCAAAGTATGAACAGCCTGTATCAAATGCTTCAGAGCTGCTGCAGGTGTGGTTTGACTACAGAACAGTTGTAAAAGGTCAAACAGGCACAGGGTTTAACATCCATACATCACACAATTACTGGCTCCCTGTTGAAGCCCTGGCTGGCTTGCTAGCAGTGTGCAGCAATGCCTGTGCTGCACTGGGTGTTAATGACAGTGGAGCTGTTGTGTTTCCTTCACCCCATTTGCATGTGGAACTCGATTTGGAGAGGGTAGTTGGAATAATAAAAAGCATTAGCAGTATAGTTAGTTACTCTGTAATTATAATTAAAAGGTGCTGAAGCTGGTTAATGAATTCTGGAGATTGCTAGCACGTCCTGCAGTATTAACTGCACGGGTGTGGTGAGGAAAAGGCATGGGAGGATAGCATCATGGAGTGCCCCCTGAGTTTGATTAAGGGGAAATCAGACATATGAGAAATAGAGAATATCTGTTTATTCACAGGGAGAAAAAAAAAAAATACAGGTTTTCTTGAATTTCTTGGGAAGGGCAAGAAGTGTAAGTATAGACAGTCAGAGCACAGGCAACTGATACTGTGTAGAAACAAACAGAAAATCACAAAACCCCCAAATGAATAAACAAAACCAGCAGCAAAACCAAGACCAGACCACCAAACAATGAAAAGAACTGAAAGCCTTTAAAGTTAGGGAAAGAACTTGGCAAAACTGGCAGAACAAAGCATGCCTGGAAATCTCCCAGCAGATCTTGGTAGCATCTGTTTTTTTAACTGGGGTAAACTGAATTAGTTGTTTGTTAATTAGGAAGGCTGGTATGTTGCTATGAGGAGTTTCAAATGTGAATAATAAACCTGTCATGAGGATTACCATTTACTTTTCCTAGATAAATATTTCTGCTCAAAAGTGAGATTCCAGAGGAATGTTTTGGTCATCCCAGTAGCCACTGTGTTTGATACTTCTGTGTAACTGTTGGGAAAAAGCATATTACCAAGTGTCTTGAAAAAACACTTTCATCTTTAAAGAAGCATTCTTTGTTATAGCTGGGCATTAAATATTCCTGGTCACAAACACTTTTTACTTCAAACAAATTCCAATTTGAGAGGAAACATCACCAGTCTCTCAAGGGCTAAGAACCATTTTGGCTAAGGTTTCAGTCTTAAGAGCTAGGTTGAAAAATTATCTTGGCAAAGATCCTAGATACAAAACTCTTTAATTTAACAAACCCACCAAAATCAAGGGTTGATGGTAGAACAGGGAAGCCCCCAACTCCTTTCTTTTGTTCTTTAGAAATAGAAATAGCTGCTCTAGTTGTTAGGTTGCTGGAGAATAAATAGCTCATCCACCATCAGCCTGTACCAGTGTAAGGAACAATTCCACAGGACTTACATATCCAGGTAGAGAAGGATCAATTTTTCCTTCAGCACATTAAACACTGCAGTCTGGAGGGCAGGGCAGAAGGAAGGCATTTCTTTGCACTTCTTCAAACCCTTGTTAATTGTGCTCCAATTAATGGCAGCTGTTAATCTCTCGTTTGAGTCAATGGCATGGCAGCTGTGCAACACAGAAGTTCAGATATTTTCCAGAGAGGGCACCAACTGATGTCCTTAATATTTGTTCTGCTATATCAGGTATTCTGATATATCTGAGTGGCCTGCAGTGCATAAAGAATGAAGTTTGTGCGTTGGGCTTCTAGAAAATGGGCAGACAAAACTAAACTTGGCTCAAAGGGAAGGAGGAGACATGTGGGGAAGGATGGAGAGCCAGGCTCCTGCTCCCTGCCTTGTCAGGGGAGTGGGAGCAGGGACAGGAGGATTAGATCTTTTGTTAGAGCAGGTGTATTATTTCTTACCAGTCAGGATCATCTGATATATTTCAAGCAAATTGACAGAGCCTGAAGGTGTAGTCAGAAAGTGCTGGTGATTTATTTCCCCACTGATTTTCAGCTCCAGTGGAATGCACAGATAAAATGCAAAAATATAACAGCTTAGAAATAACTCTTCTGTGATTATATCCAGGCCTTTCCTCTTTAAATATTCAGAGCAAATGTAAATGTATTCATAGCATTGTGTATTCTGCCTGTAGAAATGCATTCGCAGTGTGTCAATGTGTTATAAAAATAATGGAAAATACTATTTTCTAATAAAAAACCTCGCAAAAATTGAAGGCAGTAAGGCTAGCAGAAGTTGTCCCAAAGAGGATGTATCGTTCCCTGTATTCTTTATTTGAAATTCAAATTGTAATTACAACATTGTGCTTTGAGATTGCTCTAACAGTGATTTAGATTCTTTCCAGCAATCGTTTCTCTGTGGTGACGGGGCACTGCTGGTGACACATAAATTCCTTTGACAGATATGGTTAGCTGGCTTAATCCTGCATGGGCACTGTTCAGGGAGATGCTATAATTACTTGAAAAGGTTGTTTAAAAAGGTAAAAAAATCACTGGCATATTTAAGTTGGGCATCTAATTATTTTCAGGGTGATGGTCCTGGTGGCTTTAGGGGTGTGAAACTGTTCAGGGAAGTGGCAGGAATGTGAGTGGGATCTGGAGGCTCACGTGCTCACAGCATTGCTGTGGGGTGTATATGAAGTTAGGGGTATTGCCAGCTGTGGTGTGCTGGCAGCTGCTGGGATCATATATATAAATAATTAGCATTATATAAAAATTAAAATTTTATATATAATTTATATGTATAAATTACGTACTATAGGTGTCATTTTAAATTGTATCTGTGTCTATCTTCTGTCATTTCCTTCCAGAATATCTCTAAATATCTAAACCTTTTCAATGCAAGTCTATACACAAAACTATTGCAATTTAAAAATATAACCTTCAAAATATGGATGTGCATGGGTTGGTGTCAGAGACATTACATTTTCTTAAAGAGAATTTATTTAAAGGTTAACATATCTATGAACAATTGTGTTCTACCGAGAGCTATAATGTAAAATCCTGGAAATCAGACTGTCAAAACTAAAGTTATTTTTATGAGGACCTCCACAGAAAAGCTGAGATAATATAGCACATCAATAATTTACTTTAGACATTTTGATTTGTATTTATTAATAAATGCAGCTTGCATATGTAGTTTCCACAGTAATTAAATTGTAATGTTGAAGGAATGGAAAAGGTGATAGGCCTTTGGCTGAGAGCAAGGGGAACATGTCATGTAAGCTTAAAATATTGCTAGTCTTCCAGAAGCCATTAACTATAAACAATGTTGGCATTTTGATTGCATTTTAAGGAGGAAAAATACCCGACCTTGAAAAACAATATATAACTTTGTGGGGAAAGAAACAAAACTATACACTGGAAATTATTACAGCTCCACAGGGGAACTAACGTATGTGCTGCTCCAACATAATCTTTTCTACATCTCAGTTAAATATTCCTCACCCTTCTGAAAGCCTGTCATTCTGTTTCTTTTGTTCTAATGTACCCTGTACTGTCACACTGCCTTTTTTTTAATCCTGTGGTGTTGGGCTAAAAATCCACATTGTTTGAAACAGAGCCTGAAGGATTCCGCATATTCGTACTTGGGGTCTTCCTGCTTAGGAACAAACTTTTTCTGGAGCTTTGGAAAGACTTTGTGGTATCCAAACCTCTACATCCTAAAGCAGGGAAATGTGGAAGTCTCTTCCTTCTCCAGCTGTTTAATTCTTGTAGAAAACTTTTGATGGTGTGTGCTGAAAAGGGCCTCAGAGCTGAAGAGCTGACTCACGTCATTAACAGAGCTCGAATCGCTGGCACTGCAGAAACAGGATGCACTTAATGGGATTGGGTACATAAAAATACAGCTTTGAAATTATTCTGATAATCATAGAAATACTTCATAAGTGCCTTTGTAAGGCAATATTCAAACAGTCTTACAATACAGCTAAAGAGATGCATTATTTAATCTATAAAGGTATATGAGAATTTGGGGTCTAGAACAAAACCAGGTTGATTGCCATTGCAGAACAATTTTATTTCTTCTAACCATAACCTTATCCCTCTCTAATGGTGTTTTGTATGAGTTGATTCTGATTATATCCTGCTCACAAAAACTCATTCTGCAGCTTACATTTAAACTCAGTTTTATTGAGATATGATAACCATTAATCAACAGCGATTTGTGATGTGACTGGGATTTTTGTAGCCACCTACTTTGAAGATTGTATCAAAAACCTTAAACATGCCTTAGTCCACCTTTAAAGAAAAGTAGACAGAAAAATAAGCATCTTTCTGAGATGCAAAGCAGATATAGCAGATAAAACTAGATGTTATTTCTTCTCCAAACTAACTTCTCATTCACCTTCTCCCAATAATGTGCTTTGAAGGATGAATAGCCATAACACATTTCTTGCATATACATTAAATGTATGTAAAATATAAGTGCAAAGAAATACCTACACACATGGACAAATAATTGCTCTTTCCATTCACGATGGTGGCTTTTTAGTCAAGAAAAAGTTAGGTTTAGTGTTGATCTCTTTGCCTTATCCACCAAAGCTTGTAAGTCACCATTTGAGGGCTGCTTGGGAGGTTGGAAGGCTGAATCAGTTGCACCATTTGGCTGCAGGAGAAAGACTCCATCCAGTTCACACATGTTCTTCTTTCTTTTTTTTCTTTTTTTTTTTTTTTCTTTCCTTTTTGAAATGGAACATCACCAACAGTTCAGCGGAGCTCAAAATTAAAGCTCAGGAATGATCGGTTAAATCTCAAAAAATTTCAGGGGGGAAATAGAGTGAGAAATTAGTTTCTTAATATTGACATGATACTGCAACCTTCATTATAAATAAGATTGTCAGCTGATATCACTTCAGTTTTACATATGGATTTCTTATGTCTGAGTGGATCATGAAAATTTCCTCCCAGTCCAGCGAAATCCAAACAGATCTGTATGAAATGGATTAATATTCATTAAAGAAGGGTTTCTTGAAGGAAAGTAGATGTTTGCACTATTGCTGCCTGTGATGCCTGAAAACCTTTCCGCAGATGACTCTGTTGGTAATGAGCTAAACTGGCTCTGTGTCCTCCATTTGAAGTTGCAATTGTCACTTTTATGATTTCTTTCCTTAAGCCAATGTAAAGATGTTGAGGACTTGTTTGACTGCTAAGTGAATTATTGTATGTCTGTGCACACACACACATATATATATATTTAAGTATACAGAGCTTATTGTTAGTTTGGGTTTTTTTTTGGAACACATTATTAGTTTTTGTGATTTTACAGGGGAAAAATTAGGGTTGAAATTAAATGCAAAATGGGGGAAGAAATATGAAAACTGCAGAGTAGCTAAGTCCCCTCACATTCCAGACTATTGCTAAGACAAGCCATTCAGGAATATCCCCTGAAGGACAAACATTTTACAACTATGACAAATGCCTAAATAGCTAGTAAGGTTTTTTTTTTTTGCTTTATCTGTCTTTTCTTTATAATGAAAAAATATTCTTTCCCTGGGTGGATTACCAACAAACTGAGATTCTGTGCAGGAATGATTTTTATTTCCTTGAGTGCATGCAATTGTAGCTGATCAGATTATTTCCTTTCCCCACCCAATGTAGAGAAACAAGGGCAGGATATGGAAAGAAAGCAAAGTAATTATTAAATATTCATTGGCATGGAATTTCTGTGCAATTCCCAACTGTCTCCTCTTTTTCAGTTCTTGAAATAGATGTTTCTGATTTAAAGTGGTTTGCATGGGGATCAGATGACTGTGATTATAGGAGTTGGTTATGAACTGAGCTTAAGCATGAAGAAAATTTGTATTTTCCACCCCTTGATCCTGGCAAAGCAATATTGACCCTCTCCTGATTGAGAGTGAGTTATAGAAAAGCTTCTGAATTTTCCCCAAGATGTTCCAACGAGAACAACACATCTTTAAATTGAATTTTGACACTTTTCCATAATGAGAACAACACATCTTTAAATTGAATTTTGACACTTTTCCATCCAACTAACCTCATGTAAGTCTCAGGTGGGTGCAGGACTCCCCTGACTGGCAGTGCCCTGTCTCAGTGTTGCATTCACTCACACAAACTCTGTGTTTTCAGGCTGTTTCACCATCCCAAAGTACAGTTTTAGTGTGTGAAATGTACCTTCTGTCTGTGCTCTGCATTTTCTGTTATTTGTGTCTCTTCAGCTGTCTGAACAATTCAGAATTGCAGAATAACAGACTGAGGCTGAAGGCACATCTTGTCCAACCCCCTAATTAAAGTTTTTGAAATGTTCCTTCACATGGAGTTGGCAATGCTTTTTTTTTTTTTTTTTCTCTGCCCAGAACTCTCTTCAGTTTTTCTGTATCTGTCTGGGTTGCATCAGGTGCAATATGGTAAATTTGGGTTTGATGGAAGTTGTCAATGGAAGACATTTAATTAGCTGTGTTGTCCACAGAATAAAGTCTTTATTAATAGGGTGTAAAATCACAATAACATTCTTTGCTGTCATATTCATTTACAAGTTTATAACTAATTAGCTGTCAGTTCTCAGCCTTAGGCCCTGTCTTGCACACTTCCAGAACATTTTCCTTTTTCCAAAATACTGTTTCCAGCAGACCTCTTCTCTCAGGCATTCCCAATGTGCTAGCTGGGGGTTTCACCCCTTTATTTGGCTATTGGTTAACTAATTTACCTGTTCAGTTGTTTGTTTGGGTGTTTTTCCCACTTTTTCTAATACTTCAAGAGTTTTGTATCTGAAAGCTAAAGTTCTTCCACATTTTTTGAGCAAGACCTTTTCTACCTCTCATTGTGCAGCTCTGATCTTTTTTTTTTAGGATAGCTGCCACATTAAAAAAACAAACGAACAAACAAACAAAAACAAAAAAAAAACCAAACAAAAAACAAAAAAACCCAAAGAAAACCCCAAAAAAACCAAAAGAGCTCTTTACTCCAGATATTTGCTGTCTCCTTGGTTTGGGTAGAAGGACATTTCCCATTGTTAGAATATAAATGAGTGATGGGCAATGAGTGAGGTACCTGGTGATGTTTTGGTTTTACCTCCTAGAAGCTGGTTAGACATGAATTGTTTTTTCAGGAAGGGGAGAGGAGGCCAGGCAGGATGGGATATGTGGAGCTGGAGGTGGTCTTGTGACTTCAGCTTTGGTGACAAAGACAATGGATTTATGATTAATGGATTTAAGACTGTATGAGGCACCTAGAGACAATATAGATTGCAATTATTTTTGTAGCAGAATAACAGACATGTAAAGATGTAAACAGATTTATTGCCCAAGTGTCTTGTCTTTGAATAATGCTTTTCCATCTGCATATCATTGATGCTTTTTTTTTTTGCCTAGAAAAACTTATATTATTCCTCTATTTTCAAGTCCATAGGCTCTTTATTGATTATTTTTCTACTTAAGTAATTGCAGGTCTTTCCAGTTTATGAATTTCAGTACTGTGCAGTTTGGAGGCTCCAGGAGATCCATACTGAAGACACCAGCTAGTATAAAGCTACATTAGCCCTGCTGCTGTTGCATTAATGAACTTTACTGGCATTAATGAGCTTTACTGGCATCCCTGCCCACAGCAGAGGGGTTGGAACTACAAGATCTTTAGTCACTTCCAACCCANAGTGTCTTGTCTTTGAATAATGCTTTTCCATCTGCATATCATTGATGCTTTTTTTTTTGCCTAGAAAAACTTATATTATTCCTCTATTTTCAAGTCCATAGGCTCTTTATTGATTATTTTTCTACTTAAGTAATTGCAGGTCTTTCCAGTTTATGAATTTCAGTACTGTGCAGTTTGGAGGCTCCAGGAGATCCATGCTGAAGACACCAGCTAGTTGTATAAAGCTACATTAGCCCTGCTGCTGTTGCATTAATGAACTTTACTGGCATTAATGAGCTTTACTGGCATCCCTGCCCACAGCAGAGGGGTTGGAACTACAAGATCTTTAGTCACTTCCAACCCAAATCATCCTGTGGTTCTAGGATTTGTTATACTGAAATATTAAAAGACTTTTTAGCACATCTTTATAATGTACTTCTAAACTATAAGGTGATTGCAGACAACTTGTAATTTGAAACAGACCTTTAAAAAAAATCAGGTAATTTTCCACACAAAATAATAGGCGAAAGTATTACCTCACAAGCAGTAGAAGTTCTTCAGGAATTCAAATCCCTTTTTATTTCTTCTGGAAATTGTGCCTGCTGGCAACAGAAATGGTAACCTTTTTCAGTGAGACTTCATCTTTTAGAAGAAATAACTTTAAAGTTCAGTTTTAAATAACCACGAATCTGAAGCCCAGCACTTGAAGATTGCATGGTACAACCCAGCACTGCAGACACTGCAGCCTGTCCATCCCCTTGCTCTTTATCTCTGTGTTTCATCCTTAAGAAAAGTGGTCAGAGAAAATATTTCTTTTTTATTAAACAATAGAAATAAGGGGTAACACTGAAATCAATTTACTGCAGCTGGTTTTGTGCTATGTAGTGTAACACTGTTGACTTCTGTGGATGCATCTGAAAAGCCTTTCATATCCAAAGATTGACTCCAGGCAAAGGTGAAAACAAGAGCAGCAAAGCAAAAGGAAATGATGAGTCTATTTTCTGAGAGGAGAGGTGGGGAAAAAAAAAAAAAAGATTTTCCCTATTAAGCTTAGCAGGGTAGGACAGGAAAGGGCTATTTTCAGAAAAAAATGACTTTTCATCCTCCTGACTTAGTTTTACTCAGAGTATTCTTATTTCTTCAGTAGTACAAATCAATGCCAAAGACTATTGTATCCATCAGGTTCATGATCCTGAAGGTGCAGCTTTCCAGTGGCCTTCTGTGAATCACTGGGTCTGAAATACAGCAAAATAAAGTGCTTAAAGACAGGGGTCAGCCTGGGGTTTGCCATCACCCTTGCTCGTTTCTTGGTGTGTATTCAACATTGTTCTGTGGTCAAAATCTGTCAGTGGAGGGAATATTCCACCTGATCCTAGGAATGCTGGCACTTGGCATTGGGATTCAGCTACCTGAGGAGGGGAGGTGTCAGGAAACCACCTCTGCTGGCCTCTCCTCGAGAAAATTAAATCTCAGAAGTGGTGATGTGCATCTCTTACCACGGTCAGGACTCTTTGTTTTGTTTCTGCTTTTGTTTGCTTTGATTTATAGGGGTGGTTTGGGAGATTTGGGGTTTTTTGGGGTTTTTTTTTTTTGGAGGGATTTTTAGCTGCTCAATCCTGAGATAATAGTTGGTCACCCATTAAATATTCATTGTCTACTGCCTTTGTTTTAGAGGATTTCTGCTGTATCAAAGATTCCTTTCTTCAAGATTGTGTCTTAAAAATAACTTTCAGTCTATAAAATGAAGGGCTTAAAAAGGATACATGGGGTAATCAATGCTACTTTGGTTGCTAGAAGTAATATTTTATATTCTGAGAGAGATTTCCACATTAATATTGGATGCCTGTAAGAGGATGTGGCATTACAAAGCACAGAATTAAAATATCTATTTTATACTGTCATTCATCTTAAAACTTCCCAGCTGAAGCACGCTGTATTTTAAAAGAAATTAATAAGTTACACATTTATTCCACCTGAAATGTCTGTATGTTATTATTTCTTCTCTAGCTGTTGTTTCAACTGATATGGAGGTTTTAATAGATACTGAATTTTCACATAATAAGACACAGTACATGCCCAGTAAAATTTACTATAGACTTCAGAGAAAACGTACAAAAGGTCAGAGAAAGGAAGTGCTGTTATCTCAGTTTAATGAATAGAGAGCTAAAGCACAAAGAATACAAATAATTTCCTCACAATCACTCAGGGAAGCCTACAGGAGGAAAGAGAATGACACCTGCATCTTAAGAGTATCTGATGGCTTGATTAGCAAAAAAAAAAAAAAAAAAAAAAAAAAAAAAAAAAAAAAAAATTTCCCTTTTTTTTTTTAAAAAACAAAATTTTTTTTTTGGGG